>OZ025210.1:15189331-15439331 GCA_964019055.1 Anthopleura xanthogrammica
TGTTTTATCTCCTTCTTTAAATAAGCGATATAAAATGTAATGCTAGTTTTCACTAGCCTGACGGAATCGTAATTGGAGACAGAAGTGAGTGAAATACAGAGTGAAAATCAGACTGGCGGAGTCGGGATTGGAGGAAGAAGCAAGTCGGAAGCTGAATCGGATTGATAGTGACACAAATTCAAGACAGATCGACATTGCCCCTTCGCCAACCAAAACAACCAATGATTATGTAGTTATTCCTAACGAAGCTACTACTTGGGCAAGTCTTATAGTTTTAAGATATTGCAAAATTTCTAAATCCACCAGCAGAATACTACGTAACTATTGCGAGGCACAACTTAATTGTTCGGTCATAACCAATTGATACCATCATGTATACCCGAATGTGGTTATATTTCGGCTGTGGAAAGCCGTTTCAACAGTGAGATAATTGCAAATATTGAACTCAAATTGATGCCTCCACCGCCAGAAAGTGCAACTAATGTTTCCCGCTAAAATTATAACGTCTTTAGATTTCGAGTTATATCTATTTACATCAACAGCAATAGGACAATAGCAGAGATAGCTTGTCATTTTGAAAAAAAAATGCAAGAGGAAGGAGTTTACAGTCAACTTTTTCACGTCAATACTCGTAAATTTAGGAAGTTTCATACAGATTGAAGAATATTGAACACAAAATGATAGTCTAGCTTCCCGCCATAAAATAATGTTTGCCGCCAAAATTATAACGTCTTATGAGTTTCAGTTATATCTGTTTACATAACTAGACGCTCTTGAAGCGTTCATTGGGTTGCCTTTGCAAGTATTCTAGAGCTTGATGATGAACATTCCAAGACTCGCCAAATCTCCAAGCTAATCCCGCTTACTTATTTCGCGCAGGAGTTTTCCTTTCCTGTGGACTGAACAACCTTTTATCCTACCTTACTAGTACGACAACAGGTTTGATTGCGTTACTAACGCGTTTTAACGAGTATTAAGTTACTTGATTACCTAGACTACCTTAAGCTACTAAGGGACGGACTATTAGATAATTGATGAGGGGGGGGGGGGGGGGGGTTGCAGGAATTTTAGTTACATGCTGCATGTCTCACCCCATGCACGTTATATATATTTTTTTTTTTTTGAACATCATAACCTTGCACAATATTTTTTAAAACACTAGTATGGAATAATTAATATTACTTATCATCATAGAGCAAAATTACTTATTGGTCAGTCAGAGATGGGCTTTTTTACAAAATTTGAAGTTTAAATTGACTGAATTAACATTTAAAAAAATGAACATGTAAAAAAAAATGTTTAACAATTTCTTGATTGAAAACTGAACATGCATTTGGAATTATGTTCTTATTTATTATGTTCGGATGTTGAATGCAATTATGCATTATCATGGACTGGATTTTATTGCGGAGAAGGTAACGATGGTCAACCGGCGAACGTAGGGGGGTTTGGGGGCATGCCCCCCGAAACATTTTGGAAATTGAGACCCCTCGGAAATACGATTTCCAGTGATTCGAGGGGCATTCACAACATATTCATAAAGTTCGTGCCATTACCTTTGACCTGTGCTTGCTTGATATTTTTTTCCGCACATAACAGCGCGCTCGATATTTTTTTGAGGTTTAAGAGCTTGCGCGATATTTTTTTGGGGATTTACGCAACTCCCCCATGAAATAATGACGAAATAATAACTATATACAGCATATTTCAAGATCGAAACTGCTCACTGCCAAATAAGGTTTTTTAATATCAAAATTATTTTTTTAGTTATAGAGCATTTTCACCATACTCACAAAGTAGTCATATGGTTGTACCAAAGAAAATAAATTTTCTGCAATTGTTTTACCCCTTTTATTACTTCTTTATTTTTTATGTGCATTTGGTAACCAGTGTGGATGGTGTTGTATATCCCCCAAGATATATATTTATTGTTTTGCTAGCTTACGTAATTAAACTAACTATTCAATAGCTTACGAAAAATATTTGTATTTTGGAAAATAGATTAGTAGTATAAGAAAGACGCATCTTTCTCAGAGAGTTTAAAGTTATGATGTTCCCGCTAACAAATAGAGTTGCATAAGTTACGCGTGTTAAGTTACTCCTCATCTTGACCTTTAGTGCACGGCGAGGCGACAGCTAATTGCTGACGAAATATCTAAGCTTCATTACTTTATCCTGCTCGTCTGACTTCAAGTTCTTGTGGTCAGCTTCAATGTCTTGTTTGTCTATTGTTTTGTAGTTTGTCTCAGTATAGTTTGTATTTGAGAACTGGTAAGATATCGATTGGCTAGTTTGGCTAGATAGTTTGGCTAGATAGTTTTAGGATTCTCACAGTTTTGCTCATAGATTTTCATAGTTCTCTTCTTGAGTACGTTGAGGAACCCGTTACAAAATAGCTCAATAACATCTTTTAGTGTAGGTCTACCACGTACGGCGTGTACGTTCGTAAGCAGTTTGAGCGTAGCGATAAAAAAGCTAAGGATAATGGTAGGCCACATGCCTAAAGACAACATACTTCGATCAAGAAAAGAGACCTAATATGTAATTCTCTATCAACGTACCTCGAAGGAACGATGCAATTGCGTCCGAGCAAAGACAAATAGACCTAACTCATACTCAATATTATTATGTGATTAATTCTGTCAACATTTATCCAATCATATTTGAGAATTAGACAAACCAAAACTCCATTGGACAGACAATTGCTATAGTTACGAGTTTCCTCCAATCATGATCGCGACCCGGAAAAAAACACATGGCAACCCAGTAATTATAGTAATTATAATAATTATTGTAATATATTATTACTGGGTTGCCTGAAGCAATAGATAATAGTTTAGGATTCTAGTTTATATTTATCTTAAATTGATTATTAAGATTTAGTTTTACATTTAGATTTTTTAATAGATAAAATTTGTTGAATTCGTTAGAGGCCTATACGCTACGCTATCGGTTGGCGCCCTATAGTGCCTGGATTGCATATTGAAGCATTAAGACGTATATACCGCTTTTATAATAATAATAACAAGACGCTCTTGGAGGGTTCACTGGGTTGCCTGAGCTCTCCCACTCGCCAATCCTATATACTCTTTATTATTTCACACGAAAGTGTTCCTTTTGGGTTCAAAGTCCCCCTTTATTAAAAACATCTTAAATTCTAGTAAGACATTAGTGTTGCGTTACTGATTCGTCAACGTGTATTAGGTTTCTACTTGACCTACTAAAGTAGACTAGCTGATGAAATAAACATATCTATTTCAGTATCGAAATTGTTCACTGCAAAACAAACGTTTTATCAATGTAAATACTCTTAGCCAAAATGTGTTAAACTGGTAATTTGTTTTTCCCTCAGTTTTTGTTTTCTGTATTTTCATAAACGAAAATATTCAACAAGGAGTCTTGGCAGTTCGCTTTCTTGCAGATCACTATCAGCTCGTCTGACTTCTACACGTTCTTGGAGTCAGCTTTCATCAAAGCTTTGTTTGTCACTCGTTTTGTAGTTTGTCTCTAGTTCTGTAGTTTGTCTCAGTATATTTTTTGTAAAGAATTAAGAGAAATATATTAAATGCATTTCCTATTTTTCTCTTAATTCTTTATTCTATTATTCACACCGAACGTATTTCATTTCACTAGTATTATCCTCAATTGTGCGTAAATATTTACGGTGTTCAGCTTACCCATTAAATTATATCGCCCTGGACCCCCACAGTTGCCACATATACAACATTGCCTAACTGCGTAACCAGCGTGGTTGGTCCTTGTAGTGTAGTGGTTAACACGTCGGACTAGTATACCGAAACCGTGGGTTCGAGTCCTGCATTTGATATTTTTCTCTTAATTCTTTATTCTATTATTCACACCGAACGCATTTCATTTCACTAATATCTGGTAAGATCTAGTTTAACCATAGCTAGATAGTTTATATATTCTCTTAGTCTATTTTGACTAGTTTGTCTAGTTCTACGATTATCATACCGTAGTTTGCTCGTAGATTCTCCAGGGAGATTCTCAAAGATAGCTCATAGATACTAACACTTCTATCTTTGAGTACGTGGACCAACCCGTTCCAAAATCGCTCAATAACATCTTTTAGTGTGGGGCTACCACGTACGGCGTGTATGTTTGTAAGTAGTTTAAGCGTAGCTTTAAAAAACCTAAAGACAATAGTACGCAACATGCCATGGCAACCCAGTAATAATAATAATAATAATAATAATAATAATAATAATAATAATAAAATATAATAATCAACTTTATTTTATACTGCAATCTTTAAAAGAACAATAAAATATATGTCTATGTGTTTAACTACCATACAATGTTGTAAAAATATATATCGTAGAATGAATATCGAAGTATATATTATTTATAGAATTCAAATATATATATATATATATAAAAGAAAAACTTATATCACTTAAAAAAATACGAAGGAAAAAGAAAATAAAAAAATAAAAAACCCTAAAAACTAGCTAAAAATATATACATATGGCACTCTACTGTTTCAATATTACTGCGATTGTCAATATTCTGCGAACTCGTTAGTTGCGTGTTTCCCGTTTGAATTTATTTTTTCACTGCCGCCAGTCAAAAACATAAAAAGTACCGACTAATTAGTTTTGATTGACGGCAGCGAAAAGCCAATTTCACAACACGCCGTTGGAATGTCTGAGTTCGCAGAATATTGAGAATCGCAGTAATGTCAATGTTTTTAATATAATAATAATAATAATAATAATAATAATAATAATAATAATAGTTCAATAGCGCTTTACAAATATTTATACTAAAAAAAATTATTAAGATTACTACTTTAAGACTAAAAATTCAACTACAAAATTCAATGTATACATAATATAACATAATATTAGATATTAGTATAGGAAATCGCACGACCTCGAGTACAATTTGGAAATTAATAGGTACGAGTAATGTTTTGAAAGTTCTTGTAATTGCACGAGCCTTTAGGCGAGTGCAATTAAAGAACTTTCAAAACATTACGAGTGCCTATTAATTCCAAATTGTACGAGAAGGTCGTGCGATTTTTTATTTATAGTTCACTCGACAAAATTTTATAAAAAATGCGAAGCGAAGGCATTCATTCATCTTCATTGCCTTTGCTATAACCGACCCTTCTCCAAGAACGCTAAGTCAAGAACAGCATAGAAAGTGTTAACGTTGCTGTAAAACCATTTTAGATTAGTATTTTATGTATGATTTGAACTACAAAATACTAGAAAATATTTTTACATCTCAAGTAAAAAGCCATTTTAATGCATGTTTACAACTATTGAATGACAGTACTGACAGCTAAACAGCGAATCAAGAAGCGACTTTTCTTTGAAAACGTACTGTGTGAAAACTAAGCGAAAGTTGAGAGTTTACAGTTCGCTAATATAAGTTTTTTTCCTCTTAGCATTTGCTAATAACTGCAAAAACACAATTTCAAAATACTTTCTTTGGAAATAAGTTAGCTGGACAACATCAAAAGGGATAAAAGCGACAAATATGTCGTTCAAGTTAAAAGTTTTGAAGTACAGCTTGCCGTGAACGAGTCGCCAGTGATCAGACCATGTGCTTTGGATATCATTCCCTCCTGTAGCTTGAAGAATTTCGCTGCTATTTTCTTTGAATGGCGAATTATCTGAAGATTTTATTATTTCAAGACTGGATTGATAACTTAGGATCAATTAACCTGTGATAAATAGCTGAATTCGTCTCTCTACAACTACTCGACAGTTTGCCGGTAAGATTTGATCTTAACTATTTTCAAAACAAAAAACGAGCCTCTACTCGCTGTGTTTTTTCGCTAAACGGAAAGAAATTTGCTTTAAAACTATTGTTAGCTGTTTTCTACATATTGTACAATTATTGTAGTTGTGGTGTTGAATTTATTTTTCGAGAAAACCACAGAAGACAACAGGTAGTAAAACGAGAACATTCAAAACTCCAACTCAAATTGTTTGGCAAAAACTAGAAAGAAAAAAGGACTTTCTACTACAAAACATGATTCATTAGGTCTTGAATTTGTCTAGTTATCATAATTTGAGGCCTTCCTATGTGTGTATTGAACAGTTTTCTGAAATTTTTCCATTTTAATCTATAAAACACTGATTTTTTTTGGGAATTTCACTCATTTCACTGGGGAAATTTGCCGCTTTTGGCCGTGTTTCCATAGCGACCTAATTGGTACTCCCGCGGAGTACCAATTAACGCTCTAATTGTACTCCTCTAGACCAATCAGAGTCGAGTAATTTTGTCGAGTGTACTATAATAATAAAAATGAATAATCTAAATTAACATGATTAAAACATTGCAACTTCATTTACTAGATTAAGTATTTTTATAATTTACTTCAATATAACAGCAATCATATTTGACCGTTTAATTTAACAATTTTATCAATATTTAATAAATTACACATAATTCGATAATAACTATAAATATATATCAACAAAAATTATTAACTTATTTAAAAGCTTGTTTAAAAAGCCAGGTTTTTACAGCTGAAATTGAAGTACTGCAGCATCTTATGCTTGGAGGAAGAGAATTCTACAGTTCAGGGGCAGCACAAGAAAAGGATCTCCTTCCATACGTTTTAACGTTGAAAGGTTTCTTGGCTTATAGATTTAAAGAGAAAGATCTTAAAACACGAGAGCGAACATAAGGTTTGACTAGATCACATAAGTAGGAGGGATCTGTTTTGTTCAAAACTTTAAAAGTAAGTAAAATAAGTTTGAAAACAATTCGCTGTTCCACCGGCAGCCAATGTAAGCCATACAAGATAGGTGTTATATGATCTTACTTACAAGTAAAGGTTACAAGCCTCGCCGCTGCATTTTGAGCAAACTGCAGTTTTTGTAGAGAAGATTTTGGAAGCCCATACAAAAGAGAGTTGCAAAAATCAAGTTTAGATGTAAGGAAGGCATGGACAAGAGTCTCACATGCAATGCATCTCAGGTACCTCCGAATTTTCCAAAGATTATGTATATGGAAAAAACAAGATTTGCACACAGCAATTATATGTTCATCAAAAGAAAACTTCTCATCAAAAATCACTCCAATATTCCTTACAGAGTGAGATAGGGAAATACTGGACTCTGCTATTTGGAGAGAATCAATTGGTGGTCGAGGGCGATGAGCATTCGATTATATTAGAATTGCAGTTTTATCATTGTTTAATTTTAATTTAATGTTACATCGTACTCTTTTATTGTTCTTGATCCTCGTAGACACACCAGGGCAGATCTGAGTAAAGAAAATGATGTTTTTGCTCTTATCCAGGATATTGTCCTTGCGTATTGCTCACTTTCTTGTTGGCTATAAGCTCTGGAAGTCGGCTGTGGTAACCAATGGGGTTAGTGTACCCTGTTCTACTTCGTGGACCGTTTCCGCGAGCAAACGCTTCTTCTCGTTTTCGTAATTCCGTAGATCTGTTGAGGTTCAAGGTATTGATACGGATCTGCATTTGAGTGGAAAACCCTTACGTCAAAAAAGGGCAGACCGTTGTTTCTCCCAGAATCCACGCGCATGGATGTCCAATCTCGCTTCCGGGGCTTTGTTTGTCCTTCCACTAATATGTTATCCTGTGATTTATTGCAGGACAGGTTCAGTTTCAATATCGTTACATACTGTGTTAAGTAGCTCAGCTTCAAGATCACGTAACTCGTTATGGCGCTGAATAATAAATCCCCCACGTTTACATATCATAATAATAATAATAATAATAATAATAATAATAATAATAATAATATATAATAGACCCTAAATAGTGTGTAATCACTTGCAGACTCTTTTATTTATCATTGCTTGCTTGCAGTAATGTCTGAAATCACTGGTCCTACCCAGCTGACCTACTTCGTTGGTGACAATGCATATTTCAGATGGAATAATACCGACTACAATGCAACGATATTATCTGCAACATGGGGCATCAAAAAAGGCAACATTGCAGATCCTCAGTATATCAATATAGATATACTGAGTAACAAATCGCACTTCAACTCAAAGTTGGAACCAAGTTTCATGGCTCGGCTGTCTTTTCACGGTGATCTTAAAAAAGGTTTGGCATGGTTTTGCCTCAAAAACATCACTATCAACGATGAAAACGAGTATATCGCAAGCATCAGTGTCCATGTAAAGAGTGTTATGCCTTACACGGTTGTATTAACCGTAAAGGAAAGACAAGAAAAAGGTGAGCAATGTACGCCGTGTGGTGATTTATCGCACTTATTTTCGAATTTGTATTATATTATAAGGTAGATGCATAAGGTAGATATCTTTTCTCCTTAAGGCAATGGGCTCGCGCAAATTTAACCGATAGATTTTCCTATAATTTTGCATATAGATAGTTTTTGAGATGGACAAAACAGAACAACAACAAAAATCGGGGGTCATCGACATAGATTTTGCGCTATGTTAGCTTGAACACGGCACTCCCCAGCGAGTCTAGAACGAAAACAACGCTTCTCAAAGTATTACGTCTAGTTTAATTCTGGTGGAAGCAATATGAAAAACAGAGGCTTTCAGAGGTACTAAAGTAAATAAACTTCCTTGAAAAACAGTTTAATGTCACAAAGTTCAGGAAAAATGCTAAGTTTTGACATTTCCAACTTGAAAAACAGTCGAAATTACGTGCGAATGTCAAGTCTTTTTTAGATGATGTTTCACGATTTTCTCGAAAACAAACCGATAGATTTTTTATTTTTTTCGATAAGTACTAGCTTTAGTTAAAAGACATCGAATTCAGGAAAAAATTGTATAGGTCACCGTATTCATTTACAAGATATAAGTCGTAAAGCAAAGCAAAATGAAGAGCGACAAACGGAAAGCACACAGGTAGCCCAATCCATGGGTTTTGTCGCGCATGCCTCGAGTCATCGAACATACACAAAATGACTGCCATGCGACTAATTGTCAAGTTATATAAATACAGTGTATTGTTTCACATTTTGGTCAATATATTATACAATTCTAAATAATAATAAAAAATGCGCAGAAAGATGCGCACGAGTGCGCGAGCCCATTGCCTTAAGACATTTTTCCTTGGTTAAATAATTAATTAATCCATAATTGCATTAATTTTGTTCTTTCGTTTATTAGTTTTTTTTTTTTTTATCATTCCATTTCTTGCTTTCCCGCCTTACTCCCATTTTTTTAATTTTTTTCGTCAATATTTTGCTTTCTTTTGGAGTTTCTTATAAAGTACAAACAGATAGATACTTTATTAGTCATAAACATTGCAGCCGATAAGGCTGAATTACGTTAAGATTACAAAAAAGAAGAAATATATTTAGAATATTAAGAAAAATGCATTAAAATACTAGAAAAAACACGTACGATAAATTGGAAAATATATATTCTATGCTATATAAAGGGTTTATGAAAAAATTATAGGATATAAAATATTTATAAAATCGATTTAAGGGAGTTAAAAATTATAAAACTATTTTTCATGCGATCTGTATGAAAAGCCTTAACACTAAATGAGTGTTTCCTTCTAAGATTAATGGTACACGAATTGGTGGGTATTACAGGTATACAGGTATACAGCAAGGTATTAAGTTTATGGCTTGGGTCCCTAACTATATCATTAAATAATTTGGCTGTAAGATCCTCACGGCGAGCATGTAGAGGAATAAGACCCGCTGATAATAAAGCTTCCTCATATGATTTGAAGGGAAAAATAATACGCAACAACAATGTGTAAGCTTACTCAACGAAGCTAGATACAGGACATCATATTATTTTCTAGCCGAGAATGAGAAAATATATACTGTAGCTGACTAACAAAATATATGTTACTTTTAATGCTTTTATCTTTGTGTCTAGATGTTACTACTAAAGAACCAAACACTAAGCACGTTGTTACTCCGCTGTTTCAGCAAACTGTTAAAACTACCACGAAAGGTAATTTTATGACTAGAAATGATTAAAATGTGGGTGCGGGTGCCGATGAATTGCTTCCCTGAATTACCTCTTCTCCGTTCTTCTGAATTCATTTCAAAAGTTTTACTAAACAGCAGCTATCTGGATCGTTAAGGATAACCTAATCCCATGAGAAGTAGAGCATTCTTCAAAAAGTATATTCAAATTTTAAATCAACGAGCAGGCGTAGTTCAGTTGGTTAGTGCGCAGCCTTCAAAGCTAGAGTTCCTAGATTCGATCCTCAGAATATCCAAGTCTGTTTCGACTTCTATTTAATTCATATAGCTTCAGCTTTTAAGACTCTTAAGACAGAGCACTGCATGATGGAGAGAGTGGGTAAAGTGCGGAAAGTCGGCTTCCATTGATAGTAGGTCCATTGATAGTAGAATTTCATCGGAAGAAACTACCGATCGACGTTGAATATAAGTACTTTACCTTTATTTAACTGTTGGAACGTTCCGGACTTTTATTTCAGTCCTTATCACTTTTCAAAAAGTACAAAATACAAAATACCATAACTGGCACAGCGCCCGCACTCGTGGGTGCGCGAGCTACCTTACAGGAGGCTGAAAGAGGAATTCGAAGCTCAGATGTAGTGTGACTGAGGTTCAGCCTCATTCACTTCCGTTGGTTAATCATTAGTATTCAGTTGGTCTCCGATTACATAATTTATCAACTGAAATTGGAGCTGAACATCATCCAGAGTCAGCAAGATTCACGTTTTGTTGATCTCCTAAGAAAGTAGTCAAATCATGTAGAATCCAAGAAGAATCACTGAACAAGGTAAATTAATCAATATGTATTATCCCTTTGAGCACATGGATCGATTGTTTGAAGCTATTTGAACTCTTGATGATCTTGATTTAACAATTGTAATTAGTATTCTAGCTTTAGTTATTATCTTCTTACTAGATATTGTTGTATTTTTCGTCAGTTTTACGGATCACTTTCGAGAGACAGACGATCTTGTAAAACAGTTCAGCGTATCGATTAAAATGACTGATTTAGACGAATAAAGAAAAGCTTAGAAAAGCCACATGTAGAACTAAATCTGTCACCAATGGTCATAGACGAAAAGAGTTGTATGTTGTTTCTCCGGGTTATGCGATTTTCCATATAAACTGTTTGTTTATTATGTCGCAATACACTTTATAGCTACCATTACAATTATCCGAAATATATATTATATAATCGTACCATACTGAAATATATGAATACCATAAGACAGTTGTATTTTGGTAGTACGTGTTTAAAGAAACAAACGTATGGTTGTCAATACCGTTCATTGGCTGTTCTTAAACTCCCCGCTTTTTTGTTACAGAAACACAAGTTAAGGCACCAAACGGTAAGTCAGAAAATATACCTATGATCGATAAGCACGTGCACAAACTGTCACCTACACAACATCATAGCCTGAATGTGCTGGCTTATCCTTTTATGACGGAACTCGTTTCTGAATTGGGTCTATATCCAACGGATTGTGGCTGATATAAAGGGGAAAACAGTGAAAAATAAAAATAAAAAATTTAAGTACACTAAAACAACAGGATCTAAATTCTAAATGTTTAAAGGAGCATGTATATAGGTTAACAAAGCAAGATGCAAGGTTTTTGATCTAATTGGTGGGAATAGCTTTTGAAAAGGCTCTGGAAAACCACCTTCCTTAAGCCGGACCCACAGGTTTATTAGTATTCTGTGTATCTGTTACAGAATACTAATAGTTATATTACTAGTATTCTGTATCAGTTATACAGAATACTAATTAGCTGGGCTGTATGGGGTTTACAGTATTCTCATGTCCTCCCATTTGTGCATTTTCATTGGGTCATACGCTAATAAATTAGTAATTAATACAATAATTAGTCAATGTATATATTTCTAAATTTTGGTAAATATCTTTTAAGCCAGGTGTGCATGATCGTTAGGGGTGATTTACTTTTATTAAAAGGAAAGAAAGGGCTTGAAAGCAGTTTAAGAATCTGGGCTTTCTGATGATAAAAGCACGCATATGTAAGTGTGCGTATTCGGTTGGCTGGGAGTGCCTGGTGGAGGAGGGGGAATGGTGGAGGAGGTCGAGAACCTTAGTACCTCAAAATATTAAAGTTCACAATAACTTGATTTACACTTTGTCTCCACAAGACGATAGATGCTCACGCTCTTTCAAAAGGATCATAGCCAAGGCATTTCAGGCAACAGTTGCATAAGTATTAAAGAATAAGACATTTCTTTTTGACACAAAATAGTTTTAAAACAACTAGCACCGGCACAAATAATTAAACCTTTTCGGTTTCAATCTCGGATTAAATTTGCACGAGAGTGTTGATCTCAATTACTTACCCACGTAGAGCAAGTTATTAGAGTTGAGCTTTACAGACTATAGAGTACGATAGAGTATAATAAACGGATAAAATTAAACTCGAAACTGTTTCATTACTTCAAAAATATGATATGAAAAAGCTGTTATTAGAGTAATTAGATTGATTGATTTATTGATTGATTGGTTCGTTTGGTTGGTTGGTGGTTCGTAGGGTGGGTGGGTTAGTTGGTTGGTTGATTGATCGATTGGTTGATGGGTGGTTTGTTGGTGGGTGGGTTGGTTAATTGATTGGTTTATTGATTGATTACTTGATTGAGAGTTGGTTCTTATAGCTTTATATTCACTTGTACGTTTTCATTTCTTTTTCTTTTTTGACGTTTAGCTGATATGCATTTCATCTTTAATTCTATATTTTAGAACCAAAAGAGCCTGTATTCTCTAATTCTGAAAAACTAGTCTTCACCTTTGTACCAGTTGGTTTAGTTTTGCTGATGGCACTTGTACAGTAGTCTTGGCTATTTCCGTCAACGTAAGTATTTACTGACACAACTTGACATTAGACATAATAAGAAATTTCCAATCAATAGTAAAACCATACGCCTGATCTCTTTTCTTCCCAAGGTAATTTAATTGCGTTTTTTATTACAGCAACTTTAGAAACGAGAACGTATACATACAATACGATGCTAATATTTTGAAACAATATCTTTGCATTCGTTTTGCATGTTTGTACCCATAGCCCTATCCCCACCTCCACCACCTACGACAACCCCTTCAACCCTCCCCCCCCCCCCCAACCCCGATTAAAATAGTTTCACCCGATTAAGATTAAGCTTAATCTTCCTTACAAAAAAGAGACCACCGTTTATTATTATTTATCTGCAGGGAAAGTATATGTGCAAGATAAAAAGATACACAGGATCAAAGCCTGAAGCCTGCAACACACTAGCGTCGTGATCGTTATCGTTAGTAACATATGCTTACTCAGTATTGCATTTATCACCTAGTTGCGAAAAAAGACAAGCACTGTTAATGAGCAGTACGTTACTGAGTCTGCATATGTTTCGTATGAATACAATTATGACGCTAGTGTAAACCAGGCTTAAAACCACTGCACAAATCTTGTAAATATCTAAATGAATGACGGTACATCATGCAACTTCAGTTCAAATTCAACTGCTATCAATGGAAGCCGACGGTGCGCAACTTTACCCCCTCTCTCCAACAGTGCTCTGTTTTAAGAGTATTCAAAGCTGAAGCTACACAGATTAGAAAGAAGAATGATGATTTCTTCACTACCCATCCTAGCGTCCTAGCGATAAAGTCTAACAACACTGATGGGGAGTTCAATTTTACTCACGCCTCAGTTGATTCTATCTACAAATTGCTGCCTACACTTGATCCCAAAAAAGTCCTCTGATCCAGATGGTTTATCTCATAGGATACTCAAGATTGCATCATCTGCAATTGCCAAATCCCTCACTGCTATCATTAACAAGATCATCAATGACAGCTGCTGGCCTTCTGAATGGAAGATATCGAATGTTGTTCCTGTTTTCAAGAAGGATCACAGAACTTATAAGGCAAACTATCGCCCAATATCTCTATTGCCTATCATTTCGAAGATCGCCGAACAGGTTATATATGACCAGCTATATGAGTGGATAAAAGATAAGTTCTGCGACTCTCTCTCGGGCTTCCTCAAAGGTCACTCCTGCTGCACAGCTCTTATTAAGATGACTGAGGACTGGCGTTCCTCCCTTGACGAGAAGCAATGCGTTGCAGCTGTTACCATAGATCTTAGCAAAGCCTTTCATTCTATTAGTCACGGACTACTCACTGCCAAGCTGCGTGCCTACGGTATGGCTGACAATTCTGTTAAACTTGTCGAATCATATCTCAACCACCGTCTTCAAAGAGTTAAGCTGACTAGCAATTTCTCTGACTGGAGAACTGTTAAAAGCGGTGTGCCTCAGGGTAGCCTGCTGGGCCCTCTATTCTTCAATATATTCATCAATGACATTTTTTTCTGCGACAACTCATCTCTCAGACTTTATGCCGACGATACAACTCTGTATTCCAGTGACCCATCTCCCAATCTCCTGGAAAGAAAGATCAACCAAGATCTTGCCTCTGTTACCGACTGGCTTTCTATTAACTATTTGTCTATTAATACCAAAAAGACAAAGGCTATCACCCTTGGCTCCTTGCTCCTCGTGTAGCTATTACGTTACTCTGTTGGCTCCACGGGGGTTGTCGCACTTGTAATGGGCGTGTGAGGTATTCACATGTATACTTAATCATATATTAATAGCATCTTTTTCATATATTTATATACAACAACATTAATGGTTGTATAGGACGCACATTATCTATAGAATGACACTCGGTTCAATGAACCTTAACACAGGCTTTTGTTCTAGTTTACCTAATCTCAATGTAATCGAAAATAATTATCATATCACTGACGAAGCTGTAACAGGCGAAACGTTTGAAAAATAAACCAAGAAAAATTGCCTTAAGAAGTCATTTATTTCCATATATGCAGAAATTATGATCCTCTTGATACAAGTATATCAAAAGTATGTCAGAAATTATGGGATATCATCGCTGATATTTTTTTGGAGTTGCCTATCACTAGGGCTTTCTGAAAAAAAATATCAGCGATGATATCCCATAATTTCTGACATAATTTTGATATACTTGTATATTTATCAAGAGGATCATAATTTCTGCATATCGCTGTATATATATATATATATATATATATTATTATTATCATTATTTTTAACATACCTTAAAGTATGATTTATCTACGTTTAAATTTCTTGTTATAATAATTTGATTTTTTTTCTTATACTATTAAGTTTTATACCTTATTTGCTACAATATTTTTCCAACCTAAATTCATTCATATTCCAGAGACACAAATTTCCCATAGTTATATCACGACAGTCTGTTTTTCCATTCTCATATTTTCTTTATTGATAAGGAATTTCACTATAAATTTTCTTTTCTGACTACAAATATATATTTCTTTCATAGCAATCATCTATCTATGTTGTATAAATATTTCGTTATTTAGTTAGTATTAGTCTCTAAGCTATTTTACATATTCTTAACTCGATTATATATAGAGTTTCGAATGTATTCATCACGAGTCTCAGGCTCACTGTACATATCGACATTCAATGAAATTATCTATCATCTATCTATCTATCTATCTATCTATCTATCTATCTATCTATCTATCTATCTATCTATCTATCTATCTATCTATCGCACACTAACTGAACTGTTGTAAATTCTGATGCAAATAGTGGATTAGGGATCTAATATGTATATATTACGAGATGTAAGTCCAGCTCCAGTGTTTTAATTTCATAAGAAATATATATGTTACATGACACGATTTATCCAATGCATTCTTCGTTTGCAATCATTCCCAAAGAAATAAAATAACAAAAGCCATGGCCGCCATTATGGAATATATGTCAAAAGAATTCATTAAACAATCTTTTGTCAAATTCTTCCAACATGGCTGCCACGACGTCATGTGCAAACGGAGAATAAAGTAAACCAAACTTTCTAACGACATACGTTATTCATAGGAAATACCAAATTCTTCATATTTCTAAAAAAAATTAAACGATGTGTAGGTATTCTCTCAAAAATTAGGCATTTTGTAAATATATCAATTCTTACAATGTTGTATTATACATTAGTATATCCCTTCCTATCTTTCTCAGTTGTAACTTGGGGGAACACCTACACAACTACTTGTTCTTCAAAAAAAAGCAATTAGGCTAATGACCTTTTCTGATTTTAGAGCCCACTCTAGTCCACTATTCTATAAATTGAGACTCCTAAAATTTCCTGAATTAATCTTTGTAAACAATGCATTGTTTATCTATGATTTTTCATTTAGGTAGTTTGCCATCAGTTTTCAAAGATTTTTTTGTATCTATCAACAGAATACATGGTTATAACACTAGACTTGCCAGCAAAAAAATCATAATATTTGCCAAAGATAAGAACTAATTATGGCAAATCTAACATTCTTTTTCTAGGCGATAAAATTTGGAATTCCATCCAGGATGAATATAAATCAAAGTCCCGCTCCTGTTTCAAGAAGCTTCTATTTAAGTTGCTTTTGGAAAAATATAACGATTAGTTATCATTTTTCACATATTGAATTGAATCAATTTTCCCTCTCATTTACAAATTATTCTTTAGTTTTTCCCTTATGTGTGTGTGTATATTTTGTTACCTCGTTCAGTTTTCGTGTGTGTGTGTGTTTTTTCCTGGCAGTTTGTCCATTTTTTTTATTTATTTTTATTTTCAAGATTCGCCCATAGAGCAGGTGTTGTATAATAGGACACGAAGTCCCCTTTACAATACAGTACACCGACGTCCCACCCAATAAGAATATCCCAACTAACCCAACCCCTAGTTAATCGCCAATAAGAAAAATTATATATGAAAGATTAAGAAATATACTATATAATATAATACACCTAGGGTGAGAGTCAAGCTAATATGATTTAATCTAGAAAGACTGTACTTTGCCCGTGAAAGAAAAATGTATAGCTAGTGAGAAAATAAGGTGAAGATGAAGGAATTTTCTACTACTAACTAATTTGTTATTCATTCATGGGCCAAGTAAAAACGCTCTAGCATCTACAGTTAGACATAACGTTAACGTGACGACACTTAGGACAGACTATCTTATAAGTACGGACATTATCAGGGTCAAAAACACTAATTAATCTATTATGATAAAGAGATTTAAGCTTACTTTTAAAGCATCCAACAGATGGTAATGAGTTCCATAAGGGAACAATTCTGACCAAAAAGGAATCCCAGAAAAGAGAAGTTTTTGAAAGAGAAGTCTTGTTAAATCCATGTATTCTGTTGTTGTGATTATATATATTTCCTTCTATACATTTCCTTCTATAATTTTCCGTTTGACCCTGACACTTAGCTCGACTAGCCCTGCTATTTCTAAATGGCTGGCGCCCATCTATTTATATAATATTATCTTCTAAATTTTGTTATATAGCAAAATAAGGAGTGCCAATAAAGTTGTTTGTTGTTTATAGGTATTTTTCAACATTTGTAGTTTTCGACTAAAAATGGAACCGAATTCGAAAGTAAAAATGTATTGCCAACAAATTTAACAGAACCACAAGAAGTAGATCCGTATTACACAAAGCCAATACATCTGACTGAAAAAAATAACTTACATACTTTAATTAGAATTTTCAATTGGATGAGCTGTCATGTCAAATGTCTCGTATTCACTTTTTCGTTCATATATATAACCCTCTGACTACTGTTGATTTTGGCTTATTTAGGTTACGCAATATTGGCTTAATGGCCATTCTTTGCACAGTCCTTAAATATAGAAAATTGATATACATCACTCACATCTGGAGTGTATTATTGAATAGAACACATGATAAACACATTATTCAATCCAGCATAGCAGTTGCAATCTTACTGGAGTTGACACAAGTCCTCTTTTTTATTATTATTTTTTTAAGCACGGGCGCTCTCCTCTCACCAATGGGGCCGGGGTTCGAGTCCCGCCGGACTCGGTGTCGTATGTGAGTAGAGTTGCCTGTTGGTTCAGCCTCTCCTGTACTTCGATGGTTTTTCTCCTTCTCCTGTTTACTCCATCCGCATACCGCATAAATCAACTTCTAAATTCCAATTAGATTTCAGTTGATGAATAGTTAACTACTCTATAGAAATGCCACTGCTAAATCGCATATATTGATTGATTGGTTGATTTTTTTATCAAACTATAACTTCCTTGATCACTTACCGGTACACTTCATTTACTTGAGTTTTACTTCGTGATATTTTATATATAACAATTATTCTGTGAAGGCGAAGTGAATATCGGTGAATATTTACCGAGCCGCGAGTCTTTTAGTCTTTTAGTATATACCAACAAGGGAACCTCTAAAAATGTTGCAATTTTTGATGTAATGTATTTCTGAATGATAAAAATCGTGACAAATGTCACGCTCCAGTCATATATTGAAGCCGTTACATTGATTCTTGCACAACTCATTTCCATATCAATTAATTCATTGTCATCAGTTCAAACTTATAGTACTTATAGTGAAAAGTATGGCTTATAACTGTCAAAAAAGACAGTTTCAAAAATACTTTCTGTGAATATAAGTTTGCTGGACAGAATCAAAAGTGATAAAAGCGAAAAATATCTCTTTCAAGTTCAAGTTAACTTCAAGTGTAGCTGTTGAGATCGGAGCATGTGCTTCGGATGTCAGTGTTGAATTATACCTCCTTAGCTTGACGAATTTCACCACTATCTTCTATAACTGATGAATAATCTGAAGATTTTATTTACTCAAGACTGGTTGACAGCTTAGGATCAACAGAAACTGAGAAATAGGGGAATTTAATTTGTCTCTCTAAGACTGCTCGACAGTAAGAAGGTAAGTTTCCTTTTATCTAAAACTTAAGCCTCCATCTCGCTCTGTTTTATTTTATTTCTTTGCTGTAAAAAAAATAGAAATTTTCTTGATACTTTAATAAGCTCTTTTTTCCATATTCCGAATGTATTTGTGTATTAATTATTGCGAAAACCATATAAAACAACAAGTAAACGAAAACATTCAAAGCTCAATAAGCTTAACTTGTTCGGCGAAATCTATGAAAACAAATGACTTTCTTCTACCATACATAATATAATACGACTTGAATTTTTCAAAAAACATATTTTAAGGCTTTCCTATTGTTTATGCAAAAAGTCATTTTGGATGTTTTGCAATTTTACTATAAAAAGCACTGGTAAAACGAAAATTTAGGGCCGCCATCTTTGTTTCGACATTATCCCGAGTCTTGGAAATAAATATGGTGGAATATCCCGAGATAGCAAACCAATGAGAGCATGCCATCTATGTAAAACTGAGCAATTTTACATACTCCATACTACGTGCTTATCTTTTTTCCAAAGTGAGCTCCATTAGCTTTTTGGTATGACAGGACTTCTCTTTAATGCACTATCACTAAAATAGAGAGAATCCTCCAACATCGTTTTTTTTACAACGCTCGGTATCAAAAATCGCCAAATTGCTAGAAAGTAAGTTTAAAACTAGGCTACGTACCTAAAACTTCTTGGAAAACGTGCTATTTTAAACCTCTATTTTAACCAATAATAACGTGCCCAGGAGCCACATGCATGACCACATTTACACATAATATATAGATTTAGGCACTGCCTAAAAGCGGAGCTCCCATAAATAGTATATTTAGTGCTAAAAACGTGACAATTGTGTGACGCGGCATAACGCTGGTTATAGCGTTACCACTTCGTTTGATTTTACCAGAATCCAGGAGGAAAAACTAAAAGAAAAACCATTATTTTAAGCCTTCAAAAGCATTACAAAACTTTTCAATTCGAAGAAAAATAATTATAGATTGTACAACATATGAATACATGTATAGAACAAAGGATTTCATTCAGCAAATCTTAGTAATCAAAGTTGTAAGTTTTTTAGGTGGAAAGTGAACTACACTGAAAATTGTCGAAAAATATTACTGATAAGCTTAAGCTTACATTCACTTGAACTTCACATGTAAAAAGAGACATATTCATTAATGCAAGATAATAATTTTCTTTGTTAGTAAGTTGGTCTTTGAAAAGTTTTTTTTCCAGATTTATTCTTAACTTTATTATCGAGCGAAATATCTTACAAAAACATAAGCTTATCCATAAAAAAAAAAACAAGCTCATCATTTTTGCGATTGTGCAATAGTAATAGCTGGAAAAGCCAGATAAATAGCAAATATTTGGTGTGATATGTATTCCTTTTTCATATTTCATTCAACATTAAAATAAATTATCTATAAAAAAGTCAAAATATTCATATGATTATGAAACTGGAATCTTGTTTTGACTTCGCGTGAGGTTCGCTGGCCGTCAAATATGTTTTTTCAAAGAACCAAGTCTTAGCCTTTTTTCTTGAAATGGGATCAAAAACAAAAGATCAAAGCTTCAAATATCGCTTTTTTGGTTCACAAGTATTGAAGAAAAAGATGATAAAAATCTAGAATGCAGTAAAAACGACAAACTATCCAAGTTTTTCTGACAATGTTTGCCGAACCAAAGTCCTTGGCTTGTCTGAGAGTTTCTCCAGCTAGTTTACACATTTCTTGTCGATTTTTTACGAAATATTAGTTAAAATTAATGAATTTACCTTCTATGAAGTGTTTTCTACGGAACTGAAATATCATTCTTGCAGTATAATCAGGTTTTTCTGGTCTACAGGCCACTTTTTCTCTCACTGAAGTTTCAGTCACGAAACTTCATCTAATCGTAAGATTAAGAATATTCCCTCTACTCGCTTTCCCTCGCTAAATCTTCTTTAGCAAGTCGCTAAAGTCGAAAAATTGTTTTTGTTCACTTTAAGACAGACATGACTTCGACTAAACGTATTTTTCGCATTGCAAAAATAAGAAAAAATACTTCTTGATCCATCTTTGACTACATTATTGCAATTTTTCTGTGCATTTGTGAGTAAGCAAAGCGCGCGGGAACCCTGTGCAAAGTGGTACACGGACGGACGTATGTATGTATGTATGTATGGACAAGATGATGGCGTAATCAAGCCATGAAAAATCAACTCGATGGGTTACCATTTTTTCTTAAGTATGGTGCTCCGCTCGCGCGGGCCTTCGGCCCGCGCGGGAGCTCCGCTATAATATCGACACGCGTGAAAAAAGTCTGCGCATGCTCTAAGTCCACATGCAAATTAGTCAAAAGCATCTTCGTGCTATTGTAGAAATATGCAAATTTGACTTTCACACTTGCCTGAAGAACAATCTTTACAAAATGCCAAAACTTAAAGTCAGTTCTTGAAACTTAAGGTTAATTCTTTCATATTGTCTTTATTAATACAGTATCTTGGTCTCACAAAAGTATACCCACGAACTTTTTTGTATACTTGGAGAAAACAAGCATTTATTTTCTCACTAAAACTCTTGTAAATTCTTGGAAAGCGTGCTGAAAGGCACGCATGCGCCAACCTTTTTCTCTCTAGTGTCGATAACATCTAAGAATTCTAAGAACTACGATGTTGGAATATTGAAAAAAAATGAAACGCGAACTTAAATTTATACCGGTCCTCTTAATTATCATGATGAGGAGAATACAGCTGGGAAGCGGAGGTAAAAAATATAAGCTTTTATAATTGTTATTTTTTTATCTTAAAAGATACTTGATGGTTTCTTGTATAATCAGTCGCCGTTGACAATTTACCCGTGTTTATTCGAATTCTTGAAAGTATAAAAACGTATTTCAAAGAACAGATTCATTGACCATGCATGTTATAACAAGTGCTTCGGCGAAATTCAAGCAAAGTAATTTCTATCACTGGTACCTTAAAGCTAAAAAATACAAGTAGAGAAACGTTTATAACAGGAACTATTGCTCGCAAGTGACAAATCGAGCTTCTACAAATTAAGGAATTCAAACCACCTTGAAAGCTAAAGTCTTCAATCATGTATGTGTCATCAGTAATAAAAAAACTGATGGTAAATTAAAACGACAAAAAAATAGTATCCATCGAGATAAAGAATTCCTTAATCTTCTACAAGAATGAAAATTCTGTCTCAAAAATTTCTTGTAGACTTTTCATATCTCGACACACTGCTACATAATTTATTAACAATCTAGACACTAGCTAGAACAGCTTTACAGCTTTAGTATTCTGCATATCTGAGAAAAAAAGGAATATCTCATAAGGAATACTAATATACCTATTATTATTCTGTATATCTGATAATGATTACTAATATACCTATTAGTATTCTGTATATCTGATAAAGAATACTAATATAGCTATTAGTATTCTGTATATCTGATAAAGAATACTAATATAACTATTAGTATTCTGTATATCTGATAAAGAATACTAATATACCTATTAGTATTCTGTATATCTGATAAAGAATACTAATATACCTATTAGTATTCTGTATATCTTATAAAGAATACTAATATACCTATTAGTATTCTGCATATCTGAGAAAGAATACTAATATACCTATTAGTATTCTGTATATCTGAGAAAGAATACTAATATATCTCTTAGTATTCTGTATATCTGATAAAGAATACTAATATACCTATTAGTATTCTGTATATCTGATAAGGAATACTAATATACCTATTAGTATTTTGTATATCTGATACAGAATATTAATATACCTATTAGTATTCTGTATATCTGAGAAAGAATACTAATATACCTTTTAGTATTCTGTATATCTGATAAAGAATACTAATATACCTATAAGTATTCTGTATATCTTATAAAGAATACTAATATACCTAATAGTATTCTGCATATCTGAGAAAGAATACTAATATACCTATTAGTATTCTGTATATCTGATAAAGAATACTAATATACCTATTAGTATTCTGTATATCTGATAAAGAATACTAATATAACTATTACTATTGTGTATATCTGATAAAGAATACTAATATATCTATTAGTATTCTGTATATCTGATAAAGAATACTAATAGGTATATTAGTATTCTGCATATCTGATAAGGAATACTAATATACCTTTTAGTATTCTGTATATCTGATAAAGAATACTAATATACCAATTAGTATTCTGTATATCTGATAAAGAATACTAATATACCTATTAGTAATCTGTTTATCTGATAAAGAATACTAATATACCTATTAGTATTCTGTATATCTGATAAAGAATACTAATAGGTATATTAGTATTCTGCATATCTGATAAGGAATACTAATATACCTTTTAGTATTCTGTATATCTGATAAAGAATACTAATATACCAATTAGTATTCTGTATATCTGATAAAGAATACTAATATACCTATTAGTAATCTGTTTATCTGATAAAGAATACTAATATACCTATTAGTATTCTGTATATCTGATAAAGAATACTAATATACCTATTAGTATTCTGTATATCTGATAAGGAATACTAATATACTTACTAGTATTCCTTATATCTGGGAAAGAATACTAATATATCTGTTAGTATTGTGCATATCTGAGAAAGAATACTAATATACCTATTAGTATTCTGCATATCTGATAAGGAATACTAATATACCTTTTAGTATTCTGTATTTCTGATAAAGAATACTAATATACCTATAAGTATTCTGCATATCTGATAAAGAATATTAATATACCTATTAGTATTCTGCATATCTGATAAGGAATACTAATATACCTTTTAGTATTCTGTATATCTGATAAAGAATTCTAATATACCTATTAATACTCTATATATCTGATAAAGAATACTAATATACCTATTAGTATTCTGTATATCTGATAAAGAATACTAATATACCTTTTAGTATTCTGTATATCTGATAAAGAATACTAATATACCTTTTAGTATTCTGCATATCTGATAAAGAATACTAATATACCTATTAGTATTCTGTATATCTGATAAAGAATACTAATATACCTTTTAGTATTCTGTATATCTAATAAAGAATACTAATATACCTATTAGTATTCTGTATATCTGATAAAGAATACTAATATACCTATTAGTATTCTGTATATCTGATAAGGAATACTAATATACTTACTAGTATTCCTTATATCTGGGAAAGAATACTAATATATCTGTTAGTATTGTGCATATCTGAGAAAGAATACTAATATACCTATTAGTATTCTGCATATCTGATAAGGAATACTAATATACCTTTTAGTATTCTGTATTTCTGATAAAGAATACTAATATACCTATAAGTATTCTGCATATCTGATAAAGAATACTAATATACCTATTAGTATTCTGCATATCTGATAAGGAATACTAATATACCTTTTAGTATTCTGTATTTCTGATAAAGAATTCTAATATACCTATTAATACTCTATATATCTGATAAAGAATACTAATATACCTATTAGTATTCTGTATATCTGATAAAGAATACTAATATACCTTTTAGTATTCTGTATATCTGATAAAGAATACTAATATACCTTTTAGTATTCTGCATATCTGATAAAGAATACTAATATACCTATTAGTATTCTGTATATCTGATAAAGAATACTAATATACCTTTTAGTATTCTGTATATCTGATAAAGAATACTAATATACCTATTAGTATTCTGTATATCTGATAAAGAATACTAATATACCTATTAGTATTCTGTATATCTGATAAGGAATACTAATATACTTACTAGTATTCCTTATATCTGGGAAAGAATACTAATATATCTGTTAGTATTGTGCATATCTGAGAAAGAATACTAATATACCTATTAGTATTCTGTATATCTGATAAAGAATACTAATATACCTTTTAGTATTCTGTATATCTGATAAAGAATACTAATATACCTTTTAGTATTCTGTATATCTGATAAAGAATACTAATATACCAATTAGTATTCTGTATATCTGATAAAGAATACTAATATACCTATTAGTATTCTGTATATCTGATTAGGAATACTAATATACCTATTAATATTCTGTATTATAACCCAACGATGAATTTTCGCGCGCTGTCATTGGTCCAAATGGGTCACGTGCAGGACGGGTATCAGGCGATATCCCCCGTCCGAAGTGATATTCGTCCAGCAGAAGGTAAAAACGTTAAAAAAGAAAAGAAAAAAACACTGAAAACAAAGAAACTCGGTTTTTACAAACAAGTGAGAGTAAAATACAAAGACTGGTTGAGAAAACTACGGCAGGAAACACGAAAAAGTCAACAAAATATACTGTAAATGTCTTCAATGGTAAGCATCAATGTTTCGTGAATGAAGTTTTGGTTTGTTTTCGAAATTGTTTTTATAAACTACTAAAAAACAACAAAGAATTCGACAACAAATGTCAAACAATAGAATAGTTCAATGTTAAACAGCTTTCATTTACCAAAATAATTGTTTTTATATCCAGCTTGGAGACTCTGGAGATGACGAGTCGATGCAGTTTGCTGAATTCATTTCAGTGAAGTCGTTGGGTTATAAAATAAATAAAACCCCTCTAGCTCACTGGAATATCGGCTGATAATGTCCTTGGATGAGAAATGGTCCTCAAAATATCACATTTGCGCTCGAAGCTTCGCTTCTCGGCCAAATATTCTTTTTTCGGACCATTTCTCATCCTCGGACATTATCAGACGATATCCCAGCCGCCAGGAGGGATTTATTTACTAATATCTGATAAAGAATACTAATATACCTATTAGTATTCTGCATATCTGAGAAAGAATACTAATATACCTATTAGTATTCTGCATATCTGATAAGAAATACTAATATACCTTTTAGTATTCTGTATATCTGATAAAGAATACTAATATACCTATAAGTATTCTGTATATCTGATAAGGAATACTAATATACCTATTAGTATTCTGTATATCTGATAAAGAATACTAATATACCTATTAGTATTCTGTATATCTGATAAAGAATACTAATATACCTTTTAGTATTCTGTATATCTGATAAGGAATACAAATTTATTATATACATACCGAGATTTACTCAGTAAAATCCTGTGTAATAAATGTTCGTGCGTTCACTTTTCCCAACCAATCACAATGCGCGTATCGCTTTTTAACGTGTGAGAAAAACGATACGTCCAATCAGAAGCCACGTACGGCTTTTCTTCACGTGTGAGAAAAACGATACGTCCAATCAGAAGCCGGCAGCAACGGGCTCCACTGCTCTTTCGTGTGAGACTTTCGACTAAACTAGAAAGTTTTTATTTCAAAACATGAATGAAACTATATTTTAGACGACAAAACCAAAGAGAAAATCGATGAATTACCAATAATATAGTGAAGGAAAAGCTGTCTGAGATGTAAATATATTGGAAAAGTTCTTTAAAAGTACTGAAAACTTAAACAACAACAAGGAAAGTCAGCTTCACTTGCTTTTGTAAGAAGACGACTTCGGTGAGACCTAAACTAGAAAGTTTGAATTCAAAACATGGATGAAAATATAATTTAGACGACGAAACCAAAGAGAAAATCGATGAAATACCAATAGTAGAGCGGAGGAAAAGCTGACCGAGATGTAAATCTAGTGGAAAAGTTCTTTAAAATGTATTAAACAACAACGAGGAATTGAAAGGCAGCTTTGCCGTGTAAGAAGGCGACAGAAACTTCGGTAAGCTTTCGCAATCATTTATGGTGTAAATTAAAAGCCTAGATGTTGAAAAGATTAAACTTAGAAACCGAATTAGAATTCAATAAGCCGGAATAAGTTTTTATTATGCTTGTAAAACAGCGTTGTAAAATAAAGAATTATTGCAATATGATTTTTAGTTTTGAAACTGAGCTTCGTTTACAAACTTTGTAAACTAAAATAGTCTCTAATTCAAACCAAATTGAAAATCTCGGTATGAATAAAATAAAAAAGAAAATACTTCACAACTCGTGAATAAAAACCGTACGCGCGCACTTTCCATGAAGTAATCTCTATATACTTACTAGTATTCCTTACATCTGGGAAAGAGTACTAATATATCTCTTAGTATTCTGTATATCTGATAAGGAATACTAATAGGTATATTATTACTGTATATCTGATAAAGAATACTAATATATATATTAGTATTCTGTATATCTGATACAGAATACTAATAAACTTGTAGGTCCGGCTTAAGCAAGATGGTTTCCCAGAGCCTTTTCAAGGCTAAATTTACACACTCGTATATATACATCAGACATATACAAACAGTAGGGGAGAAAGAAGAAAAATTAACATTGGAAATAATTCACAGAGTAGTGCAAAAAATACAAAGAAATTGTAAGAAGGTATTCTAATTATCATTTTTACTCTTTAAGATTTATTAACGAGAGGGAGGAGTTTATTCCATTTTTTTGTAATGAAATGAAAGTTTATCCTTTTTTCTTGCTAATCTAAGTTCTAAGTGGTAAACATACTGGATTTTTCTTAATAAAAAGTGATACATTTTTGAAACTACACGAGTATATGTACTGTTTAGCAAGTAATACAAGATGGTTTAATAACATTGGTTTTTGTATATCTCTTGTATAACACCCAGAACAACATCCGCCTCACTGATATTATCCAAACAGATATTACTACTAGACAAAATATTCTTTAAGGCAGACCAAAACGATTGCACTTTTTGCCGGTTTTAGACGGATTTCTTTGCAAGTTTACAGACCAAAAATTTCATTGCTAATATCTTGTTTTTCTTATTTTCTTATTTTCAGTAAACTATAGCTGCATACGTGGACCAAAGAGCGTAGAACTTAGTGAAGGAGGAAATGCTGAGTTTATGTGGAACAATACCTGTGGAAGGATAATTTCTGTCACGTTTGGCATTCGTAAAGGCAACATAGCCAACCCACAGTTAATTAATGTAGATATCATCAATCGAAAGATATACTTTAATAATTTTATGGACAGAAAATACAAAGGAAGAGTTGGTTTTACCGGTGATCTAGAAGCAGGATACGCTTGGTTCACACTCAAAAACTTGACGATTGATGACTGCGATTGGTATATTGCAAGTATCAGTGATAAGGTTACCAGAGTTCTACCATACCCTGTACAGTTAGTAGTCAAGAAAAAAGGCAAGTGTTACAATTATCTGTGTTTAAAACTTGGGCATTTATTACCCCAAACGTTATGTATAAAAGTGTCCAGTAACTTATAAGAAGATCATGTTATTTATTTGCTTACTCCCTCCCTTTCCCCATCCTCTTCGATCCCTCCCTGTCTCGTCTCTCTCTCTCTCTCTCTCTCTCTCTCTCTCCCCTTCTCTCCTTCCCTTCCACCTTTCCAAACTCAATACATTCCTACCTTTCTCTCTTCGCACCTTCTACTCTCCACCCCCTCTCCCTCGTTCCCTTCATCCCCCCCTCTCCACTTCCGAACTTACTATTTCTCTTATCTCTACTTTATATTTGGAAACTTGTACTTTCATTCTGGTTCTATCTCTGATTTGTTAATATCATTTTGTATTCAGAAGGGGATAAAGCAGCTATAGCTCCGACGACTATTTCTAGTGCTAATAATGCCACAGCCAAGAGCTTCAGCACTGCACCATCTACAACACTTTCAATCTACGCAGGTCAGTAATACACTGGTAATAATTGTAGTTAATGCAATCATTGAAACGATTTTTCTTTATATTTCTAGGCGCAAAAAACTCAAGGTCCACAAGAAACAAAACATTCAGTTTCCTTTTTATTTTGATAGCTATGCTAATATGGAACGTTTGAAGTAATATCCAATTATTTTCTTTGCAACTCTGGTTCATGATCATACAATGATATTTCTAAATTTTGGACGGAATTTCCGGCACCCGGTTATTATTGTCCCAGTAATTTTTAAATTGGACCAGGTGCTTTGTAGATAACCATGAACTTTCTGGGCCTCTCATTATCTAAATAACTAGGACGTTTTTTTTAAAAACGGTCTTATAGTCTGGCTATTCTTGCAACCGATATTAAATGATTACTAATAATTCCTTCTAGTGCCCAGACACAAATAAAAAAAGTTAAGGATACATTAAATGACTCTGAAGTTTAGCTGATCTTTACAAGGTACAATAAAGAATGAATTAAAGAATGAATTAAAGAAAGAATGAATGAATGAATGAATGAGTGAGTGAGTGAGTGAGTGAGTGAGTGAGTGAGTGAGTGAGTGAGTGAGTGAGTGAGTGAGTGAGTGAGTGAGTGAGTGAGTGAGTGAGTGAGTGAGTGAGTGAGTGAGTGAGTGAGTGAGTGAGTGAGTGAGTGAGTGAGTGAGTGAGTGAGTGAGTGAGTGAGTGAGTGAGTGAGTGAGTGAGTGAGTGAGTGAGTGAGTGAGTGAGTGAGTGAGTGAGTGAGTGAGTGAGTGAGTGAGTGAGTGAGTGAGTGAGTGAGTGAGTGAGTGAGTGAGTGAGTGAGTGAGTGAGTGAGTGAGTGAGTGAGTGAGTGAGTGAGTGAGTGAGTGAGTGAGTGAGTGAGTGAGTGAGTGAGTGAGTGAGTGAGTGAGTGAGTGAGTGAGTGAGTGAGTGAGTGAGTGAGTGAGTGAGTGAGTGAGTGAGTGAGTGAGTGAGTGAGTGAGTGAGTGAGTGAGTGAGTGAGTGAGTGAGTGAGTGAGTGAGTGAGTGAGTGAGTGAGTGAGTGAGTGAGTGAGTGAGTGAGTGAGTGAGTGAGTGAGTGAGTGAGTGAGTGAGTGAGTGAGTGAGTGAGTGAGTGAGTGAGTGAGTGAGTGAGTGAGTGAGTGAGTGAGTGAGTGGATGCATTGATGGATGGATGGATGGGTTGTTTGGTTGGTTTGGTTGTTTGGTTGGATTGAGGGAGGCAGGGAGGGAGTGAGGGAGGGAGAGATGCAGAGAGGGATGTATGAATGAAAGAACGAATACGTAGATTGATTGTAAAGATCAGGAATCCATATGAATTACTGCTATTTTCATAAGCATGCGAACTCTGTACTTGCAAGTTTCCCGTTGGGATTTGGTTTTTCACTGCCGCCAGTCAAAAATATAAAAGGTACCGACTGACTATTTTTGATGGACGAAAGCCAAAAACCAAATTTCAGCGTGCAGCTTGCAGCTACCAAGTTCGCATGTTTATGAAAATAGCAGTAACTAAAAAACGAAACGTACGAAACGTGGGTAACATAATCTTGTCTTTCATTTTCTTTGCTCGTATTTACAAATCGCAATAAGGCTATTGATATATGCATTATAAAATCCATTCCAAAACGAACTGCATCAACAAGTACTCGACAAGATATTTGCTGAAGAGATAAATTATGAATTTCATCACCAAAACATTGATTTTCGCGCTATTAATTACTATCTTCAAGATTGTGTACATGGCTAAAGGTATTTAATATTAATGCATTATATTCTCGACATACATTCAAGATAATGATAAATAATAATAACGCGTCTCATATATTTCAATAAACTCCCAGTCCATTTGCTATTATAACAGGACAGGCTGGGTTTACCAAGGTACCGCCAAGTGTGCTGTACGTATCTATTGGAAAAACAGCGCGTTTCGTTTGGGACTACATAGCAGATGACAGAACAAACAATTTCCAAGATATGTCACCAAAGTGGTCTTTTTATGACCCAAATAATTCGGAATCGGTCATTAGTTATGAACTCGTTTTTGAACAAAGAAAGTGGACTATCAACAACATCACATGTCCAAAACGATTGCTCAATCCTACTCGTGTCGGAAGAGAACCAAATGCTACTCTGGTCATAGAGAATATTACGATAGCCGACAGTGGTACGTATGGATGTAGTCTGATGCTCACGACAAAGGATCCTATCACAAGTTAAGTAAAGCTTGTTGTAACAAGTAAGTAGTTGAAGTTTTTTAAGAAAATCCTTGACATCTCAAATTGAAAGATATTTGTGAGGATTGGAGAAAAAGAGAGAGCTCGAGGGGACAAAGAAGAAAACAAGAAATAAAAAAGGCCAAATTTTCAACATAGAGAATATACTATAACATTTCCTTCAAAAAAAGAAATAGAAAATCACTAACTTCTAATCCTACAGAATGAGTACACTATCTTTACGACTTCAATTGAGCTTCCAACTACCTTTTGTTTTTTAAGTTTGCCAAAATAGCTAAATTTTCTTTGTTGTTTTTTAGCAATACCAAAAATAACGATAGCAACGGAAAATACAACAGCAGTAAGAATAAAAGAGTCGGAAAGCTTGGATGTACGTTGTTCTGCTACTGGCAACCCGAGACCCAATCTCACATGGATAGCTTTGGCTCTAGGCAATATCATGAGTGAAGGAGTAGGAAATGCTACTCTGAGGATAAAAAATATAACAAAACGTCGAGGTGGAGGGTATGAATGTCGAGCTAGTAACAACCCAAACGAGAAACCTGTGACTATGGAAATTAAGATAATCGTGTTGTGTAAGTAGTTTTAAACAGCTTTTATAACGGTTCTAAAAATAGTAGATTTCAAGTGACCATGCAACAAGACAGGATTATTGTAAGAATTATGAAACCAAAAAGGGTTTTATTTTGCAAAAAAAAAAAGGTTGTTTCCACCACAACCACATCATACTTAATGCTACCGGAAGGGCCAATGCATGTGTTATGTTTAAGATTGTCGAAGGAATGGGGATTAACCTATCCAATCAGATATAATGGCATCAGTTTAATACTTTGTTATTACAGTTAGACCACAGATTGACACTGAAAAAGCTACGAGGGCAGCAGCTGTGTCTATAAAAAAGGAGAATATAAGTTTACACTGTCTAGCAACAGGGCAACCTCTTCCACGAATCACATGGTATGACCCATGTGGGCGCCAGATTGTTTCAGGAATAGAAAACACAACAGAAAGAAGCGTGCTGACTTTCGAAACCAAAGACAGCAGTGATTATGGACAATATAGATGTCATGCAGAAAATGAACTTGGGGAAGATGAACATTTCATTAACGTCACGCAATTGAGTGAGTAGGTTACAATATTTATTTATGACGATGTAAGATATCCTTCATGCAATATTGTTCACAGTATAAAGAAATTAAGTATCAGCTCTTACATAAAGCGCTAGCAAGAGAATATATTTCGTGACATAACAAATACGTTCTTACAATTGCTCTTAATCTAAATAAGACTGTGAAGTTTACTGACTAATTAGTTTCTAGGAACTGCATGTCTGGCCTGTTGTTATGGATGGATGGATGGATGGATGGATAGACGGACAGACGGATGGATGGATGGATGGATGGATGGATGGATTGGTGGGTAGGTTGATGAATGGATGGATGGCTAAATAAATAGGTGGGATGATGGGAGGAGCATGTATTTATGGAAGGATAAACTAATTAGTGCATGCTTAGATTAGTGAATGGGTTTAACTGAATTTTTAATTTACTGATTAAAGTTTCAACAGAATCTCCCGGTGTTGATAGGGAAAACGGGAACAAGCCAACCACTTACAGAAGAACAGCAAGAGCCACTAAACAAGGTATACTTGATGGCTTTGTAACGCTATGCTATCTTTCTCATCGGGGATCATTTGGATTGGCTATCAATGAAAATAGAGATAAATAATGAAAGAGAGAAAGAGAGAAGGAGGGAGAGAGAGAGAGAGAGAGAGAGAGAGAGAGAGAGAGAGAGAGAGAGAGAGAGAGTGGAAGGAGAAAGAATGGCTAGGCTAGTCTGTCAGAAAAAAATATACACTGTTGCTTGGATGGGTGAATGGGTTTAGCTAATGTCTTCATTTGCTGATAAAGCTTCAACAGTATCTCCAAGTGTCAACAGAGAGAATGGGGACAAGCCAACTACTTTCAGAGGAACAACAAGAGTCACTAAACAAGGTAAACTAGATGGTTGTGTATATTTTACTCTCTTTCTCAGTGGGCATGATCATTAAGTATGGCTACCATTGAAAAGAGATAGAGGCAATAGAATAAAGAGAGAATGAGAGAGAAAGAGATGATGATGATGATGATGATGATGATGATGATGATGATGATGATGATGATGATGATGTAGTTTTAACCAGAATATTCTATCAGTTATACAACTGCTTTACATGAAAGTCATGTAATAACAATAATGACTACTATAGAAAAAAAGAGCTATATAAAACTATTACGTATACTATATATTATATTTTTTTTAAATATACAATTACAATAGTTACAATATTGTAACTATTGATGAGAAAGAGAGAGAGAGAGAGAGAGAGAGAGAGAGAGAGAGAGAGAGAGAGAGAGAGAGGGAGAGAGAGATATAGGAGGGAAACCAGCTTTAATAGGGTGACAGAAAAATCCAATAGCCAGTTGCAATTCAGACGGACGGAAATTCAAAAATGTAGATACACAAATTCACTGATCAACATTGAAAAAGAAACATTCCTTAATTTGTTAAACTATATAGCCAAAAACGAAATAAGATAATTTAACTGTAGGATAGTCTACAAAACTAAAATCTGCATTATTTTATCAAGCCTCTACCCAGGTAGCAATAGCTAGTAGAGGGAAACGAAAGAGTATAACACCTGTGGTGGGAGCAATAATTGGTGTAGGATTGCTGATGGCGTTAGCAATTGGATTTATCCTGTTCATTATTACCAAAAAGACATGTATGTCTAAGAAAAGTAAGTGTTTATTAGTTTTTCTTTTAAATAAAATGTATATTCATAATCTAATTATAACTATATATTTTGTAGAAGATGGGACAAACAACAGGATTTGCAATGAGTAAGTATTAACCATTAACACATGATTTGAAGCAGAATACAAAATCTTGAATTTATATTTCATTGAAAGGGTTCTTAGAATTGATTCTCCCCTTGTTTTGTTTTGTCTTATCTTGTTTCTTAATGTTTTTTTTTTTCATTTTTGAATTCCATTTGCGTGCAGCAGGAATACTAGATGTTCATCTGACATCAATGAAACAGACGAACGTGAAATACCAATTTACGCACAAGTTGATACTTCTATTGAAATGAAAAATAGGCTTGATAATGAAGATGTTGTGCCAATATATGCCCAGGTCGATAAAAGCAAGAAAAAGGTAATGCAGCGAAAATTTATAATGGCAGATTTTAAGAAATGTACACAATGAAATTGACCGATCTGTGTAGAAATCAATTTTAATAAGTAAAAGGGAGGAACGTGGAATGTGACTGAGATGGATTGGATGCGACTCAGATGAATTTAACGAAACTGTGATGTATTGGGTGTGACTGAGATGGATTGGATATGACTGGCTTGGACTAGGATATATTGCATGTGACTGGGATAAATTGGATGTGACTGGAATGGATTGGATGGGACTGGAATGATTCGGATGTGAATGACATAGATTGGATGTCACTGGGTTGGATTACATGTGACTGGAATGGATTGGATGTGACTGAGACGGATTGGATACGACTGGAATGGATTAGATGTGACTGGGATAGATTGAATGTGACTGAGATGGAATGGATGTGACTGGAATAGATTGGATGTGACTGAGATAGAATGGATGTGACTGGGATAGAGTGTATAAGACTGGGATGGTTTGGATGTGACTGAGATGGATTGAATGTGACTGGGATGGATTGGATGTGACTGGAATGAATTAGATGTGACTGGGATAGATTGAATGTGACTGAGATGGACTGGATGTGAATAGGATGGATTGGATGTGATTGGGATGGATTGGATGTGACTAGGATAGATTGAATGTGACTGAGATGGATTGGACGTGACTAGGATAGATTGAATGTGACTGAGATGGATTGGACGTGACTCGGATAGATTGAATGTGACTGAGATGGATTCGATGTGAATGGGATGGATTGGATGTGATTGGGATGGATTGGATTTGACTGGGATGGATTCGATGCACAGGGATATATTGAATGTGACTGAGATGGATTGGATATGACTTGGATAGAATGTATGTGACTGGGATGGATTGGATGTGACTGGGATGTATTGTGTTTGACTGAGATGGATTGGATTTGACTGAGATGGAATAGATTTGACTGGGATGGATTGAATGTGACTGGGATGGACTGGATGAGACTGGGATGGATTGGATGTGCCTGGGATGGATTGGATGTGACTGGAATGGATTGGATGTGACTGAGATCGATTGGATGTGCCTGGGATGGAATGGATGTGACTGAGATGGATTGGACGTGACTCGGATAGATTGAATGTGACTGAGATGGATTCGATGTGAATGGGATGGATTGGATGTGATTGGGATGGATTGGATTTGACTGGGATGGATTCGATGCACAGGGATATATTGAATGTGACTGAGATGGATTGGATATGACTTGGATAGAATGTATGTGACTGGGATGGATTGGATGTGACTGGGATGTATTGTGTTTGACTGAGATGGATTGGATTTGACTGAGATGGAATAGATTTGACTGGGATGGATTGAATGTGACTGGGATGGACTGGATGAGACTGGGATGGATTGGATGTGCCTGGGATGGATTGGATGTGACTGGAATGGATTGGATGTGACTGAGATCGATTGGATGTGCCTGGGATGGATTGCATGTGACTGGAATGGATTGGATGTGACTGAGATGGAATGGATGTGACTGGGATAGATTGTATAAGATTGGGATGGATTGGATGTGACTGAGATGGATTGGATGAGACTGGGATAGATTGGATGTGACTGGGATGGATTGGATGTGCCTGGGATGGATTGCATGTGACTGGAATGGATTGGATGTGACTGAGATGGAATGGATGTGACTAGGATAGATTGTATAAGATTGGGATGGATTCGATGTGACTGGGATAGATTGAATGTGACTGAGATGGATTGGATGTGAATGGGATGGATTGGATGTGATTGGGATGGATTGGATTTGACTGGGATGGATTGGATGCACAGGGATATATTGAATGTGACTGGGATGGATTGGACGTGAATGGGATGGATTGGATGTGATTGGGATGGATTGGATTTGACTGGGATGGATTGGATGCACAGGGATATATTGAATGTGACAGAGATGGATTGGATGTGACTGGGATGGACTGGATGTGACTGGGATGAATTGAATATGACAGGGATGGATTGGATTTGACTGAGATGGATTGGATGTGACTGGGATGGATTGGATGTGACTGGGATTGATTGAATATGACTTAGATAGATTGTATGTGACAGAAACGGATTAGATATGACTGGGATAGAATGAATGTGACTGGGATTGACTGGATGTGACTGGGATGAATTGAATATGACAGGGATGGATTGGATTTGAGTGAGATGGATTGGATGTGACTGCAATGGATTCGATATGACTGGGATATAATGAATGTGACTGAGATGGATTGCATGTGACTGGAATGGATTGGATGTGACTGGGATGGATTGGATGTGCCTGGGATGGATTGCATGTGACTGGAATGGATTGGATGTGACTGAGATGGAAGGGATGTGACTGGGATAGATTGTATAAGATTGGGATGGATTTGATGTGACTGGGATAGATTGAATGTGACTGAGATGGATTGGATGTGAATGGGATGGATTGGATGTGATTGGGATGGATTGGATTTGACTGGGATGGATTGGATGCACAGGGATATATTGAATGTGACTGAGATGGATTGGACGTGACTCGGATAGATTGAATGTGACTGAGATGGATTGGATGTGAATGGGATGGATTGGATGTGATTGGGATGGATTGGATTTGACTGGGATGGATTCGATGCACAGGGATATATCGAATGTGACTGAGATGGATTCGATATGACTTGGATAGAATGTATGTGACTGGGATGGATTGGATGTCACTTGGATGTATTGTGTTTGACTGAGATGGATTGGATTTGACTGAGATGGAATAGATTTGACTGGGATGGACTGGATGAGACTGGGATGGATTGGATGTGCCTGGGATGGATTGGATGTGCCTGGGATGGATTGCATGTGACTGGATTGGATTGGATGTGACTGAGATGGAATGGATGTGACTGGGATAGATTGTATAAGATTGGGATGGATTGGATGTGACTGAGATGGATTTAATGTGACTGGGATGGAATGGATGTGACTGGGATAGATTGTATAAGATTGGGATGGATTGGATGTGACTGAGATGGATTGGATGAGACTGGGATAGATTAGATGTGACTGGGATGGATTGGATGTGCCTGGGATGGATTGCATGTGACTGGAATGGATTGGATGTGACTGAGATGGAATGGATGTGACTAGGATAGATTGTATAAGATTGGGATGGATTGGATGTGACTGGGATAGATTGAATGTGACTGGGATGGATTGGATGTGCCTGGGATGGATTGCATGTGACTGGAATAGATTGGATGTGACTGAGATGGAATGGATGTGACTGGGATAGATTATATAAGATTGGGATGGACTGGATGTGGCTGGGATGAATTGAATATGACAGGGATGGATTGGATTTGACTGAGATGGATTGGATGTGACTGGGATGGATTGGATGTGACTGGGATTGCTTGAATATGACTGAGGTAGATTGGATGTGACAGAAACGGATTCGATATGACTGGGATAGAATGAATGTGACTGGGATGGACTGGATGTGACTGGGATGAATTGAATATGACAGGGATGGATTGGATTTGACTGAGATGGATTGGATGTGACTGGGATGGATTGGATGTGACTGGGATGGATTGCATGTGACTTGGATGGATTGGATGTACAGGGATATATTGTATGTGAATGAGATGGATTGGATGTGACTGGGATGGATTGCATGTGACTGGGATTGATTGAATATGACTGAGATAGATTGGATGTGACTGAGATCGATTGGATGTGCCTTGGATGGATTGCATGTGACTGGAATGGATTGGATGTGACTGAGATGGAATGGATGTGACTGGGATAGATTGTATAAGATTGGGATGGATTGGATGTGACTGAGATGGATTGCATGTGACTGGAATGGATTGGATGTGACTGGGATGGATTGGATGTGCCTGGGATGGATTGCATGTGACTGGAATGGATTGGATGTGACTGAGATGGAAGGGATGTGACTGGGATAGATTGTATAAGATTGGGATGGATTTGATGTGACTGGGATAGATTGAATGTGACTGAGATGGATTGGATGTGAATGGGATGGATTGGATGTGATTGGGATGGATTGGATTTGACTGGGATGGATTGGATGCACAGGGATATATTGAATGTGACTGAGATGGATTGGACGTGACTCGGATAGATTGAATGTGACTGAGATGGATTGGATGTGAATGGGATGGATTGCATGTGACTGGATTGGATTGGATGTGACTGAGATGGAATGGATGTGACTGGGATAGATTGTATAAGATTGGGATGGATTGGATGTGACTGAGATGGATTTAATGTGACTGGGATGGAATGGATGTGACTGGGATAGATTGTATAAGATTGGGATGGATTGGATGTGACTGAGATGGATTGGATGAGACTGGGATAGATTGGATGTGACTGGGATGGATTGGATGTGCCTGGGATGGATTGCATGTGACTGGAATGGATTGGATGTGACTGAGATGGAATGGATGTGACTAGGATAGATTGTATAAGATTGGGATGGATTGGATGTGACTGGGATAGATTGAATGTGACTGGGATGGATTGGATGTGCCTGGGATGGATTGCATGTGACTGGAATAGATTGGATGTGACTGAGATGGAATGGATGTGACTGGGATAGATTATATAAGATTGGGATGGACTGGATGTGGCTGGGATGAATTGAATATGACAGGGATGGATTGGATTTGACTGAGATGGATTGGATGTGACTGGGATGGATTGGATGTGACTGGGATTGCTTGAATATGACTGAGGTAGATTGGATGTGACAGAAACGGATTCGATATGACTGGGATAGAATGAATGTGACTGGGATGGACTGGATGTGACTGGGATGAATTGAATATGACAGGGATGGATTGGATTTGACTGAGATGGATTGGATGTGACTGGGATGGATTGGATGTGACTGGGATGGATTGCATGTGACTTGGATGGATTGGATGTACAGGGATATATTGTATGTGAATGAGATGGATTGGATGTGACTGGGATGGATTGCATGTGACTGGGATTGATTGAATATGACTGAGATAGATTGGATGTGACTGAGATCGATTGGATGTGCCTTGGATGGATTGCATGTGACTGGAATGGATTGGATGTGACTGAGATGGAATGGATGTGACTGGGATAGATTGTATAAGATTGGGATGGATTGGATGTGACTGAGATGGATTGCATGTGACTGGAATGGATTGGATGTGACTGGGATGGATTGGATGTGCCTGGGATGGATTGCATGTGACTGGAATGGATTGGATGTGACTGAGATGGAAGGGATGTGACTGGGATAGATTGTATAAGATTGGGATGGATTTGATGTGACTGGGATAGATTGAATGTGACTGAGATGGATTGGATGTGAATGGGATGGATTGGATGTGATTGGGATGGATTGGATTTGACTGGGATGGATTGGATGCACAGGGATATATTGAATGTGACTGAGATGGATTGGACGTGACTCGGATAGATTGAATGTGACTGAGATGGATTGGATGTGAATGGGATGGATTGGATGTGATTGGGATGGATTGGATTTGACTGGGATGGATTCGATGCACAGGGATATATCGAATGTGACTGAGATGGATTCGATATGACTTGGATAGAATGTATGTGACTGGGATGGATTGGATGTCACTTGGATGTATTGTGTTTGACTGAGATGGATTGGATTTGACTGAGATGGAATAGATTTGACTGGGATGGACTGGATGAGACTGGGATGAATTGGATGTGCCTGGGATGGATTGGATGTGCCTGGGATGGATTGCATGTGACTGGAATGGATTGGAGGTGACTGAGATGGAATGGATGTGACTGGGATAGATTGTATAAGATTGGGATGGATTGGATGTGACTGAGATGGATTTAATGTGACTGGGATGGAATGGATGTGACTGGGATAGATTGTATAAGATTGGGATGGATTGGATGTGACTGAGATGGATTGGATGAGACTGGGATAGATTGGATGTGACTGGGATGGATTGGATGTGCCTGGGATGGATTGCATGTGACTGGAAAGGATTGGATGTGACTGAGATGGAATGGATGTGACTAGGATAGATTGTATAAGATTGGGATGGATTGGATGTGACTGGGATAGATTGAATGTGACTGGGATGGATTGGATGTGCCTGGGATGGATTGCATGTGACTGGAATAGATTGGATGTGACTGAGATGGAATGGATGTGACTGGGATAGATTATATATGATTGGGATGGATTGGATGTGACTGGGATAGATTGAATGTGACTGAGATGGATTGGATGTGAATGGGATGGATTGGATGTGATTGGGATGGATTGGATTTGACTGGGATGGATTCGATGCACAGGGATATATTGAATGTGACCGAGATGGATTGGATGTGACTGGGATAGATTGGATGTGACTGGGATTGATTGGATATGACTGAGATAGATTGGATGTGACAGAAACGGATTCCATATGACTGGGATAGAATGAATGTGACTGGGATGGACTGGATGTGGCTGGGATGAATTGAATATGACAGGGATGGATTGGATTTGACTGAGATGGATTGGATGTGACTGGGATGGATTGGATGTGACTGGGATTGCTTGAATATGACTGAGGTAGATTGGATGTGACAGAAACGGATTCGATATGACTGGGATAGAATGAATGTGACTGGGATGGACTGGATGTGACTGGGATGAATTGAATATGACAGGGATGGATTGGATTTGACTGAGATGGATTGGATGTGACTGGGATGGATTGGAAGTGACTGGGATTGATTGAATATGACTGAGATAGATAGGATGTGACAGAAACGGATTCCATATGACTGGGATAGAATGAATGTGACTGGGATGGACTGGATGTGGCTGGGATGAATTGAATATGACAGGGATGGATTGGATTTGACTGAGATGGATTGGATGTGACTGGGATGGATTGGATGTGACTGGGATTTCTTGAATATGACTGAGGTAGATTGGATGTGACAGAAACGGATTCGATATGACTGGGATAGAATGAATGTGACTGGGATGGACTGGATGTGACTGGGATGAATTGAATATGACAGGGATGGATTGGATGTGACTGAGATGGACTGGATGTGACTGGGATGAATTGAATGTGACAGGGATGGATTGGATTTGACTGAGATGGATTGGATGTGACTGGGATGGATTGGAAGTGACTGGGATTGATTGAATATGACTGAGATAGATTGGATGTGACAGAAACGGATTCCATATGACTGGGATAGAATGAATGTTACTGGGATGGATTGGATGTGACTGGGATGAATTGAATATGACAGGAATAGATTGGATTTGACTGAGATGGAATGGATGTGACTGAAATGGATTAGATGTGACTGGGATAGATTGAATGTGACTGAGATGGATGGGATGTGACTGGGATGGATTGGATGTGACTGGGATGGATTGCATGTGACTTGGATGGATTGGATGTACAGGGATATATTGTATGTGAATGAGATGGATTGGATGTGACTGGGATGGATTGCATGTGACTGGGATAGATTGGATGTGACTGAGATGGATTGGATGAGACTGGGATGGATTGGATGTGACTGAGATGGATTGCATATGACTGGAATGGATTGGATGTGACTGGGATGGATTGGATGTGCCTGGGATGGATTGCATGTGACTGGAATGGATTGGATGTGACTGAGATAGAATGGATGTGACTGGGATAGATTGTATAAGATTGGGATGGATTGAATGTGACTGGGATAGATTGAATGTGACTGAGATGGATTGGCTGTGAATGGGATGGATTGGATGTGATTGGGATGGATTGGATTTGACTGGGATGGATTGGATGCACAGGGATATATTGAATGTGACTGAGATGGATTGGATGTGACTGGGATGGATTGGATGTGACTGGGATTGATTGGATATGACTGAGATAGATTGGATGTGACAGAAACGGATTAGATATGACTGGGATAGAATGAATGTGACTGGGATGGACTGGATGTGACTGGGATGAATTGAATATGACAGGGATGGATTGGATTTGACTGAGATGGATTGGATGTGACTGGGATGGATTGCATGTGACTGGGATTGATTGAATATGACTGAGATAGATTGGATGTGACAGAAACGGATTCGATATGACTGGGATAGAATGAATGTGACTGGGATGGACTGGATGTGACTGGGATGAATTGAATATGACAGGGATGGATTGGATTTGACTGAGATGGAATGGATGTGACTCAAATGGATTAGATGTGACTGGGATAGATTGGATGTGACTGAGATGGATTGGATGTGACTGGGATGGATTGGATGTGACTGAGATGGATTTGATGAGACTGGGATGGATTGGATGTGACTGAGATGGATTGGATGTGACTGGAATGGATTGGATGTGACTGGGATAGATTGGATGTGACTGGGATTGATTGGATATGACTGAGATAGATTGGATGTGACAGAAACGGATTCCATATGACTGGGATAGAATGAATGTGACTGGGATGGACTGGATGTGGCTGGGATGAATTGAATATGACAGGGATGGATTGGATTTGACTGAGATGGATTGGATGTGACTGGGATGGATTGGATGTGACTGGGATTGCTTGAATATGACTGAGGTAGATTGGATGTGACAGAAACGGATTCGATATGACTGGGATAGAATGAATGTGACTGGGATGGACTGGATGTGACTGGGATGAATTGAATATGACAGGGATGGATTGGATTTGACTGAGATGGATTGGATGTGACTGGGATGGATTGGAAGTGACTGGGATTGATTGAATATGACTGAGATAGATAGGATGTGACAGAAACGGATTCCATATGACTGGGATAGAATGAATGTGACTGGGATGGACTGGATGTGGCTGGGATGAATTGAATATGACAGGGATGGATTGGATTTGACTGAGATGGATTGGATGTGACTGGGATGGATTGGATGTGACTGGGATTTCTTGAATATGACTGAGGTAGATTGGATGTGACAGAAACGGATTCGATATGACTGGGATAGAATGAATGTGACTGGGATGGACTGGATGTGACTGGGATGAATTGAATATGACAGGGATGGATTGGATGTGACTGAGATGGACTGGATGTGACTGGGATGAATTGAATGTGACAGGGATGGATTGGATTTGACTGAGATGGATTGGATGTGACTGGGATGGATTGGAAGTGACTGGGATTGATTGAATATGACTGAGATAGATTGGATGTGACAGAAACGGATTCCATATGACTGGGATAGAATGAATGTTACTGGGATGGATTGGATGTGACTGGGATGAATTGAATATGACAGGAATAGATTGGATTTGACTGAGATGGAATGGATGTGACTGAAATGGATTAGATGTGACTGGGATAGATTGAATGTGACTGAGATGGATGGGATGTGACTGGGATGGATTGGATGTGACTGGGATGGATTGCATGTGACTTGGATGGATTGGATGTACAGGGATATATTGTATGTGAATGAGATGGATTGGATGTGACTGGGATGGATTGCATGTGACTGGGATAGATTGGATGTGACTGAGATGGATTGGATGAGACTGGGATGGATTGGATGTGACTGAGATGGATTGCATATGACTGGAATGGATTGGATGTGACTGGGATGGATTGGATGTGCCTGGGATGGATTGCATGTGACTGGAATGGATTGGATGTGACTGAGATAGAATGGATGTGACTGGGATAGATTGTATAAGATTGGGATGGATTGAATGTGACTGGGATAGATTGAATGTGACTGAGATGGATTGGCTGTGAATGGGATGGATTGGATGTGACTGGGATGGATTGGATGTGACTGGGATTGATTGGATATGACTGAGATAGATTGGATGTGACAGAAACGGATTAGATATGACTGGGATAGAATGAATGTGACTGGGATGGACTGGATGTGACTGGGATGAATTGAATATGACAGGGATGGATTGGATTTGACTGAGATGGATTGGATGTGACTGGGATGGATTGCATGTGACTGGGATTGATTGAATATGACTGAGATAGATTGGATGTGACAGAAACGGATTCGATATGACTGGGATAGAATGAATGTGACTGGGATGGACTGGATGTGACTGGGATGAATTGAATATGACAGGGATGGATTGGATTTGACTGAGATGGAATGGATGTGACTCAAATGGATTAGATGTGACTGGGATAGATTGGATGTGACTGAGATGGATTGGATGTGACTGGGATGGATTGGATGTGACTGAGATGGATTTGATGAGACTGGGATGGATTGGATGTGACTGAGATGGATTGGATGTGACTGGAATGGATTGGATGTGACTGGGATGAATTGGATGTGCCTGGGATGGATTGGACGTGACTGGGATGGAATGGATGTGACTGGGATAGATTTTATAAGATTGGGATGGTTTGGATGTGCATGAGATGGATTGAATGTGACAGGGATGGAATGGATGTGACTGGGATAGATTGTATAAGATTGGGATGGATTGAATGTGACTGGGATGGACTGGATGAGACTGGGATGGATTAGATGTGACTGGGATGGAATGGATGTGACTGGGATAGATTGTATAAGATTGGGATGGATTGGATGTGACTGAGATGGATTGAATGTGACTGGGATGGAATGGATGTGACTGGGATAGATTGTATAAGATTGTGATGGATTGGATGTGACAGAGATGGATTGAATGTGACTGGGATGGAATGGATGTGACTGGGATAGATTGTATAGGATTGGGATGGATTGGATGTGACTGTGATGGATTGGATGTGACTGGGATGGAATGGATGTGACTGGGATGGATTGGATATAACAGGGATGGAATGGATGTGACAGAAATGGATTGAATGTGACTGAGATTGATTGAATTTGACTGAGATGGAAATGGATGTGACTGGGATGGATTGAATATGACAGGGATGGATTGGATGTGACTGAGATGGAATGGATGTGACTGGGATAGATTATATAAGATTGGGATGGATTGGATGTGACTGAGATTGATTGAATGTGACTAGAATTGATTGGATGTGACGGAGATGGATTGGATGTGACTGGGATAGATTATATAAGATTGGGATGGATTGGATGTGACTGAGATGGATTGGATGTGACTGGGACAGATTGGATGTGACAGAAATGGATTGGATGTGACTGGAATTGATAGGATGTGACTGAGATAGATTGGATGTGACAGAAACGGATTGGATATGACTGGGATAGAATGTATGTGACTGGGATGGATTTGATGTGACTGGGATGTATTGCATTTGACTGAGATGGATTGGATTTGACTGAGATGGAATAGATTTGACTGGGATTGATTAAATGTGACTGAGATGGTTTGGATGTGACTGGGATAGATTATATAAGATTGGGATGGATTGGATGTGACTGAGATGGATTGGATGTGACTGAGATTGATTGAATTTGACTGAGATGGAAATGGATGTGACTGAGATGGATTGAATGTGACTGGGATGGAATGGATGTGACTGGGATAGATTGTATAAGATTGGGATGGATTGGATGTGACTGAGATGGATTGGATGTGACTGGGATGGAATGGATGTGAATGGGATGGATTGGATATAACAGGGATGGAATGGATGTGACAGAAATGGATTGGATGTGACTGGAATTGATAGGATGTGACTGAGAAAGATTGGATGTGACAGAAACGGATTGGATATGACTGGGATAGAATGTATGTGACTGGGATGGATTGGATGTGACTGGGATGTATTGCGTTTGACTGAGATGGATTGGATTTCACTGAGACGGAATAGATTTGACTGGGATGGATTGAATGTGACTGGGATGGACTGGATGAGACTGGGATGAATTGAATATGACAGGGATGGATTGGATTTGACTGAGATGGAATGGATGTGACTCAAATGGATTAGATGTGACTGGGATAGATTGGATGTGACTGAGATGGATTGGATGTGACTGGGATGGATTGGATGTGACTGAGATGGATTTGATGAGACTGGGATGGATTGGATGTGACTGAGATGGATTGGATGTGACTGGAATGGATTGGATGTGACTGGGATGAATTGGATGTGCCTGGGATGGATTGGACGTGACTGGGATGGAATGGATGTGACTGGGATAGATTTTATAAGATTGGGATGGTTTGGATGTGCATGAGATGGATTGAATGTGACAGGGATGGAATGGATGTGACTGGGATAGATTGTATAAGATTGGGATGGATTGAATGTGACTGGGATGGACTGGATGAGACTGGGATGGATTAGATGTGACTGGGATGTATTGCATTTGACTGAGATGGATTGGATTTGACTGAGATGGAATAGATTTGACTGGGATTGATTAAATGTGACTGAGATGGTTTGGATGTGACTGGGATAGATTATATAAGATTGGGATGGATTGGATGTGACTGAGATGGATTGGATGTGACTGAGATTGATTGAATTTGACTGAGATGGAAATGGATGTGACTGAGATGGATTGAATGTGACTGGGATGGAATGGATGTGACTGGGATAGATTGTATAAGATTGTGATGGATTGGATGTGACTGAGATGGATTGAATGTGACTGGGATGGAATGGATGTGACTGGGATAGATTGTATAGGATTGGGATGGATTGGATGTGACTGTGATGGATTGGATGTGACTGGGATGGAATGGATGTGACTGGGATGGATTGGATATAACAGGGATGGAATGGATGTGACAGAAATGGATTGAATGTGACTGAGATTGATTGAATTTGACTGAGATGGAAATGGATGTGACTGGGATGGATTGAATATGACAGGGATGGATTGGATGTGACTGAGATGGAATGGATGTGACTGGGATAGATTATATAAGATTGGGATGGATTGGATGTGACTGAGATTGATTGAATGTGACTAGAATTGATTGGATGTGACGGAGATGGATTGGATGTGACTGGGATAGATTATATAAGATTGGGATGGATTGGATGTGACTGAGATGGATTGGATGTGACTGGGATAGATTGGATGTGACAGAAATGGATTGGATGTGACTGGAATTGATAGGATGTGACTGAGATAGATTGGATGTGACAGAAACGGATTGGATATGACTGGGATAGAATGTATGTGACTGGGATGGATTTGATGTGACTGGGATGTATTGCATTTGACTGAGATGGATTGGATTTGACTGAGATGGAATAGATTTGACTGGGATTGATTAAATGTGACTGAGATGGTTTGGATGTGACTGGGATAGATTATATAAGATTGGGATGGATTGGATGTGACTGAGATGGATTGGATGTGACTGAGATTGATTGAATTTGACTGAGATGGAAATGGATGTGACTGAGATGGATTGAATGTGACTGGGATGGAATGGATGTGACTGGGATAGATTGTATAAGATTGGGATGGATTGGATGTGACTGAGATGGATTGGATGTGACTGGGATGGAATGGATGTGAATGGGATGGATTGGATATAACAGGGATGGAATGGATGTGACAGAAATGGATTGGATGTGACTGGAATTGATAGGATGTGACTGAGAAAGATTGGATGTGACAGAAACGGATTGGATATGACTGGGATAGAATGTATGTGACTGGGATGGATTGGATGTGACTGGGATGTATTGCGTTTGACTGAGATGGATTGGATTTCACTGAGACGGAATAGATTTGACTGGGATGGATTGAATGTGACTGGGATGGACTGGATGAGACTGGGATGGATTGGATGTGCTTGGGATGGATTGCATGTGACTGGAATGGATTGGATGTGACTGAGATTGAATGGATGTGACTGGGATAGATTGTATAAGATTGGGATTGATTGGATCTGACTGAGATGGATTGGATGTGACTGGGATAGATTGGATGTGACAGAAATGGATTGGATGTGACTGGAATTGATAGGATGTGACTGAGATAGATTGGATGTGACAGAAACGGATTGGATATGACTGGGATAGAATGTATGTGACTGGGATGGATATGATGTGACTGGGATGTATTGCATTTGACTGAGATGGATTGGATTTGACTGAGATGGAATAGATTTGACTGGGATTCATTAAATGTGACTGAGATGGATTGGATGTGACTGGGATAGATTATATAAGATTGGGATAGATTCGATGTGACTGAGATGGATTGGATGTGACTGAGATTGATTGAATGTGACTGGGATGGAATGGATGTGACTGAGATGGATTAAATGTGACTGAGATGGATTGGATGTGACTGGGATAGATTATATAAGATTGGGATAGATTGGATGTGACTGAGATGGATTGGATGTGACTGAGATTGATTGGATGTGAATGGGATGGATTGGATGTGACTGAGATGGATTGGATGTGACTGGGATGGAATGGATGTGAATGGGATGGATTGGATATAACAGGGATGGAATGGATGTGACAGAAATGGATTGGATGTGACTGGAATTGATAGGATGTGACTGAGATAGATTGGATGTGACAGAAACGGATTGGATATGACTGGGATAGAATGTATGTGACTGGGATGGATTGGATGTGACTGGGATGTATTGCGTTTGACTGAGATGGATTGGATTTCACTGAGATGGAATACATTTGACTGGGATGGATTGAATGTGACTGGGATGGACTGGATGAGACTGGGATGGATTGGATGTGCCTGGGATGGATTGCATGTGACTGGAATGGATTGGATGTGACTGAGATGGAATGGATGTGACTGGGATAGATTGTATAAGATTGGGATTGATTGGATCTGACTGAGATGGATTGAATGTGACTGGGATGGAATGGATGTGACTGGGATAGATTGTAAAAGTTAGGGATGGATTGGATGTGACTGAGATGGATTGGATGTGACTGGGATGCAATGGATGTGACTGGGATGGATTGGATATAACAGGGATGGAATGGATGTGACAGAAATGGATTGAATGTGACTGAGATTGATTGAATTTGACTGAGATGGAAATGGATGTGACTGAGATGGATTGAATGTGACTGCGATGGAATGGATGTGACTGGGATAGATTGTATAAGATTTGGATAGATTGGATGTGACTGAGATGGATTGGATGTGACTGGGATGGAATGGATGTGACTGGGATGGATTGGATATAACAGGGATGGAATGGATGTGACAGAAATGGATTGAATGTGACTGAAATTGATTGAATTTGACTGAAATGGAAATGGATATGACTGGGATGGATTGAATATGACAGGGATGGATTGGATGTGACTGAGATGGAATGGATGTGACTGGGATAGATTATATAAGATTGGGATGAATTGGATGTGACTGAGATGGATTGAATGTGACTAGAATTGATTGGGTGTGACTAAGATGGATTGGATGTGACTGGGATAGATTATATAAGATTGGGATGGACTGGATGTGACTGAGATGGATTGGATGTGACTGGGATAGATTGGATGTGACTGGGATGGATTGGATATGACTGAGATAGATTGGATGTGACAGAAACGGATTAGATATGACTGGGATAGAATGAATGTGACTGGGATGGACTGGATGTGACTGGGATGAATTGAATATGACAGGGATGAATTGGATTTGACTGAGATGGAATGGATGTGACTCAAATGGATTAGATGTGACTGGGATAGATTGGATGTGACTGGGATGGATTGGATATAACAGGGATGGAATGGATGTGACAGAAATGGATTGAATGTGACTGAGATTGATTGAATTTGACTGAGATGGAAATGGATGTGACTGAGATGGATTGAATGTGTTTGTGATGGAATGGATGTGACTGGGATAGATTGTATAAGATTGGGATGGATTGGATGTGACTGAGATGGATTGGATGTGACTGGGATGGAATGGATGTGACTGGGATGGATTGGATATAACAGGGATGGAATGGATGTGACAGAAATGGATTGAATGTGACTGAGATTGATTGAATTTGACTGAGATGGAAATGGCTGTGACTGGGATGGATTGAATATGACAGGGATGGATTGGATGTGACTGAGATGGAATGGATGTGACTGAGATGGATTGAATGTGACTAGAATTGATTGGATGTGACTGAGATGGATTGGATGTGACTGGGATAGATTATATAAGATTGGGATGGATTGGATGTGACTGGGATAGATTGGAGGTGACAGAAATGGATTGGATGTGACTGGAATTGATAGCATGTGACTGAGATAGATTGGATGTGACAGAAACGGATTGGATATGACTTGGATAGAATGTACGTGACTGGGATGGATTGGATGTGACTGGGATGTATTGTGTTCGACTGAGATGGATTGGATTTGCTTGAGATGGAATAGATTTGACTGGGATAGATTGGATGTGACTTGGATTGATTGGATGTGACTGGGATTGATTGAATATGACTGAGATAGATTGTATGTGACAGAAACGGATTAGATATGACTGGGATAGAATGAATGTGACTGGGATGGACTGGATGTGACTGGGATGAATTGAATATGACAGGGATGGATTGGATTTGAGTGAGATGGATTGGATGTGACTGCAATGGATTGGATGTGACTGGGATTGCTTGAATATGACTGAGATAGATTGGATGTGACAGAAACGGAATCGATATGACTGGGATAGAATGAATGTGACTGAGATTGATTGCATGTGACTGGAATGGATTGGATGTGACTGGGATGGATTGGATGTGACTGGGATGGAATGGATGTGAATGGGATGGATTGGATATAACAGGGATGGAATGGATGTGACAGAAATGGATTGGATGTGACTGGAATTGATAGGATGTGACTGAGATAGATTGGATGTGACAGAAACGGATTGGATATGACTGGGATAGAATGTATGTGACTGGGATGGATTGGATGTGACTGGGATGTATTGCGTTTGACTGAGATGGATTGGATTTGACTGAGATGGAATAGATTTGACTGGGATGGATTGAATGTGACTGGGAAGGACTGGATGAGACTGGGATGGATTTGATGTGCCTGGGATGGATTGCATGTGACTGGAATGGATTGGATGTGACTGAGATGGAATGGATGTGACTGGGATTGATTGAATATGACTGAGATAGATTGGATGTGAAACAAAACGGATTCGATATGACTGGGATAGAATGAATGTGACTGGGATGGATTGAATGTGACTGGGATGGAATGGATGTGACTGGGATAGATTGTAAAAGTTAGGGATGGATTGGATGTGACTGAGATGGATTGGATGTGACTGTTATGGATTGGATGTGACTGGGATTGATTGAATATGACTGAGATAGATTGGATGTGAAAGAAACGGATTCGATATGACTGGGATAGAATGAATGTGACTGGGATGGATTGGATGTGACTAGGATGTATTGGATGCACAGGGATATATTGAATGTGACTGAGATGGATTGGACGTGACTGGGATAGATTGAATGTGACTGAGATGGATTGGATGTGAATGGGATGGATTGAATGTGATTGGGATGGATTGGATTTGACTGGGATGGATTCGATGCACAGGGATATATTGAATGTGACTGAGATGGATTCGATATGACTTGGATAGAATGTATGTGACTGGGATGGATTGGATGTCACTTGGATGTATTGTGTTTGACTGAGATGGATTGGATTTGACTGAGATGGAATAGATTTGACTGGGATGGATTGAATGTGACTGGGATGGACTGGATGAGACTGGGATGGATTGGATGTGCCTGGGAAGGATTGGATGTGCCTGGGATGGATTACATGTGACTGGAATGGATTGGATGTGACTGAGATGGAATGGATGTGACTGGGATAGATTGTATAAGATTGGGATGGATTGGATGTGACTGAGATGGATTTAATGTGACTGGGATGGAATGGATGAGACTGGGATAGATTGTATAAGATTGGGATGGATTGGATACGACTGAGATGGATTGGATGAGACTGGGATAGATTGGATGTGACTGGGATGGATTGGATGTGCCTGGGATGGATTGCATGTGACTGGAATGGATTGGATGTGACTGAGATGGAATGGATGTGACTAGGATAGATTGTATAAGATTGGGATGGATTGGATGTGACTGGGATAGATTGAATGTGACTGAGATGGATTGGATGTGAATGGGATGGATTGGATGTGATTGGGATGGATTGGATTTGACTGGGATGGATTGGATGCAAAGGGATATATTGAATGTGACTGGGATGGATTGGATGTGATTGGGATTGATTGAATATGACTGAGGTAGATTGGATGTGACAGAAACAGATGCGATATGACTGGGATAGCATGAATGTGATTGGGATTGACTGGATGTGACTGGGATGAATTGAATATGACACGGATGGATTGGATTTGACTGAGATGGATTGGATGTGACCGGGATGGATTGGATGTGACTGGGATTGATTGAATATGACTGAGATAGATTGGATGTGACAGAAACGGATTCGATATGACTGGGATAGAATGAATGTGACTGGGATGGACTGGATGTGACTGGGATGAATTGAATATGACAGGGATGGATTGCATGTGACTGGAATGGATTGGATGTGACTGAGATGGAATGGATGTGACTGGGATAGATTGTATAAGATTGGGATGGATTGAATGTGACTGGGATAGATTGAATGTGACTGAGATGGATTGGCTGTGAATGGGATGGATTGGATGTGATTGGGATGGATTAGATTTGACTGGGATGGATTGGATGCACAGGGATATATTGAATGTGACTGAGATGGATTTGATGAGACTGGGATGGATTGGATGTGACTGAGATGGATTGGATGTGACTGGAATGGATTGGATGTGACTGGGATGAATTGGATGTGCCTGGGATGGATTGCATGTGACTGGAATGGATTGGATGTGACTGAGATGGAATTGATGTGAATGGGATAGATTGTATAAGATTGGGATGGATTGGATGTGACTGAGATGGATTGAATGTGACAGGGATGGAATGGAGGTGACTGGGATAGATTGTATAAGATTGGGATGGATTGAATGTGACTGGGATGGACTGGATGAGACTGGGATGGATTGGATGTGACTGGGATGGATTGGATGTGCCTGGGATGGATTGCATGTGACTGGAATGGATTGGATGTGACTGAGATGGAATGGATGTGACTGGGATAGATTGTATAAGATTGGGATGGATTGGATGTGACTGAGATGGATTTAATGTGACTGGGATGGAATGGATGTGACTGGGATAGATTGTATAAGATTGGGATGGATTGGATGTGACTGAGATGGATTGGATGTGACTGGGATGGAATGGATGTGACTGGGATGGATTGGATATAACAGGGATGGAATGGATGTGACAGAAATGGATTGAATGTGACTGAGATTGATTGAATTTGACTGAGATGGAAATGGATGTGACTGGGATAGATTGTATAAGATTGGGATGGATTGGATGTGACTGAGATGGATTGGATGTGACTGGGATGGAATGGATGTGACTGGGATGGATTGGATATAACAGGGATGGAATGGATGTGACAGAAATGGATTGAATGTGACTGAGATTGATTGAATTTGACTGAGATGGAAATGGATGTGACTGAGATGGATTGAATGTGACTGGGATGGAATGGATGTGACTGGGATAGTTTGTATAAGATTGGGATGGATTGGATGTGACTGAGATGGATTTAATGTGACTGGGATGGAATGGATGTGACTGGGATAGATTGTATAAGATTGGGATGGATTGGATGTGACTGAGATGGATTGGATGTGACTGGGATGGAATGGATGTGACTGGGATGGATTGGATATAACAGGGATGGAATGGATGTGACAGAAATGGATTGAATGTGACTGAGATTGATTGAATTTGACTGAGATGGAAATGGATGTGACTGGGATAGATTGTATAAGATTGGGATGGATTGGATGTGACTGAGATGGATTGGATGTGACTGGGATGGAATGGATGTGACTGGGATGGATTGGATATAACAGGGATGGAATGGATGTGACAGAAATGGATTGAATGTGACTGAGATTGATTGAATTTGACTGAGATGGAAATGGATGTGACTGAGATGGATTGAATGTGACTGGGATGGAATGGATGTGACTGGGATAGATGGTATAAGATTGGGATGGATTGGATGTGACTGAGATGGATTGGATGTGACTGGGATGGAATGGATGTGACAGAAATGGATTGAATGTGACTGAGATTGATTGAATTTGACTGAGATGGAAATGGATGTGACTGAGATGGATTGAATGTGACTGGGATGGAATGGATGTGACTGGGATAGATTGTATAAAATTGGGATGGATTTGATGTGACTGAGATGGATTGGATGTGACTGGGATGGAATGGATGTGACTGGGATGGATTGGATATAACAGGGATGGAATGGATGTGACAGAAATGGATTGGATGTGACTGGAATTGATAGGATGTGACTGAGATAGATTGGATGTGACAGAAACGGATTGGATATGACTGGGATGGAATGTATGTGACTGAGATGGATTGGATGTGACTGGGATAGATTATATAAGATTGGGATGGATTGAATGTGACTGAGAAAGATTGGATGTGACTGGGATAGATTGGATGTGACAGAAATGGATTGGATGGGACTGGAATTGATAGGATGTGACTGAGATAGATTGGATGTGACAGAAACGGATTGGATATGACTGGGATAGAATGTATGTGACTGGGATGGATTGGATGTGACTGGGATGTATTGCATTTGACTGAGATGGATTGGATTTGACTGAGATGGAATAGATTTGACTGGGATTGACTGGATGTGACTGGGATGAATTGAATATGACACGGATGGATTGGATTTGACTGAGATGGATTGGATGTGACCGGGATGGATTGGATGTGACTGGGATTGATTGAATATGACTGAGATAGATTGGATGTGACAGAAACGGATTCGATATGACTGGGATAGAATGAATGTGACTGGGATGGACTGGATGTGACTGGGATGAATTGAATATGACAGGGATGGATTGCATGTGACTGGAATGGATTGGATGTGACTGAGATGGAATGGATGTGACTGGGATAGATTGTATAAGATTGGGATGGATTGAATGTGACTGGGATAGATTGAATGTGACTGAGATGGATTGGCTGTGAATGGGATGGATTGGATGTGATTGGGATGGATTAGATTTGACTGGGATGGATTGGATGCACAGGGATATATTGAATGTGACTGAGATGGATTTGATGAGACTGGGATGGATTGGATGTGACTGAGATGGATTGGATGTGACTGGAATGGATTGGATGTGACTGGGATGAATTGGATGTGCCTGGGATGGATTGCATGTGACTGGAATGGATTGGATGTGACTGAGATGGAATTGATGTGAATGGGATAGATTGTATAAGATTGGGATGGATTGGATGTGACTGAGATGGATTGAATGTGACAGGGATGGAATGGAGGTGACTGGGATAGATTGTATAAGATTGGGATGGATTGAATGTGACTGGGATGGACTGGATGAGACTGGGATGGATTGGATGTGACTGGGATGGATTGGATGTGCCTGGGATGGATTGCATGTGACTGGAATGGATTGGATGTGACTGAGATGGAATGGATGTGACTGGGATAGATTGTATAAGATTGGGATGGATTGGATGTGACTGAGATGGATTTAATGTGACTGGGATGGAATGGATGTGACTGGGATAGATTGTATAAGATTGGGATGGATTGGATGTGACTGAGATGGATTGGATGTGACTGGGATGGAATGGATGTGACTGGGATGGATTGGATATAACAGGGATGGAATGGATGTGACAGAAATGGATTGAATGTGACTGAGATTGATTGAATTTGACTGAGATGGAAATGGATGTGACTGGGATAGATTGTATAAGATTGGGATGGATTGGATGTGACTGAGATGGATTGGATGTGACTGGGATGGAATGGATGTGACTGGGATGGATTGGATATAACAGGGATGGAATGGATGTGACAGAAATGGATTGAATGTGACTGAGATTGATTGAATTTGACTGAGATGGAAATGGATGTGACTGAGATGGATTGAATGTGACTGGGATGGAATGGATGTGACTGGGATAGTTTGTATAAGATTGGGATGGATTGGATGTGACTGAGATGGATTTAATGTGACTGGGATGGAATGGATGTGACTGGGATAGATTGTATAAGATTGGGATGGATTGGATGTGACTGAGATGGATTGGATGTGACTGGGATGGAATGGATGTGACTGGGATGGATTGGATATAACAGGGATGGAATGGATGTGACAGAAATGGATTGAATGTGACTGAGATTGATTGAATTTGACTGAGATGGAAATGGATGTGACTGGGATAGATTGTATAAGATTGGGATGGATTGGATGTGACTGAGATGGATTGGATGTGACTGGGATGGAATGGATGTGACTGGGATGGATTGGATATAACAGGGATGGAATGGATGTGACAGAAATGGATTGAATGTGACTGAGATTGATTGAATTTGACTGAGATGGAAATGGATGTGACTGAGATGGATTGAATGTGACTGGGATGGAATGGATGTGACTGGGATAGATGGTATAAGATTGGGATGGATTGGATGTGACTGAGATGGATTGGATGTGACTGGGATGGAATGGATGTGACAGAAATGGATTGAATGTGACTGAGATTGATTGAATTTGACTGAGATGGAAATGGATGTGACTGAGATGGATTGAATGTGACTGGGATGGAATGGATGTGACTGGGATAGATTGTATAAAATTGGGATGGATTTGATGTGACTGAGATGGATTGGATGTGACTGGGATGGAATGGATGTGACTGGGATGGATTGGATATAACAGGGATGGAATGGATGTGACAGAAATGGATTGGATGTGACTGGAATTGATAGGATGTGACTGAGATAGATTGGATGTGACAGAAACGGATTGGATATGACTGGGATGGAATGTATGTGACTGAGATGGATTGGATGTGACTGGGATAGATTATATAAGATTGGGATGGATTGAATGTGACTGAGAAAGATTGGATGTGACTGGGATAGATTGGATGTGACAGAAATGGATTGGATGGGACTGGAATTGATAGGATGTGACTGAGATAGATTGGATGTGACAGAAACGGATTGGATATGACTGGGATAGAATGTATGTGACTGGGATGGATTGGATGTGACTGGGATGTATTGCATTTGACTGAGATGGATTGGATTTGACTGAGATGGAATAGATTTGACTGGGATTGATTGAATGTGACTGGGATGGACTGGATGAAACTGGGATAGATTGGATGTGCCTGGGATGGATTGCATGTGACTGGAATGGATTGGATGTGACTGAGATGGAATGGATGTGACTGGGATTGATTGAATTTGACTGAGATGGAAATGGATGTGACTGGGATGGATTGAATATGACAGGGATGGATTGGATGTGACTGAGATGGAATGGATGTGACTGGGATAGATTATATAAGATTGGGATGGATTGGATGTGACTGAGATGGATTGAATGTGACTAGAATTGATTGGATGTGACTGAGATGGATTGGATGTGACTGGGATAGATTATATAAGATTGGGATGGATTGGATGTGACTGAGATGGATTGGATGTGACTGGGATAGATTTGATGTGACAGAAATGGATTGGATGTGACTGGAATTGATAGGATGTGACTGAGATAGATTGGATGTGACAGAAACGGATTGGATATGACTGGGATAGAATGTATGTGACTGGGATGGATTGGATGTGACTGGGATGTATTGCGTTTGACTGAGATGGAATGGATTTGACTGAGATGGAATAGATTTGACTGGGATGGATTGAATGTGACTGGGATGGAATGGATGTGACTGGGATGGAATGGATGTGACTGGGATGGATTGGATATAACAGGGATGGAATGGATGTGACAGAAATGGATTGGATGTGACTGGAATTTATAGGATGTGACTGAGATAGATTGGATGTGACAGAAACGGATTGGATATGACTGGGATGGAATGTATGTGACTGAGATGGATTGCATGTGACTGGAATGGATTGGATGTGACTGGGATGGATTGAATGTGACTGGGATGGACTGGATGAGACTGGGATGAATTGGATGTGCCTGGGATTGATTGCATGTGACTGGAATGGATTGGATGTGACTGAGATGGATTGAATGTGACTGGGATGGACTGGATGAGACTGGGATGAATTGGATGTGCCTGGGATTGATTGCATGTGACTGGAATGGATTGGATGTGACTGAGATGGAATTGATGTGACTGGGATAGATTGTATAAGATTGGGATGGATTGGATGTGACTGAGATGGATTTAATGTGACTGGGATGGAATGGATGTGACTGGGATAGATTGTATAAGATTGGGATGGATTGGATGTGACTGAGATGGATTGGATGTGACTGGGCTGGAATGGATGTGACTGGGATGGATTGGATATAACAGGGATGGAATGGATGTGACAGAAATGGATTGAATGTGACTGAGATTGATTGAATTTGACTGAGATGGAAATGGATGTGACTGGGATAGATTGTATAAGATTGGGATGGATTGGATGTGACTGAGATGGATTGGATGTGACTGGGATGGAATGGATGTGACTGGGATGGATTGGATATAACAGGGATGGAATGGATGTGACAGAAATGGATTGAATGTGACTGAGATTGATTGAATTTGACTGAGATGGAAATGGATGTGACTGAGATGGAATGAATGTGACTGGGATGGAATGGATGTGACTGGGATAGATGGTATAAGATTGGGATGGATTGGATGTGACTGAGATGGATTGGATGTGACTGGGATGGAATGGATGTGACAGAAATGGATTGAATGTGACTGAGATTGATTGAATTTGACTGAGATGGAAATGGATGTGACTGAGATGGATTGAATGTGACTGGGATGGAATGGATGTGACTGGGATAGATTGTATAAAATTGGGATGGATTGGATGTGACTGAGATGGATTGGATGTGACTGGGATGGAATGGATGTGACTGGGATGGATTGGATATAACAGGGATGGAATGGATGTGACAGAAATGGATTGGATGTGACTGGAATTGATAGGATGTGACTGAGATAGATTGGATGTGACAGAAACGGATTGGATATGACTGGGATGGAATGTATGTGACTGAGATGGATTGGATGTGACTGGGATAGATTATATAAGATTGGGATAAATTGGATGTGACTGAGAAAGATTGGATGTGACTGGAATAGATTGGATGTGACAGAAATGGATTGGATGGGACTGGAATTGATAGGATGTGACTTAGATAGATTGGATGTGACAGAAACGGATTGGATATGACTGGGATAGAATGTATGTGACTGGGATGGATTGGATGTGACTGGGATGTATTGCATTTGACTGAGATGGATTGGATTTGACTGAGATGGAATAGATTTGACTGGGATTGATTGAATGTGACTGGGATGGGCTGGATGAAACTGGGATAGATTGGATGTGCCTGGGATGGATAGCATGTGAGTGGAATGGATTGGATGTGACTGAGATGGAATGGATGTGACTGGGATTGATTGAATTTGACTGAGATGGAAATGGATGTGACTGGGATGGATTGAATATGACAGGGATGGATTGGATGTGACTGAGATGGAATGGATGTGACTGGGATAGATTATATAAGATTGGGATGGATTGGATGTGACTGAGATGGATTGAATGTGACTAGAATTGATTGGATGTGACTGAGATGGATTGGATGTGACTGGGATAGATTATATAAGATTGGGATGGATTGGATGTGACTGAGATGGATTGGATGTGACTGGGATAGATTTGATGTGACAGAAATGGATTGGATGTGACTGGAATTGATAGGATGTGACTGAGATAGATTGGATGTGACAGAAACGGATTGGATATGACTGGGATAGAATGTATGTGACTGGGATGGATTGGATGTGACTGGGATGTATTGCGTTTGACTGAGATGGATTGGATTTGACTGAGATGGAATAGATTTGATTGGGATGGATTGAATGTGACTGGGATGGAATGGATGTGACTGGGATGGAATGGATGTGACTGGGATGGATTGGATATAACAGGGATGGAATGGATGTGACAGAAATGGATTGGATGTGACTGGAATTTATAGGATGTGACTGAGATAGATTGGATGTGACAGAAACGGATTGGATATGACTGGGATGGAATGTATGTGACTGAGATGGATTGCATGTGACTGGAATGGATTGGATGTGACTGGGATGGATTGAATGTGACTGGGATGGACTGGATGAGACTGGGATGAATTGGATGTGCCTGGGATTGATTGCATGTGACTGGAATGGATTGGATGTGACTGAGATGGAATGGATGTGACTGGGATAGATTGTATAAGATTGGGATGGATTGGATGTGACTGAGATGGATTGAATGTGACTGGGATGGAATGGATGTGACTGGGATAGATTGTATAAGATTGGGATGGATTGGATGTGACTGGAATGGATTGGATGTGACTGAGATGGAATGGATGTGACTGGGATAGATTGTATAAGATTGGGATGGATTGGATGTGACTGAGATGGATTGAATGTGACTGGGATGGAATGGATGTGACTGGGATAGATTGTATAAGATTGGGATGGATTGGATGTGACTGAGATGGATTGGATGTGACTGGGATGATATGGATGTGACTGGGATGGATTGGATATAACAGGGATGGAATGGATGTGACAGAAATGAATTGAATGTGACTGAGATTGATTGAATTTGACTGAGATGGAAATGGATGTGACTGAGATGGATTGAATGTGACTGGGATGGAATGGATGTGACTGGGATAGATTGTATAAGATTGGGATGGATTGGATGTGACTGAGATGGATTGGATGTGACTGGGATGGAATGGATGTGACTGGGATGGATTGGATATAACAGGGATGGAATGGATGTGACAGAAATGGATTGGATGTGACTGGAATTTATAGGATGTGACTGAGATAGATTGGATGTGACAGAAACGGATTGGATATGACTGGGATGGAATGTATGTGACTGAGATGGATTGCATGTGACTGGAATGGATTGGATGTGACTGGGATGGATTGAATGTGACTGGGATGGACTGGATGAAACTGGGATAGATTGGATGTGCCTGGGATGGATAGCATGTGAGTGGAATGGATTGGATGTGACTGAGATGGAATGGATGTGACTGGGATTGATTGAATTTGACTGAGATGGAAATGGATGTGACTGGGATGGATTGAATATGACAGGGATGGATTGGATGTGACTGAGATGGAATGGATGTGACTGGGATAGATTATATAAGATTGGGATGGATTGGATGTGACTGAGATGGATTGAATGTGACTAGAATTGATTGGATGTGACTGAGATGGATTGGATGTGACTGGGATAGCTTATATAAGATTGGGAAGGATTGGATGTGACTGAGATGGATTGGATGTGACTGGGATAGATTTGATGTGACAGAAATGGATTGGATGTGACTGGAATTGATAGGATGTGACTGAGATAGATTGGATGTGACAGAAACGGATTGGATATGACTGGGATAGAATGTATGTGACTGGGATGGATTGGATGTGACTGGGATGTATTGCGTTTGACTGAGATGGATTGGATGTGACTGAGATGGATTGAATGTGACTGGGATGGAATGGATGTGACTGGGATAGATTGTATAAGATTGGGATGGATTGGATGTGACTGGAATGGATTGGATGTGACTGAGATGGAATGGATGTGACTGGGATAGATTGTATAAGATTGGGATGGATTGGATGTGACTGAGATGGATTGAATGTGACTGGGATGGAATGGATGTGACTGGGATAGATTGTATAAGATTGGGATGGATTGGATGTGACTGAGATGGATTGGATGTGACTGGGATGATATGGATGTGACTGGGATGGATTGGATATAACAGGGATGGAATGGATGTGACAGAAATGGATTGAATGTGACTGAGATTGATTGAATTTGACTGAGATGGAAATGGATGTGACTGAGATGGATTGAATGTGACTGGGATGGAATGGATGTGACTGGGATAGATTGTATAAGATTGGGATGGATTGGATGTGACTGAGATGGATTGGATGTGACTGGGATGGAATGGATGTGACAGAAATGGATTGAATGTGACTGAGATTGATTGAATTTGACTGAGATGGAAATGGATGTGACTGAGATGGATTGAATGTGACTGGGATGGAATGGATGTGACTGGGATAGATTGTATAAAATTGGGATGGATTGGATGTGACTAAGATGGATTGGATGTGACTGGAATTGATAGGATGTGACTGAGATAGATTGGATGTGACAGAAACGGATTGGATATGACTGGGATGGAATGTATGTGACTGAGATGGATTGCATGTGACTGGAATGGATTGGATGTGACTGGGATGGATTGAATGTGACTGGGATGGACTGGATGAAACTGGGATAGATTGGATGTGCCTGGGATGGATAGCATGTGAGTGGAATGGATTGGATGTGACTGAGATGGAATGGATGTGACTGGGATTGATTGAATTTGACTGAGATGGAAATGGATGTGACTGGGATGGATTGAATATGACAGGGATGGATTGGATGTGACTGAGATGGAATGGATGTGACTGGGATAGATTATATAAGATTGGGATGGATTGGATGTGACTGAGATGGATTGAATGTGACTAGAATTGATTGGATGTGACTGAGATGGATTGGATGTGACTGGGATAGCTTATATAAGATTGGGAAGGATTGGATGTGACTGAGATGGATTGGATGTGACTGGGATAGATTTGATGTGACAGAAATGGATTGGATGTGACTGGAATTGATAGGATGTGACTGAGATAGATTGGATGTGACAGAAACGGATTGGATATGACTGGGATAGAATGTATGTGACTGGGATGGATTGGATGTGACTGGGATGTATTGCGTTTGACTGAGATGGATTGGATGTGACTGAGATGGATTGAATGTGACTGGGATGGAATGGATGTGACTGGGATAGATTGTATAAGATTGGGATGGATTGGATGTGACTGGAATGGATTGGATGTGACTGAGATGGAATGGATGTGACTGGGATAGATTGTATAAGATTGGGATGGATTGGATGTGACTGAGATGGATTGAATGTGACTGGGATGGAATGGATGTGACTGGGATAGATTGTATAAGATTGGGATGGATTGGATGTGACTGAGATGGATTGGATGTGACTGGGATGATATGGATGTGACTGGGATGGATTGGATATAACAGGGATGGAATGGATGTGACAGAAATGGATTGAATGTGACTGAGATTGATTGAATTTGACTGAGATGGAAATGGATGTGACTGAGATGGATTGAATGTGACTGGGATGGAATGGATGTGACTGGGATAGATTGTATAAGATTGGGATGGATTGGATGTGACTGAGATGGATTGGATGTGACTGGGATGGAATGGATGTGACAGAAATGGATTGAATGTGACTGAGATTGATTGAATTTGACTGAGATGGAAATGGATGTGACTGAGATGGATTGAATGTGACTGGGATGGAATGGATGTGACTGGGATAGATTGTATAAAATTGGGATGGATTGGATGTGACTAAGATGGATTGGATGTGACTGGAATTGATAGGATGTGACTGAGATAGATTGGATGTGACAGAAACGGATTGGATATGACTGGGATGGAATGTATGTGACTGAGATGGATTGGATGTGACTGGGATAGATTATATAAGATTGGGATGGATTGGATGTGACTGAGAAAGATTGGATGTGACTGAGATGGATTGGATGTGACTGGGATGGAATGGATGTGACTGGGATGGATTGGATATAACAGGGATGGAATGGATGTGACAGAAATGGATTGAATGTGACTGAGATTGATTGAATTTGACTGAGATGGAAATGGATGTGACTGAGATGGATTGAATGTGACTGGGATGGAATGGATGTGACTGGGATAGTTTGTATAAGATTGGGATGGATTGGATGTGACTGAGATGGATTGGATGTGACTGGGATGGAATGGATGTGACAGAAATGGATTGAATGTGACTGAGATTGATTGAATTTGACTGAGATGGAAATGGATGTGACTGAGATGGATTGAATGTGACTGGGATGGAATGGATGTGACTGGGATAGATTGTATAAAATTGGGATGGATTGGATGTGACTGAGATGGATTGGATGTGACTGGAATTGATAGGATGTGAATGAGATAGATTGGATGTGACAGAAACGGATTCGATATGACTGGGATGGAATGTATGTGACTGAGATGGATTGGATGTGACTGGGATAGATTATATAAGATTGGGATGGATTGGATGTGACTGAGAAAGATTGGATGTGACTGGGATAGATTGGATGTGACAGAAATGGATTGGATGGGACTGGAATTGATAGAATGTGACTGAGATAGATTGGATGTGACAGAAACGGATTGGATATGACTGGGATGGAATGTATGTGACTGAGATGGATTGCATGTGACTGGAATGGATTGGATGTGACTGGGATGGACTGGATGAGACTGGGATGTATTGGATGTGCCTGGGATGGATTGCATGTGACTGGAATGGATTGGATGTGACTGAGATGGAATGGATGTGACTGGGATAGATTGTATAAGATTGGGATGGATTGGATGTGACTGAGATGGATTGAATGTGACTGGGATGGAATGGATGTGACTGGGATAGATTGTATAAGATTGGGATGGATTGGATGTGACTGAGATGGATTGGATGTGACTGGAATTGATAGGATGTGAATGAGATAGATTGGATGTGACAGAAACGGATTCGATATGACTGGGATGGAATGTATGTGACTGAGATGGATTGGATGTGACTGGGATAGATTATATAAGATTGGGATGGATTGGATGTGACTGAGAAAGATTGGATGTGACTGGGATAGATTGGATGTGACAGAAATGGATTGGATGGGACTGGAATTGATAGAATGTGACTGAGATAGATTGGATGTGACAGAAACGGATTGGATATGACTGGGATGGAATGTATGTGACTGAGATGGATTGCATGTGACTGGAATGGATTGGATGTGACTGGGATGGACTGGATGAGACTGGGATGTATTGGATGTGCCTGGGATGGATTGCTATGACTGGAATGGATTGGATGTGACTGAGATGGAATGGATGTGACTGGGATAGATTGTATAAGATTGGGATGGATTGGATGTGACTGAGATGGATTGAATGTGACTGGGATGGAATGGATGTGACTGGGATAGATTGTATAAGATTGGGATGGATTGGATGTGACTGAGATTGATTGGATGTGACTGGGATGGAATGGATGTGACTGGGATGGATTGGATATAACAGGGATGGAATGGATGTGACAGAAATGGATTGAATGTGACTGAGATTGATTGAATTTGACTGAGATGGAAATGGATGTGACTGAGATGGATTGAATGTGACTGGGATGGAATGGATGTGACTGGGATAGATTGTATAAGATTGGGATGGATTGGATGTGACTGAGATGGATTGGATGTGACTGGGATGGAATGGATGTGACAGAAATGGATTGAATGTGACTGAGATTGATTGAATTTGACTGAGATGGAAATGGATGTGACTGAGATGGATTGAATGTGACTGGGATGGAATGGATGTGACTGGGATAGATTGTATAAAATTGAGATGGATTGGATGTGACTGAGATGGATTGGATGTGACTGGGATGGAATGGATGTGACTGGGATGGATTGGATATAACAGGGATGGAATGGATGTGACAGAAATGGATTGGATGTGACTGGAATTGATAGGATGTGACTGAGATAGATTGGATGTGACAGAAACGGATTGGATATGACTGGGATGGAATGTATGTGACTGAGATGGATTGGATGTGACTGGGATAGATTATATAAGATTGGAATGGATTGGATGTGACTGAGAAAGATTGGATGTGACTGGGATAGATTGGATGTGACAGAAATGGATTGGATGGGACTGGAATTGAAAGGATGTGACTGAGATAGATTGGATGTGACAGAAACGGATTGGATATGACTGGGATAGAATGTATGTGACTGGGATGGATTGGATGTGACTGGAATGTATTGCATTTGACTGAGATGGATTGGATTTGACTGAAATGGAATAGATTTGACTGGGATTGATTGAATGTGACTGGGATGGACTGGATGAAACTGGGATAGATTGGATGTGCCTGGGATGGATTGCATGTGACTGGAATGGATTGGATGTGACTGAGATGGAATGGATGTGACTGGGATTGATTGAATTTGACTGAGATGAAAATGGATGTGACTGGGATGGATTGAATATGACAGGGATGGATTGGATGTGACTGGGATACATTGTATAAGATTGGGATTGATTGGATGTGACTGAGATGGATTGGATGTGACTGGGATGGAATGGATGTGACTGGGATGGATTGGATATAACAGGGATGGAATGGATGTGACAGAAATGGATTGAATGTGACTGAGATTGATTGAATTTGACTGAGATGGAAATGGATGTGACTGAGATGGATTGAATGTGACTGGGATCGAATGGATGTGACTGGGATAGATTGTATAAGATTGGGATGGATTGGATGTGACTGAGATGGATTGGATGTGACTGGGATGGAATGGATGTGACTGGGATGGATTGGATATAACAGGGATGGAATGGATGTGACAGAAATGGATTGGATGTGACCGGAATTGATAGGATGTGACTGAGATAGATTGGATGTGACAGAAACGGATTGGATATGACTGGGATAGAATGTATGTGACTGGGATGGATTGGATGTGACTGGGATGTATTGCGTTTGACTTAGATGGATTGGATTTGACTGAGATGGAATAGATTTGACTGGGATGGATTGAATGTGACTGGGATGGACTGGATGAAACTGGGATGGATTGGATGTGCCTGGGATGGATTGCATGTAACTGGAATGGATTGGATGTGACTGAGATGGAATGGATGTGACTGGGATTGATTGAATTTGAATGAGATGGAAATGGATGTGACTGGGATGGATTGAATATGACAGGGATGGATTGGATGTGACTGAGATGGAATGGATGTGACTGGGATAGATTATATAAGATTGGGATGGATTGGATGTGATTGAGATGGATTGAATGTGACTAGAATTGATTGGATGTGACTGAGATGGATTGGATGTGATTGGGATAGATTATATAAGATTGGGATGGATTGGATGTGACTGAGATGGATTGGATGTGACTGGGATAGATTGGATGTGACAGAAATGGATTGGATGTGACTGGAATTCATAGGATGTGACTGAGATAGATTGGATGTGACAGAAACGGATTGGATATGACTGGGATAGAATGTATGTGACTGGGATGGATTGGATGTGACTGGGATGTATTGCGTTTGACTGAGATGGATTGGATTTGACTGAGATGGAATAGATTTGACTGGGATGGATTGAATGTGACTGGAATGGATTGGATGTGACTGAGATGGAATGGATGTGACTGGGATAGATTGTATAAGACTGGGATGGATTGGATGTGACTGAGATGGATTGAATGTGACTGGGATGGAATGGATGTGACTGGGATAGATTGTATAAGATTGGGATGGATTGAATGTGACTGGGATGGACTGGATGAGACTGGGATGGATTGGATGTGCCTGGGATGGATTGCATGTGACTGGAATGGATTGGATGTGACTGAGATGGAATGGATGTGACTTGGATAGATTGTATAAGATTGGGATGGATTGGATGTGACTGAGATGGATTGAATGTGACTGGGATGGAATGGATGTGACTGGGATAGATTGTATAAGATTGGGATGGATTGGATGTGACTGAGATGGATTGGATGTGACTGGGATGGAATGGATGTGACTGGGATGGATTGGATATAACAGGGATGGAATGGATGTGACAGAAATGGATTGAATGTGACTGAAATTGATTGAATTTGACTGAGATGGAAATGGATGTGACTGGGATGGATTGAATATGACAGGGATGGATTGGATGTGACTGAGATGGAATGGATGTGACTGGGATAGATTATATAAGATTGGGATGGATTGGATGTGACTGAGATGGATTGAATGTGACTAGAATTGATTGGATGTGACTGAGATGGATTGGATGTGACTGGGATAGATTATATAAGATTGGGATGGATTGGATGTGACTGAGATGGATTGGATGTGACTGGGATAGATTGGATGTGACAGAAATGGATTGGATGTGACTGGAATTGATTGGATGTGACTGAGATGGAATGGATGTGACTGGGATAGATTATATAAGATTGGGATGGATTGGATGTGACTGAGATAGATTGGATGTGACTGGGATAGATTGGATGTGACAGAAATGGATTGGATGTGACTGGAATTGATTGGATGTGACTGGAATTGATTGGATGTGACTGAGATAGATTGGATGTGACTGGGATAGATTGGATGTGACTGGGATAGATTGGATGTGACAGAAATGGATGGGATGTGACTGGAATTGATTGGATTTGACTGAGATGGAATGGATGTGACTGGGATAGATTATATAAGATTGGGATGGATTGAATGTGACTAGGATGGATTGGATTTGACTGAGATGGAATGGATGTGACTGGGATAGATTGGATGTGACTGAGATGGAATGGATGTGACTGGGATTGATTGGATTTGAATAAGATGGATTGGATGTGACTAGGATTGAATGGATTTCACGGAGATGGAAATGGATGTGACTGGAATGGATTGAATATGACAGAAATGAATTGGATGTGACTGGGATGGTTTACATGTGACTGGAATGGATTGGACTTGACTGAGATGGATTGGATGTGACTGGGATACAGTGTATAAAACTGGGATGGTTTGGATGTGACTGAGATGGATTGAATGTGACTGGTATGGATTGGATGTGAGTGGGATGGATTGGATGTGACTGAGATGGAATGGATGTGACTGGGATGGATTGGATGTGACTGGGATGGATTGGATATGACTAAGATGGATTGAATGTGACTAGGATGGATTGGATTTGACTGAGATGGAATGGATGTGACTGGGATGGATTGGATGTGACTAGGATGGAATGGATTTGACTGAGTTGGAATGGAAGTGACTTTGATGGATGGATGTGAATAAGATGTGTAGGATTTTAATGAAAAGTATTTGATGTGACTGGTATAGAATAGAAGAATGTCTGAGTTATTCCTATATCGTATACAGTGTCAAGATTGTTCAATAGTGATGTCAATTAGTAATGACTTATATTGTTTCTCTAGCGGCCAGGACAAATTATTTATGCTGAGCTGTGGGACTTCAAATATAGTGAAGAAATGCCAAGTGTTGCTTTTCCACCAGAATACAAAGACACTGAATATGCTGATATTCAAGGTCTCTCAAGTCAAGAAAATAATGAGCCAATATATGAAAAGTTATAGAAGAGAAGATGAAAAAGGATACTTTTCATTGAGTTTTTGATAAATATATATAAATAAAAAAATACTCATTTCCTATAATAAAAAAGATGGGAAAGCATTCCTAGATCAGTATTTTAAGTAAAGAAATAATATGTTCGAAAGAAATAGTGTACATTAGAGTATCCTATGAGTATCTGTTTACTAGTGGAAATTTGACTGAGGATCAGCTTGGGGTTTCTGCATGTCTGGAACTTGACATTAGGTCTTAGAAACCGGTTTTAATTCTTGTGCTTTTTGATCAGCCGATAGACGGAAACATTAAATTAATTTGTATCTTTGAGTTAAAATAAGTCAATAAATATCCCATAGTTCACATGCAGTAAATATCTTTGTTTGTAAGCTTGTTCTTTGGCACTGCAAAACACTTTTCCTGTGTCGGTTTTGGAGCTGCATACAGAAATGTATAGCCGCTGGTGGCATCACAGTTGGATTATGTCTGTACCATACGATATATAGAATTACAGAGCAGCGTGCATAAACAATGACTCTTGTCTCCAAGTTGTTGTGTTACAATGTGATTGAGCTAAGCCAGTAGCTACATTGTCACTTTATTGTTCAGTGATTCAAATATTGTACCTTAATGTTATTCAACCATTGATAGATTTCTTGCAATAAGCTCAAAAGTGTCACGCACGCACGCGGCGTTTCTGATGAAAAAGGAAAGAAATTTCGCCAACTTATAAGGTATAATTGTTAAAGCAAAATTCAGCAATTAGCTAGTTAAATTCATAGAGTGCAACAGCCTAACTCGAGTAAGGGATTACATTCAAGTGCAAAGATGATGTTTTTCATACCATTAACTGGTCTGGAACCAATAAGAAATATCCTGCTTCCTTTCTTGATGATTCAATCAGGTATTTTGCTCCTTTCACTCGCGATGTTATTTGTAGAATGGTGTTTTGAAAAACACATAACCTGAGTATCAGGCTTTAAAAAAGGCAATATCATACACATTTACGGGGGAGTCACATAGCCATAAATTATGTAAATTATGTAAAATTATATACATGCGCGTGACACGTTTTGAAATTTATTCTTTTCATATATTTTGCCAATGAGCTCTTCGATGTAATAATACTAACATGTTAAAAAAATAAAACGGAGAATGTGCATATCGCTAAAGGATATTTAATAAATATAATTATTCAATTGTTTTACTTGAATTGACCGCATGTTTTACACTCATTACATGTTGATCTCCGGCAGTCATTGTAGGTCTTACTTGTTATGTTAACTGTAATGAAGATATAGAAAGGAAAACAAAACAGAAACACCGATGATATCAAAGTAATCCGTAGTAAATAAATTTATTTTTTGTTTTTGTTTTCCTAAAAAAAATAACTAACTAATAGAAATGGATGTACCTTTTGAATAATAAGTTGAATCATCTTTGTAATAGCAGACATTAGAGCCACAGTCCATTGCCTTCAAATAATTGCTTTTTGAAGTCGTCAAATTTGGGTCAGTGTATACCCATTGGATAGCGGTTAACACCCTTCCTACAACCGGGCCCTGCTGCCTTGCTTATTTTGATGAAAACTCGTAGATCAAATAATCTAATTTCGGGTATCGTCTTGTCAATAGTCTAGATTACTAGTCTGAACGACAATGCATTCTGGGACTGTTATGTCAATCAGATAACACTAAACAAAATACGTCATGGTTTATTGGTCAGACTAGTAAAATAGACTATATCAAGCGTGGTGCTTCTTTCTTCTTTTCCAAGAAGTCCGGCTAATTCTACGTATCCACGTGTGCTATCGGAAATAACGACTGACAGCATCGATTCACTATCCATGGGACAGTACACGATACCACTCAACTCCATATTTCATATTCATATTTATTTTTGAATCAAAACAATGCGACACTGCGGCCATGATGTAAAACAACACACACAAATAGGCCCTTCAATCGAGCAGATGTGCCAAAATGAACATCAGAAATGAGCACCTCAATGTTAGTAAGAAGGAAAAGTTGAGTATAGGGAAAATGGCATTAAATATAAAATTAAATATTTTATAAGGATTTGTATGGTAAAAGTGCTCTGGGGGCATGGTTTGCCATCCAGAGCATATTTTCCATACAAATCCTTATAATTAAGATATTTAATTTTATATTTAATGCCATTTCCCTTGTGGTACATTTTATGAGCTGTGATTTCACCTTCTTACTAATATCGAGGCGCTCTTTTCTTTTCTGATGTTCATTTTGACACGGCTGCTCGATTTAAGAGGGGTAGGGGCATGTGACCAGTTGTTGCAAAAGGCCTATTATTCTAACATACTATCATTTTCATTTCGTTTCCAAGTTTCTGATCAAAATTACTCTATTTGGCAATTCAATAACTAATGTAGCATCGATCAATATTTAACCTTACCTGGAATGCACCTCTTCGTAAAATCAAGTTAAAAGAAATGAGATTGAATAGTAGCAATCACGGATTTCTTTTACTACCATAATTTGAAGCCTCTTTACACCTAAGTCACCGTGGTTAACCCCCCGGACCTCAACATAAACACAGTTCTATTTTGGAAGGGTCCTCGACAAAAAAGTCACTTTAAATAACTGCTCGTATACTCCAAGCTCTCATAATCTTGATTAAAAATACTGTGACATCGCGAGATTTGGAATTATTGTAATACCATCACTATTATATTATGTTTCAAAGAATATTTTTTGCCAGAAATTGACTGTCTTCAACATGCTTATGACACGAACCCTCTCAGATGTTATTTACGTTTTTGACTGGGTTATCTTTCTTAGAATCTTCTTTCCATCTTGTTTACTTTACGTTATAATTCAAACTTTCATCTCCTAAAACCCTTTCTCTCCATCAGGGTTTTGGATCCTAAAAGATTCAATGCTATATTTTTCATATTTCTTCGATCGTAACCCAAACTTCCGTACTTGTGGTTGTTTTCAAGTTGTGTCTGGACGCATTTAAGGCCCATAATTCTAACCTAGAGTATTATGATTTTGAAACCCTGGTTGTTCTTCCAGTAAAACTTATTTTCGACACAGATCAAGACATATCTTTATTCACTTCAATAGGTTTAAAATACGCAAAATATAGTAAACAAATGTCTTAGATATTTCTTGTCTTATTATTCAGTCGGCTGATTCATGAATAACAACGATGTAATTGCGGAAATGTACACAAAACAAGCTGAAAACTGCTTTCTATAATCTTCTGTTTATTCATTTATTTCCCAAAAGAACTGAGTTTTACGATATAGAGAATTATAAAATTGTCTAGTTTCTGTAGTGTTTTCGAAGCGTTTTCCAAGAAATAATAAAGGCGCCAGAATGACATATTTGCATAATTGTCTCGTGTCAGACGAAGTGTCATACAGATGTGCATACAAGGGTTACGTACGTCAAGCTGTTATTTTTTTTCGAAAGGAGCACATGGACTAAGAGCTAGACAGACAACTTCAATATATTTTTTATATTAATGCTCTGAACCATTCAGCCCGCCAGCTAGTTGATCGATGTGTTGTGTGACTGAATTTTTAGAAATAAGGGATGTATGCATGACAACCTCTCCAAGCTACAAACTCAAGCATGTTAAAGGCCTGGGTAAAGATAATTGCTAATTAACATAACATCAGTATTTTGTAGATGTCTTTTGATTTTTGCCCTAATGGTTGACCCCCATGTTCTGTTAAGGGTATAATTTACAAAACAGAATTGTTAATTAGCATTTATTCAATTTTCTCCTAACTGCGATTGGAGGGACATCCATTCCAAACGGTTTCAGAAGATCTCTTTAGCCTTAACAATTTCAAGGAAAAAAAAAATTTAAAAATGAACCTGATATAAAATCGGCCCAATTTAGAATCTGTGTTTTTCAACCTTAAAAAAAAAGGGGATGAGGGTAGGAGGTAGAGGTGTAGGGGGGAGGTGGGGGTGGGGGTGGTTTGAGGTAGAGGGGGAGGGGGAGGCATAGGGGGAAGGTAAGGGACTTATTCAACTCCAACAAACAATGTAAAGATAGAAAGAGGTAAAAAAAAAGATCAGAAAAAATATATATAACATTGTGCACATGCTTGAAGACTTCGGAATGTCACAAACTTTGTGCTTTTTAACCAATTGTTGTTATCATTATATTAAAGTAAAAATCATCAGAAATCTAGCCTTTTTATCTCATTGATATTATACCCCTTGTCATTGCAGGTGTATGTAACGTTATCTCCCCAGGAAACCCACTGGTTTGTTATGTTGGCAGCGAAGCCCGTTTTAACTGGACCACAGATGACGGCAGAATTATATTTTCTGTCAGCTGGGGGATAAAAAATGGCAACAGTCCTGATTCTCAATTTATCAACACCAATGTGTACAGGAACGTTGTGAACTACAATACAAATATGGATCCTAAATATCGAAACAGGGTCTATTTTGTTGGCAACTTGACAATGGGTCGTGCTTGGTTTTTGCTGAAGAATGTAACGATGTACGATGAAAAGGAATATGTTGCAAATATTCGTGAGAGAAAAGACGGAGTCCTGAGTTACATCGTACTCTTGAAAGTTAAGAAAAGAGGTTGGTTTGTGTATCTGTTCATAATGTAAATATTACAGCACTCGCAGAGATACAGCCACTTAGAAAAAAAGGTAGATGAACGCTTTGTTGCATTTTGCATACCAAGCCCTAAATCAACTAATGATATATGAACGACGTGAATGCAATCTGCGAAATTGCACAACAATATTGACTCTCGGGATATCCCGAAAATTTTTCTGCTCGTTTTTTCCGACATATTAGTTTTTTTCCTTTGTCGGTTGGCATTATTTTGATATGATCAACAATACATTTCAAGCTTGGTATGCCCATGCAACTTGCAGCAAACAATTTACGAAACGTTTTTTTGTAAAAGCGGTATTTAGAATAGTGTTCTGTTTGGTTTATTCAGCTTACATTTCATCGACTACGAAAATGGTTTCAACGTATGTTACACAAACCCCTACGACATCTTTTAATACAACTGGTAAGGAGCAAAGTATAACTGCATAATGAACTATTATAACATGAAATACAAAATGGGTTCAGATACGAAATTTGTACAAATTAATAGTATACAATAAATTTAGAAAAGATGGGTCATAACTACCCACTCCTAAAGACGCTGCCTAGGACTTCCCAGCTAAATTGCATAGCCGTACCTTGTAATGCAAGTTGTTGACTTATATTTATATAACTTGTGCTTCATTTTGCAGCATCGACCAAAAAACGCTTTAATGGTAAGAATCGACTATTGTTAAAACGATTGAAAACGGTTCTGATAACAATCTCTTTGTTCATGGCTAACGTGGAAATAACTTTTGTGATGAAGATGTGCCATAAATATAGCTGAACCTTTTTGGGGGTATAAAGGAGAGCGTTCGTTCCTAAACCATGCAGCATCCTCCCAAACACAAACATTCGTTTTTACTTTTCTTGTAAGAAAATTAAAAGTCAACAAATGCAGGTGTTGCATGACCAGTACATTAGTGATAATAACAATTGTTGATTATTTAATTCAAAATTGTCACAGTGTCATGCAAGTGAGAAGCAAAATTGATAGAAAACAATAAAAATTGCTTGATTATTAATTTAGATTCCTTTGACGTCACAAGTGTAAGTCCAACGAAAGGTAAGGATAAAAAAAAAACTACATGACGTTGCCTTTGCTTCTTACATGCATGGCACTGTGTATATTTTTGCTTTTATACTACTTAGGTTGCTCTTGCGAATTTTTATACCTCTGCTTCGTCATCATCATCATCATTTTCATCATTATCATAAAATCATCATCATCACCATCATTATCGATTTATTTAGAAAGGTCGAAACGCAAAAGTTGCAAGTTGGCATTTCTAAACAGTTCTCCCTCTCTCATTGACCACTCTAAGATGCCATTTTACGTGACATCAGAGCCACGGCGAGGGTCTAGCCATTTGCAGTTCTTTAGATAAATTGCAGTACCTTCTACTCAGGTATTTTAAGACCCTTAGTGTGCGTTGTTCTGGCCACGGGGATTGATCAATGACCTATAGCAGTTCTGTACTGACCGGTGCCCATCCAACTTGGTCAACCGGGAGGCGGCTTCTATACTGACTTTGTTGATGTTGTTGTTGTTGTTTTAGATTTTTTTCGTAAGAATGTTGGTTTTGTGGCAGCGTTTTTATTGTCTCTAATGACATCAACTTTCCTTGTTCTCGTTCACTGGAAGGTAAGCTTTTTTTCTTTTCAAAATTTATATAATTGTTCTTTAATTTGTAACAAGATAAACTTAAAGTTGAATTTATTTATTTCCATCATGTCCGTATGCTCTTTGATAACTATAAGAACAGTAACAACAGTAACGAGATAAAATTGAAAGTGGAATATATGCATGTCCATAATTGATTTGTGCCTCATCGGGCTCCATCACAATGGGCAGAACAGCATTTGTCACCATAATAGGTGATTGGTTTTTCGTTTGTGCCTCGTTGGGCGATTGATTTGTTTTGTTTTTGTCAATGAGTGAAGACCAATGAGCTCTCGTTTTTGAGTCAGGGATGAGTCGTCTTTCAAGAGCATCCAAGTACATTTCGTCTCCTTCTGTTAATATCTGATCGACTGTGTAAGCCTTCCATTGTGAGATCGGCCACGATTGAGCGCACAAAATGGCACAAAAACTCATGAACGAACATTGCCTGGAAATCTCACTAAAACGTTCGTCCCCTTGATGAATACTTCCAGCTACGAATAAAGTAGAGTTTGACATGATAAATTGATAAAAAAAAAAACCACACAAACCTAAGAAGTGAAACTTGAAATCGGGTAACTGATGCCAAAGCACATGGAGAGAAATATGCGTGATGTTGGCCACGCACAAATTGATGAAAAAAGCTGCTGATCTAAAGTACTGCATATTCGGAAATCATCCAAAGCAAGCCCGCTAGTTCACTCGCTTGATTGAGATTTCCACGGTATAAACGGTCATCTTATTACCGCTGACATGCAGACGCATAAATGTAGGCAAACAACAAGAACATTTGAATAAGATGGTTTATTTGGGTGGCTTTTTACATCGTAATCCTTGTATATAAATATTGAATATATTGAAAGGACATCGAAAAAAGGTCGTGCAATATGTAGAAGTCCTTTAAATGTCAATATTTCTAAAACATTGCACCGTAACTCGACCATTTAGACAGCGATTTCAGTGTAGTTGTGTCTCGCTCAGGATACATTTGCAAGCTTTGCTGGTCAGGAACCAACATAAATACACTACAAAAAGATCAAATAATGGAAAATATTTTACAACATAAAGAGTTTTAATTCAGTTAAATACATCAAAGAGTTATAAAACTATTTTGAAAGCTTTTGAATGTTTTTTATGCAGTACGAAAGAAAAATATCCATAAGGTCAATGCCATGTTTCTATCATGTCATACCTTCGATAGAGCAAAAATAGGTCTTGACTTTACCTTACTGAGAATGCTACGCATTTTTTTCCTAAGCAAGGAAATTGTAAAAAGACTAATAAACTAATAAGCTTCCGTCTATGGTAATTTCCACCTTGAGCACAAGTAAAAACTTGCATTTTTTCTCGTTAATTGCCAGGCCACAACGTCTAATGCCATAGTTTACAATGTGAAAAATGCGATAAAAATAAGATTCAATAACACAGAAACTATATGTTGTCCGGTCCTAAAAGCCGGCACGAAAGAACATTAAAGTAATACCAACCTGCCAGAGAAAACGCTTCAACCAAATGACATGGAGACTTGTGCACTGCTCTTTTAAAGCTGTCTTGCAATTCAGCTAAATAGCAACCAATTCAAAGTATGGTACGGTGAAACAGAGATTATAAGTCGCACACATTTTTTAGGTTCTGCAAGCCTATACAAAGTATAGGGTTGCATTTGTTTCATGGTTTTAATGCGTTTGCTCTTAATTCTTACTCATATATATATATATAAGATATATTTAGATATATCTGTTCAACAATCACAATATCATTATCTCTGCCATATTTTCCTCAGTATTTAATATTCAGATCCTATTGTGCTCAGTTCCTTTTTTCTCTCTCATCTTCCAAGTACTAAGTAATATTTTTTCGATCACTATATATTTTTTACATTATTACATCAGATTCTATAATATTTTTAAAATTTTATTTATATTGTACATCTATAGTTAAGAGGGCCACCTGAAAATTATCAGCCTGGTAACGGTGTACCCTGTCCAATAAAGTTGTTATTATTATATACAGTTGAAAAGATCAAATATAGACAAACGTTATGTTTAAATATGAAGCTTGGGCAAAAGTAAAAATAATTCACAAAATATACTTAAACTTGAGTTAATCTAACTAAAAATACAAAATTACATCGATATTCACAACAAGTTATCAGCCGATCTATTCAATGAACGAGATAGACAACCTTCACTTGATAAAAGTGACCATTAAAGTGCTAACCTCTAGTGTCAAACATTCCAGGTAAAATATGTTGCTTGAAGATTTTTAAGATTGAAGTCCACAAAGAACGAGCAATTTTCCTATTTGGGTGAGATTTTGAACAATGTTTTCTCCATAAAAAAAAACCACATCAATCTTGTAAATACCAGGGATATTAGTGCTGCAGGTCATCTTTTTAAAGTCTCTCAAATTTGCGACAATTTATTTTTCTTTCGATCTGGATCACCATTCAAAAGTCCGTCTTCAAGAGCTTGAACTCTCGAATACACAAAATGGCGCCGAGCTGTCGCGAAAGAACTATTTTCATGAGCATGCGTAGTACAAAATGCCTATATGCTCATGTGTTGATCAAAAAAAGCTCTAATGTTCCTTGCTGAAGAAGGAGCTTTAATACTCTGATCTAGATTAGCCATTCCGATGATGAGGTAAAAACCGGCTCAAATGAGTTAGGGGACATATTCCTAAGATAGCCTATATTTTGTCCCCTGATACAGTCTCAGAATGCGTTCGATGCCAACTCGACCAAGGTTTTCGCTCAAGCTCGGAATGGAGCATTTAGAGTGACGTGAATTTTTTTTTTAACGATTGGTAAGCAACCAAACATGCTTACATATATAATGTCATCACTTTCATAAACAGTGCCTCCTCTTCAGACATCTCTCATTCTGTATTTATCCTCTATGGGTTTCCTTTTGACAGGGAAATTTCTCTCCCCTCGATTTTTCTTGCTTCCAGTCCCCCGGTTTAACAGAGACAGAGATAAGAGACACATGCAGAGGAGGCCAAGTCAAATAGAATTATGTATCCGAGAAATTATCCATTGAAATAGGTGTTTACAATCATTCTTTGTCACTCTGTTTGTGAGTCTCTTAACAAGGTCACGGCAGACTAAACGACAAGTAGTAGGGGACAGAGATCAGGTTGCAGGGACAATACAGGCTTTGCACCACCACGTGATAGCAGCCATGACAGGAGGCAGGAACAATAGAGTCTTTCCCCCTGGGAAACTGAATTCTTTCTCATCTAAATCATATTAGACCAGATGCTATTGTTCCTGCCTCCTGTCATGGCTGCCATTACGTGATGGTGCAAAGCCTCTATAGGGTATATTCACTATGGACGCCATGATGATTTTGGCATTACAACGCAGATTAGTCACGTGGTTGCTGAGGAGGCAAACATCTTCAAATCAGCAGATTTTAACTGCTTTATTACAGTGCGGCGCGAAAAGAATAACTACATTTAATGTATTCGCGTACTTCTGTGCACGGGCTTCTGTACGCTAAACCGACACATTTGATGCGAAGCTGTCCTCTTTTACCAAATAAAGCGTGTAATATAAAAGCTCATGTGAAGCAAAAGCCCGTGCAGAGAAGTATACGAATACTTTAAGCGTGGCAATACTTTTGCATGTCGCGCTGTAATATAATTTTTATGCTTTCCAATGCATAGGTGTTAACATATTTCTGATAATGAAATACTCGACTTTGGGCTGCTTTGGACACTAGTTTAGAAATTCAACGGCATTTAAAATGTCCTCAAACGTAACAGTTCCAAAACTACATGCAGATTTTTTTGGGAGTAATATTTGGCATAAGAATGAAATATATAGGATGAGCGAATTTTTTTTAAATGCTCTTTTCTCCCAATGTTTGTGCCCTGGTAGACCGCATGGCTAATTTGCACTACAATATGAAAACCATCATGACATCTATCGTTAATATAACTTTCATCGTTTTATAATTGTTTTTTTTTAACTTAAATTTACATTACAAAGAGAGATGTTTCGGCTCACGCTCGAGCCTTCCTCAGTGTCCAGTCGTTAATGGTTGCGCGAGGACAATTCAAATAAGAACTACAAATTCAACTAGTTCAAAATCAGGTTCAAAAGCGTAGAATATACAGTTCTGGGAGAACTATTCAATCGTTACCAGCATTGGCATCTCCATAAGAATACCATCGGCTTCTAAGAAGAGTCGTTTGAGGTAATCCCTTTCTGTGTCAACAATTTTTGCATTGTCGAAATGGATGGTATCCCCGTCTCATTGGCGTGTTGTGCAACATTTGATGTTTCGAGGTTCCTACGTACAGCTCTTTTATGTTCGCTGACTTCTTAAAAGCAAGGTATTTGGATGATGTTAATAATGCTGGGAACGATGTTTACATATATGAGCAAGAATAATAGAAATTTAGGCTAAATTCATTCGGGATATTTAGTTTAATATTTAGCTGCTCTCACTTTCTACTATATTATAAACCAAATTTTATTGTGATTTAATTTGTTTTACTGCTATTTTGCAACCCTCTGGCGACCATGATCCTTAGCGATAAAATAATATATTATTTTGATGTGACGTCACAGTGAACTAGGACAATTTACATCATGTAACATGATGATGTTTCTGCAAAATTAAATGCTTTTCACTGCGATAGAATTTTAAATAGTCCACATGGCAGGTTACACGAAAATTAAACTAGTTTGAAATATATCTTGCATCATATCCCGCGCGTAAATACATAAAGTGCACATGTAAATAAGCGAGCTATTCCCATTTAGAAAAAACCTACTAATGGTCTATCACTAATCGAGCCCTGTGATTGGCTGAGCTACTAGGGGTCTATTAGTGATAGACCTCTAGTAGCGAAAAGCGCCGGTTTTGAAAACCAAAAAAAAAAAATTTAAAGCAAAATCCAAAACTTTTTGCATCCTTTTATTGGACCGATTAGTAGGTTTTTACTAAAACAATTAGACCTCTCGCCCTCATGGCCTACGAGTCAATAGCCCATTCGGCCTTCGGCCTCATGGGCTATTGACTCGTAGACCATTCGGACTCGAGGACTAATTGTTAAATATTAACGTAAAGTATAAATTAATTTGTAAAAAAAAAAAAAGAATGGAGAAATGTCATTAGACAGCAAAAGCAAACAAACAAACATACACACAGTTGAGCCTGGTTCACACTAGCGACGCAAGCATAAGGATAACGACATGGTTAGTTAACCCATTTATATTTCGACAGAACAAAGCATTCAGTCATCCTCAAAGTACTATATGCGCTTGCGTATGTTGTTTTCCTTATTATATGGTTGCGTTGCTCACATTGTGAAACAGGCTTTAGCGGGAAGGAGACCGGCCAACGATGTTATCGAACTTCAAATTCACACTAGCGTCGTAATCGTACGTAAGCAGCGTTCGCAGACTCAGTAGCGTAGAGCTCATTAACAGTGCTTGTCTTTTTCATACCAAAGTGATAAATTTGAAACTGAGTCTGCGTATGTTGCATGCAATTAACATTACAACACTAGTGCGATCTGAAAGTTCAATAACATTTTGCCCCCTCCAGACTCATCGGACTCACTAGCCGATTTTTTTTTTTTTTGTGTGTGTGATTTTTGAATTTAACTGAAAGCACGGATATATGGCGTGCACTCTAGCGAATCCACAGGTAACCCAAGCATAACTAGAGGAGATTAAAATTTCCTTAACATAGAACATAGAATAGCCTTAACATAGAATAAAACCGTAAGGGGAACAAAAAGCATGGAACAATACATTGGTATACAGTTAAAAAATAGATGATGTCATCTATTCTATTTTTAAAGAAATTTTACGATCTGCCCTACATTCTCTATATAGGAGCCATAGCTTGGGATACCTGGGGCGAATCAACTTTGAGTTTCAGAAACTCAACTAATGTTTTCGATCTAAATACATGCCATGATTTTGTATCTTTAACTGGAAACCAGTAAATAAAAATAGTTTAAATGATTACATGTTGTTGTTGTTTTTTTCTCTTTGACACAGAGATGCAAAATCCTTTTCCTTCGTCGGTTTATGTACTGAAAAGATTCAACCGTGACTCTTTTGTTTTGATGCTTGCATGACGTACAGTTAATGTTTTCATATTCGGTAGTTCCAAGAAACTGCATGTATGTAAAGACAATACAAGCCTATGTGTGAGGTCTCAAATCAACAGAGGATTTTAAATTCATGTGAAAACGTAATGTTTTTCTTACACTTCCTTATATTCACTTCACTGGAGCCGTTCAGAAAGATGCTGCTTCCTTTGTTGATGATTCTATCAGGTATGCTGTACGTTAAATTGTAGAATGTTCGACTTCGTAACTGAAGGCTCGTAAGGGTCTCGTGGGGAAACCCCGACATACCAAAACAAAGCAACTAAACAGTTGATATATTCGAAATGGTTCGAGTTTGTACAAACTAACAACCATGACAAGTATAATGAAACACAATGGTGGTGTTGATGGTTGTCGATGCATATATTTTGATTTTTCCTGATGATATTAATATTTGTAACTAGGGGTAAGTGTTCGTTTTTTCCCCAAGCTCATAGTCATGCTCACATGATGTCGTATTAAGAAAATAATAACAATTAACAAAATGTTCCAGCAAGGCATTTCTTGGATGGATTGTTTTCAGAGTGATTTATGAATATATCAAGTATGACACGATCGACTCATATTTTTCTTTTGCAAACCAGTACCAGCATTATAAGATAAAGAAATAGACAACTGCTTACGTATTTTAAGATACTTTATGGTCTATGTTTTAGTTTTATTGAAAGCTATTTCCAAGAAACAGGCTAAGTGAACACGTCGCTTTCATAATTTATTAGCACGTGTTCGGAACACACGATGATAACATGGTTTTTAGAACATGTACTAGAATAAATCAACACGAAAATCAACAGAAAGCGCCTCTTGGTAGTCCCCCCCCCCCCCCCCAATAAAAAAAAACTGCGGCTATGTTAGGTTACATAGAAAAAGACGGTTATGACCAGTTTTTTGTTCGATTCGACCAAGGTGACAAATGCCATGAAATCTACCAGATCTACCTACATTGACGACTTGAATAATTAAGGCTAGGCTAGACGACCTGGTGTGTGACCCCATATTCTTGAAAATAAAGGATGCTAACTCTTCAATATCCGGTCCATCGAGCTGGTTTAAATTACAGACAAAATATCTTGACAAGGTTATTATATACGTCTCATTTTGCAGTTTGAATATTTTGTGTACAGTTCTCGTGATCTGGTAACCCTAATTCAAAGTGTAGGCTTTCTTTACCCCATTTACCTAAGCCTAGCACTAACAACTCTATGTGTTTCTTAACATTTGTCCATGAGGGGAAATCTTAAGCCTCAAATTCGTGCAGTTCTTGTCACATTTAAACTATTTCTTAGTCACTCAACATCTCTCACGGCTTTACACTGCATCCTTATCCTCATGTTCTACAGCTCTACGGGCTTTTTCGCTGCGAAACGAGCTTTTACGCGCCTTATTTGGTTAAATCAGCCGCCTTTACGCGCATCGAAATGTGTTGGTTTAACTTACAAAAGCCCGTCCATAGAAGTATGTGAATAGGTGAAATGTGGTCAGAGCTATAGAACGTGAGGATAAGGATGTTGTGTAAGGCCGGAAAAGATGTTGAGTTTCTCTATTTTGACTTGATTTTAAGTTTGATACAAATGATAATAAAAATAAAAACACGTTAAATAAAGTTTTAACTTGAACATTTCAGCAGCACAAGCGAGTGGTCCAAAACTGTTGCTATCCACAGGTAGACAAACCATTGGGTATACTGGACGCGCAGTCAACTTTACCTGGACATTTTCTAATCAGTCACTTATAGATGAAATACATTTTGGAACTTGGAATACAATATTTGAATATGTGGAAAACACACTTGTTTTCCTCTCGCAATCAAACGATGGTAATACTTCAGTTCAAACAATTCAGAAAAAAGCTGTTGAAGAGTACCGTGGACGCATAAGATGGGCTGGAGATGTATCGAAAGGAATTGCTATAATTGAACTGTCTGGTATACGACATTCTGACAAAAAAACATACGCCATAGATGTAAGTCTGTCTCTTTATAATGATATTGCTTCAGTAATAATAATACCATCCAACCATCCAACCATCCAACCATCCAACCATCCAACCATCCAACCATCCAACCATCCAACCATCCAACCATCCAACCATCCAACCATCCAACCATCCAACCATCCAACCATCCAACCATCCAACCATCCAACCATCCAACCATCCAACCATCCAACCATCCAACCATCCAACCATCCAACCATCCAACCATCCAACCATCCAACCATCCAACCATCCAACCATCCAACCATCCAACCATCCAACCATCCAACCATCCAACCATCCAACCATCCAACCATCCAACCATCCAACCATCCAACCATCCAACCATCCAACCATCCAACCATCCAACCATCCAACCATCCAACCATCCAACCATCCAACCATCCAACCATCCAACCATCCAACCATCCAACCATCCAACCATCCAACCATCCAACCATCCAACCATCCAACCATCCAACCATCCAACCATCCAACCATCCAACCATCCAACCATCCAACCATCCAACCATCCAACCATCCAACCATCCAACCATCCAACCATCCAACCATCCAACCATCCAACCATCCAACCATCCAACCATCCAACCATCCAACCATCCAACCATCCAACCATCCAACCATCCAACCATCCAACCATCCAACCATCCAACCATCCAACCATCCAACCATCCAACCATCCAACCATCCAACCATCCAACCATCCAACCATCCAACCATCCAACCATCCAACCATCCAACCATCCAACCATCCAACCATCCAACCATCCAACCATCCAACCATCCAACCATCCAACCATCCAACCATCCAACCATCCAACCATCCAACCATCCAACCATCCAACCATCCAACCATCCAACCATCCAACCATCCAACCATCCAACCATCCAACCATCCAACCATCCAACCATCCAACCATCCAACCATCCAACCATCCAACCATCCAACCATCCAACCATCCAACCATCCAACCATCCAACCATCCAACCATCCAACCATCCAACCATCCAACCATCCAACCATCCAACCATCCAACCATCCAACCATCCAACCATCCAACCATCCAACCATCCAACCATCCAACCATCCAACCATCCAACCATCCAACCATCCAACCATCCAACCATCCAACCATCCAACCATCCAACCATCCAACCATCCAACCATCCAACCATCCAACCATCCAACCATCCAACCATCCAACCATCCAACCATCCAACCATCCAACCATCCAACCATCCAACCATCCAACCATCCAACCATCCAACCATCCAACCATCCAACCATCCAACCATCCAACCATCCAACCATCCAACCATCCAACCATCCAACCATCCAACCATCCAACCATCCAACCATCCAACCATCCAACCATCCAACCATCCAACCATCCAACCATCCAACCATCCAACCATCCAACCATCCAACCATCCAACCATCCAACCATCCAACCATCCAACCATCCAACCATCCAACCATCCAACCATCCAACCATCCAACCATCCAACCATCCAACCATCCAACCATCCAACCATCCAACCATCCAACCATCCAACCATCCAACCATCCAACCATCCAACCATCCAACCATCCAACCATCCAACCATCCAACCATCCAACCATCCAGGAATTTAGCTCTAGCGTTCACATCATCTAGTGGTGACAGGTGTAGACAATAATGGACTGTCCTTTATTTTAATGTGGACATATTAGTTCAACCATGATTATAGAATAAAAACAAAAAGGGTGAGGAAAAGGGAAATAAGGAGGAAAAATTATGAGAGCAAGATAGAAAGCGGTGGGAGAGGGTGAAGATAAAAAAGTGTGAAGAATGCCGTTAGAAGGATTGTAGTTTTAATTTTTAATTTTTAATTAATTTATTTATTTATTTATTTTTTTGACAAACTAGTCCCTCTAAAGTTTGTTAAACAACCTGAAAGCACAACCACACTAGAAGGCAGTACTTTAAAATTAACGTGCATAGTCGAAGGAAAACCACGACCAACAATAAGATGGTTCAAAGACAACAAGACACTGGAGACAAACTCAACTGAATATTTCACGATACTTGAAATCACGAGAGAAGACGCTGGACAGTATCATTGCATTGCAGAAAACGATGCTGGAAGGATTGCATCTGAGCCTAAAGCCGTGGTCGACGTTCAATGTAAGCTTACACGTTTAATTTTTACTGATCTGTTTAAGCTCATTAACTATATATTAGCTACTGCAGGACATTGGTAGTTATTAGAAATTATATTAAATTGCAGCTTTTATACATTTAACCTTCAGATCCACCGGTCATCAACTCCTCACGGAAAGTCAACATAATCCGTGTACCAATCGGTACAGACATGTGGCTAACCTGTCCTACTGTAGCAAATCCCCCAGCATCTGTTCAGTGGGTTGCCAATGGGATTCTCGAGAAAAGTGGCACTGAAGAATTCCAAGTAACGGTTTCCAGTTCTTTCAATTATGCAAACTACACTTGTGTCGCTAAAAATCCATTTGGCCAAGACAATGTAACATTCGACTTGAGACAAGTTGGTAGGTATTTTTTTTTTAAATGCCGCTAGTATCATGCAATGCTTGTATTGCATGTTTATATACTGCTAAAAACTGACCATTGCTTTTCAATTTTGATTCCTTTGCTACCAAAGTATCAGCCCAAAGAGAAGTAAGGATATATACTAGATATACAGTGGTTTCGAGTGGCATACCGTGGGATATCCCACGAGTCACTTGTAGTTTCTAGTATACACTAGTCAAGAGAAATCATTGTATAACCATTTTATCCCACACGATAGAAAATACAAATGCGTAGATTCAACATGCAGTACATGATGGGAAGGAAGAGTGAAATACCGACGAATATACAACGGCTTTCCTGCATTCTGATTGGCTGTATTTTCTATGGTGTGGGATAAAAGTAAATATATGATTTGTAGGTGTTTATTCAATTTTGCTTCTCGGTTTATCACTGTGTTTCTTTATTTGTAGATTGAAACATTAGGGAGTGTGCTCTCAAGTTGTATAGTTAACTCTTATACCTCTGACTTTCCGCATGACGATATCTTTGTTTCCCTTTTTTCCGTTGTAGATAGTATTCGTTGCCATTTTGACCTGCTGGCAGCGTTTTTATTGTCACCGATAAGGTGGAGTTATATTTTTCTCGTTCCTTAAAAGGTAAGCTATATTTCTTTTCTTTTCTTTTTCTAGTCTTTTCTTTTCTTCTCTTTCTTTTTTCTGTTTCTCTTTCTTTAACTTTAATTTTGTCTGTTTGATATTTTGTTTGGCGTGCTTTTTTTGTTTCCTTTTGCAAAGCTAATAATAAAAAAAATAAAATATGACATTTATTCATTTTATGGCAAATAACATTTCATAAGAAAACAGGAATCATTTAGTGCAGAATTATATTATGTGTACTCAAAAAAAAAAAAAAAAAAAACAACAACCTGATTTGCTTTTATTTTCAGGAGAAGAGGACCAAAAGCAATAAAACCCTTTTAGAAGTGCTGAATTATAATTTATGGTATATAGATATTATTGTAAAATTTAGAATACGGTCCGTGTGTCTCAACACAACGACATTTAATACGCAGCATTCTAGTTCCCAGTAGCTCAGTTATTAGAGCGTCCGATTAGAGAAAAGAAAGATGGTGGGTTTGATTCCCATCTAGAGCTCTGAATTTTTGAGTTTCCATATGTTTCCGCATTGTTTACAATACATTTATTACTTCGTAGATTCCTCGCACTTTATTTGTGAAACATTATTAAACTCAGGGGAGAATTACTAGTAATTCTCTCCTGTTAAACTATGATGATGTTTTTTTTGTGCTTGGGATTAATTAAAGACGTGGATGATTGCTTGTCACAAGTTTGTTATTTTACAAGTACTAAATTAGTAGAAAATAAGTAGTTTGTGTTTTTATTTTTCTTGATATGATATTTTTACGTTTAAAAAAGGGTTGTGTATGACATTAATTTTTTTTTTCACGGACGTTTCGATCATTCCACAAAGACCTTAATTTGCGTTATTTTAATCATCATGCATGGATTGCAAATCATTATTTCCAAGATTAATAAAGCGACTTAAGATACAGGCCCTATACCGATATATTGTCATAAAGTTTCTTGTAATTAGAGGTCTTTGTGTATTTTCTCTGAGTGGTTATAATTTTTAGATTTCAATGTTATCAGTTTCAAAAATTGGGGTCAATTGCAATAGAGTGCAAACGCTGCGAAACAGTACTATGTAATTAGCAATGATTGGTACTAAATGATAGCACTGATGAAACAATAGACAAAACAAAATATCGTACTATTTTCATCAGTAATAAATAGATAATGAGTATATTGCTTTTTATAACTGTACTTCATTTTAAGGGCATCTGCCCACAAAAACGAAGGTCATAGATATAGAGCTATCAACTTTAGAAACCAATTCAATTTACTTCGTAGCTGTTAATTTTAATTATCATTCAAATTATTTTCTCCGTCATTTTGATTGGCCGAGAGAACTGCAAATAACAGCCTACAAATAACGGTCTGCTCATGCGCATTACGGTGCAGAGCCATCTTACTGCAAATAACGGTTTGCTCATGCGCAGTAACGCTGTATTTGACAATAGCTCGCTTGCCTGAAAAAATGAGCTGACTTCTTTGTTATGGTTTGACTCGCACTGCCCCTCAAAGATTAGAAAAAATAATTTGAATGATAAAACAATTATTGAACTCGGTTATCGCAAAATATCGAGATTTGTTACTGTCTTGCAAGAAATTATTTGCCTCTGCCTTCTGCATCGGCAAATAATTGCTTGCTCGCCACTAACAATTCACGATATTTTGCTCAACCTCGTCCAATAATTGCTTATTATTAATGATTTTATCTATTTAGTTCTAGCTATTTATTTATTTATTTCTCATTAGATTGTAATGCGCAGTAGAAAACAGAAATTTTGATTCTTGCGCAATATAAGTTAATAAATTATTAAAATTTCTAAAAAATGATAATTAAATGCTTCGGAAATTTCGTTAGCTTCAGTAGTTATATTGCCCAACTCTGTTTTAACCGAAGAAATATTAATACTTTTTTTTAATATTTCTCAGCGAGGATATCTCGTTAATAACTTTCCAGATTTCTTTCGGATTGTTCGAATGATTATTGATATAATTTTTATAATGCAAAGCTTTGGCTTTTCTTATTTCCATATTAGTTCGACTTTTGATTAGTGTATATTTCTTCTAATCTTCTTCGTTATTTGTTCTAACAGCCAGACGCTTCAAATAATATCAATCCTTCATTGTTTTCCAAATGCCAGGCGTAAGCCAGGGAGATTGTTTTTGTTTTATACGCTTAGTCCTAAGTGGAGTGAAGCGATCGACAGCACTTGAAAACTTGTCTTTCCAAGTTATCCACATCTGATTAGGATCATTTGTGTTTTCAAGCGCATGCCATTTAAGAGAGTTGAGATCATAACGAAATTTTTCAGCGTTAGAATTTTTAAGACATCTCGAAGTAGCTATATTTTGCTTTGCCTTGAATGGCCGAAAAGCGACTTTACGCGTGGCAAAGATTAAGCTATGATTGCTAATGCCAATGTGCAATACTCCACAATTAACAATACGATTAGGAGAATTTGTGTTATAATAATAATAATAATAATAATAATAATAATAATAATAATAATAATAACTTTATTCATATAGCGCGCAAATCTAAAATTCTAAGGCGCTTTACAAAAGGTGAATAGATATAATATATAAAACAAAATGTTGGTCATAGCTTTGGTGCACAAATTGAAAATACCCTATCGCCGTACGTGTTAAGGTTAAATGATGGCAATTGTGTAGAATTAATAAGTCAATCATTGTTCTACTCTGTATTGCCACTCTGGTTGCCTCTGTTATCATTTGCTTAAACTGGTAAAGCTCATTAGCAGATTTCAACAAACGCGTCGCATATATACTAGTTTTTGAGAGTAAATTACAGTTGAAATCTCCCAGAATTTAAACTTCTTTCTTTTCACTGTCTAGCTGTTTCAAAATGGCTTCGTAAAACCCAAAAAGTATCCGAATTTGAGTTTGGAGGTCTATAGCAGGCTAGCACAATGAATGGCTTACAGTTAGGTTTCTTGATTTCAATACAAAGTGCCTCAATCTCATTATTCACTAAATCGCACCTATTTATATAATTAATACCTTGGCGCACATAAACACAAACACCACCACCATGTCTATTCCTATCATTTCTCAACAAATCGTAACCTTCCAGACTCACCAAACATGACTGAGTAGTAGGATGAAGTCGAGATTCATTAATTGCTAGAAGATCCAAATTTTGAACTTCACACCAATTCTCAATTCATCAATATGAGCCGGGAGACTTGTTATATTCAATGAGGCTATTTTAAAGCCTCTGACAGGTGGAATGTTGTTCGAGGTTAGATTATTAACTACATTAGAATTAAGATCAAGAGCATTTGCATCTGTTAAAGACCTACCTGAAAATCAGAGGTTAGATTTGAAATAGCTGATAAAGTCTCTAGGCAGGGCAGCCAGTCCAGATTTGTTTAAATGAAGTCCCTTTGAGTTAAGACCAGTTTCTGTAACTGTATGAGATATAATATCCCAATCTGGAGTACGGCAGTGAGCTCTCAGGGAATTGTTGTCACTTTTTCGAGCCGTTTCTAGCTTTGGCGAGTCAGTTGAAACTGAATTGACACGGAAGATACTGAAATTTAAAGTTTATTTTATGCAAGATTCATTATAATTCTGACGTGGTGGAATGTTTTAGTTGCAGATAAAAGAGAAGATATTACAAGGTGATGTATTTAGACTCTAAATAGGAGTAAAATAAATTTGACTTTACTCAAATAATAAAAGATGATGCCAACTGAAACAGCCTAGGCTTAAACGATATCCACTTATAAATGCTGTTCTAGGACAATTAAAAGAAATACAATAGGCAAAAATCAACTTCCCGTTATATCTGACTGTTTTATTCTACAACAGATTTTCCCGTCCAGTTGTGGCTAGAAAAGCGAATGAGGTATGATGACAATGCTTTGCATTTATATTTTTTGAATTTTTAATCGAGGAATAATGTACATTATTTATGTATTGTTTCGATATCTCTCCTCCCTTCAATCCTTATTTCCTTCCTTTCTCTCTTCTTCCATCTCCTTCCATTACATTCGATCCTCCTCTTCCTTAGCTTCACATCGTTTTTCTTATTTGGAAATAATATTCTATATAAAGTTTAGAACACATGCCCAGTTGCTCTAACCGCAGTGGAGAATTCTACTACAAACGATGTTTTAACCGAAAATAAATCAACGATATCGCCAAACGAAGACTACGAAAGAATATCAGAAAAATCTGAGTCATCTTTCGATCCCGGAAATGCAGCACAAGGAACAAGTGATTGTGACGTTCAATTTTCACAAACCCATCATGATTATCAAGAGCTTCATTCTGATGGTTTGATGTCGAATCTACAAAGCTATCAGACACTAAACAGGACTCCAGAGGACAGTATTAGTCAAGTAGAACCTCCCATGCCTCTCCGAAAATACGAAGCATTAAACTTTAGAAATAACCCACAATGTTCGGAATATCAGAAACTACATCTGTATGCAAATGTTGGAGAAAAAAATTAAGTAAGACCAAAAAAAAACAAAAAACATTTCAGTGGTTTGTCATGTTTCAGTTTCGGGGTTTTTTATTCGTGACCATAGCGTGGAGTATTTCTAATTTTTTGCGTTTGAACGTAACACCCAAATTTCCATTAATTCCTTTCAGTAACATTTGATAAATGTACTATTCATGTAAAAATGTATTTATTTTTTCTACTAAATAAATTTTATTAAAACTAGTGTGTAAAATATCTTTATATCTGGAAAAATGATAGTGTTGCAATTATCGTGATCATAATATCATTTAGAATTGGTAAAATGGGCGCATGGTTCTTTTTGAAATGAGTTCCTAACCGTTACATACCAAAAAAAGTGAAGGCAGATCAGATTGCTCATCGGTCTTAAAGTTTGTTTCAATGAAAGTATGTTTGTTTTCATAACAACTGCCACGCAGTACTACTCTTGATAAATGGTCTGTTATCAGGCTAATTAATATAATATTATTCTGTGAATATACTTTCTAGTACCAAGAAAAGTCCGAACGAACGATTTTGATATTTAGGGACTAATCTTACAAGCTAAGGAGGCGGGGAAAAAAATCAATAGTACCTTAAACATTGTATACTTTTCATTATATTGGAGGGAACTTTCATGTTGAGATGGCTATTTTCGCACATGATAGAAAGTGAAAAGAATTAAATTTCATCAGCTTTCTTACATCAATCGTCTGTTACAAATTGCTTTTTCTACAAGACTGTCCATTTTACTTTTAAGATGAATCCCTCGACTCAACATCATATGTTCAATTATCTGATTATTTTGTTTATAATCGGAATTTATGTACAAGGTATCTTGATTTATATTTGTCATTTCACAATTTAAACATTTTTCCTTTTGTAAACTGTGCTTTTCTTAACAGTTATTACAACTAAATATTTTTTTAATCATTAGGAAAAACTTTACTGATCCGAGTCACACCGAATCCCCTGTACGCAGCCAGTGGAGGAACCGCAAGGATCGTTTGGGATTACAAAGTGGACAACAGGGAGGGAGAATTTCAGTTCAATTCACCCACATGGAAATATTACCATGCTAGTGGAACACCTGTTGATATTGCATATGATCATTTCTTTCAAAACTGGAGATGGATAATCCATTATGAGACATGCCCTTCAAGACTTTTAAACCCTACCACTCGAGTCAGTAAAGAGTCTACTGCTACCTTGGTCATTGTTAATGTCACTACTGCTGATAGTGGGATATATGGGATAGATTTGTTATTGAAGACTGCACCTCCAATAACAAGTAAAATTCAACTTATTGTTACAGGTAAGTTTTTTAGACACATTAAAAAAAACTAGTTCTAATATTTTCGAATTTTAGAGGGAAATATATATGATGTTTTGTAAAGTTTTCGTGCTCCTAAAGTGAAATGTTAGAGTAGACTAAATGAAAGCGCTGACATCGTGCAAATGAGCGATAAACAAAAAATAAAGAAAATAGTTTAAATTAAGATGTTTAAATTTTAAGCAGCACTCGTTTTTAAAAAGCAGGCACGTCGCTGATAACTGATAATTTTATTGTTCAATTAACAATTAAAACATATACATTGGCAATCAGAATATACTAAAGTCGATCACATGTTTGTACCAGAGCGGCCAGAATTCACTATCCAGCTTCAAGCACACAACATATTCTTTGAGGGCAAAGATCTGAACATAAGTTGTTCTGCGACGGGCATTCCAAAACCAAACATCACCTGGGTGTTACTGAAAAACCAAACCAAGGAGATAAAAAGCCAAGGAATTGGTTACGCTGACCTTATCATACACAACATCACAAGACATCAAAACGGAACGTATCAGTGCCAGGCAACCAACAATCCACATGAGTATCCGGTGGGAAACCAAACTGAAGTCACTATATGGTGTAAGTGTTCAGAGCATCGTGAACTGCGGAATAATCATTTCGATGCTACCTCTAAAAACATTGTACCCTGGTTCCAGAGACGCTTTTATACGGCGAGCCGAAGGCGAGCTGTGGCGTGAGACGAACCGAAGGAGATATAAAAGCGCCTCTGGAACCCGGGTAATAGCATTGACGTGCTGTTACAGCTTTTTTATATGACTGACTTGTCTTTTTTTCCAATAATGTACCTGCATTTCGCAACAAGTTACCAGATAATATCATTGGCATTGACGTTCTTATTATAGCACATACGAATCATTATGATTTTTTTAACTTGTGTAACAGCACCATTTATGTTTTGTTGATTCCTTTTTTGATTGCCTAGACAAACCTCAAATAACGTTTCTAAACTGGACTGCCGACAAGGGAATCATCTTACTTTGTCTGGCAAGTGGACAGCCACACCCCTTAATCAAATGGTATTATCCCAGTGGGATGCAAGTTAAATCTGGGGTCACATATATAACTGGTGGCAGCAGAATGGTTCTAGAAATACCAGATAAGAACGCTGGCTTTTATGAAGTGTACAAATGTAACGCAACAAATGCAGTGAACTGGCAAGTGGGTTACATCAACATTACCCAAATAAGTAAGGGAAATATTATTTTATTTATATCAGTAGTTAAGATAAAGATATGTCCATCAAATCTAAAAATAAATGGATGTTTTTGTGTTTTTGTAATTTGAATTATTCTATAATTTATCATTACTATTTTGTTATCGACTGCTAAACCTGTTCAATTTGCTGACTAAATACCATATCTTAGCGATATGAAGCTCAAGCTATCACTTGTTATTTCAGAACGTCCAACAACAATAACAGTGACAGATAAATCTGTTATGGTAACCTCGAAACGTGATGTGAAAACAAAAGGTAGCAATGGGCTAGCTAGTAGAGTGATTTTACTTTGCTCGTGAAAACGTAGTAAGCTAATCTTAATAATGACATTGGGAAAAATAGAAAATAAAGTTTGATTTGATGAATAGCACCATTATTTTTTCTTTACACAACCGCTGTTAACGCGTTGACAGCGGTTGTGTGGGCTTTTGAGGAAAGGGCGGAAGAGAGATTAAAACAGAGGGGAATGAGAAGTGTCTTCTTTTTTCCTGTACCACCTGATTTTGGGTATTTGGTTCATGATTACCGTCCCAAAATCAAGCATAGTGGCAAACACTAGTACATGGTAGTATATGGTACAACATTACAGTGCATGGCAGTGCTTAGTGACACATGGAAGTGCATGGTTGTGCACGGAAGTGCATAGTAGTACATGGCAGTGCATGGTAGTGCATGGTAGTGCATGGTAATACAATTTCTCTTTTTTTTTTCTTTCTAAAATATTTTGTTTTCTTTCTTTTTTTAGACACCCCAACCTTAGCATCATTGCAAACAATACCTAACCATAAATGCGCATTGTCTTCATCGAACGCTTTTTATCAAGGTAAGCTTAGCATGTCACGAGCCCACCACACAAAAAAGCTATTCATTGCAATCTCATGAATTTAGATCTACTTTTTGCCTTGCACTTAAAGGAACAAGGGTATCAACACAATATTTTATTGGAAGAAAACAAATGTGTTATGGAAATATATGCAATAGCACACAATACTATTGGTATTAATTTATTCGAAACTTAATTATTTTTAAATGTATATTGTTAATTTTGTTTAAAAAAAAATGAAGATTCATTTCCATCAATATTTCTGATTTTTTTCTTTTTTTTTTTTTTGTTATGGCACAGGACAAACCTTTACAATTATCAATATGTCGATAACGTGCGTTTCCGTCATAATCATTGTCGTCCTCATAACGTACAATATTTACACCAAATGTAAAACCAACTATTTTAAAGGTAAGTTTTCATTTACTTGTGCTTTTTAACGCTGTTTTCCTCTTTTACATCAATGAAAAAATGTGATTCTAAAATTGCTTCTCTATTGATGTCGCAGTATGCTTTATTTGCAGATGACAGGAAAGAAATTACAAGGTGATGTATTTAGACTCTCGATAGGAGTAAAAAAAAAAAAAAAGCGCTCGACTATTTGGCTTTGCTAAAGTAATAAACGATAATGCCAACTGGAACAGCCTAAACCTAAACGAAATTCACTTGTAAATACTCAGTGTTCTAGAACTATTAGAGAAACAATTTATTTTTCGAAATTAAAAATAAAGGTTTTCTCCAACAGATTTTCCTGCCCAGTTGTGGCTAGAACACCAAATGAGGTATGATGAGGATATTCGCCTTGATGTTTTTACTTTTAATCGAAGAATTATAATATATTTATCTCTTGTTTTGATATTTCCTGATCTATCATTCCGTCCTCGTTTTCTCGTTTCCTACTATCCTTCCTTCCTTCCTTCCTCTCTTCTTCCGCGCTCCTTCCTCCAATTATTTAGCTTCGAATGCATAGATTTAATATTTTTGCAAATCATGTTTTACATCAATATCAGGGACCAATTGCTCTAACCGCAGTTGAGAATTCTACTACGAATGATGTTTCAGTCGAAAATGCATCAAAGATATCGCTAAACGAAGACTACGAAAGAATATCAGAAAAATCTGAGTCATCCTCGGATCTCGTGAATTCAGCACAAGGGACAAGTGAATGTGCCGTTCAACTTTCACAGATTCATCACGATTATCAAGAGCTTTTAAATACTGATGCTTTGATGTCGAACATAGGAAGCTACCAGGCACTAAACAGGACTCTAGGAGACAGTGTTAGACGAGAAGAAACTCCCTTCCCTCTCCGAAAATACGAAGAATTAAACTTTGCAAATAACCCACAAAGTTCAGACTATCATAAACTACATCTGTATACAAATATTGGAGACAAAAAGTAAAAAACCTCAAACAATGATTTGAATCAATATTTTTTTTTACTTTTAATTGAAGATTTATGTTGTAAGTACGTGAATATATATTGTTTCGATATTTCCTTTCTAACGTTCCATAGTTGTATTCTCCTTTCTCTCCCTCCCTTCTTCCTCCTTCGTTCCTTCCCTTCCTTAACTCATTTGCGTCATTGTTTTCTTAGTTTGGAAATCATATTTCATAAAATTATGAGGACACATGCCCAGTTGCTCTAACAGCAGTTGAGAATTCTACTGCAACTTTAACCGAGAATGCATCCAAAATACCGCCAAACGAAGACTACGAAAGAATATCAGAAAATTCTGAATCAACCGCTCCAAATCCGGGAATTCAGCACAAGTGGCAAGTTTGTGTGACGTTCAACTTTCGCAAACCCATCATGATTATCAAGAGCTTAGTACTGATGCTTTGATGTCGAACATACAAAACTACCAGGCACTAAACAGGACTCTAGGGGACAGTGTTGGACGAGAGGAACCTCCCATGCCTCTCCGAAAATATGAAGCATTAAACTTTGCAAATAACCCACAAAGTTCGGAATATCAGAAATTACATTGATATGCAAATGTCTGAGACAAAAAGTAAGAGCACAAATATAATAAGACTAACGTTTTAGTAGTTTCTTATGTCTCAGTTTCGGTGCTATTCATTAATTTGTGACCATGGGGTGCAATACTATTTTCTCTTTTGATCAACAGCAACATGGACTAAATTTCTACTTATAACTTCGTTCAATAACTATATCAGTAGATATAGATAAATAACTGTAGATGAATGTACTAATCATGTAAATATGTATTTACTTCTGCTACTGAACAAAGTATAAGTCGAAATCAGTATACGAAAGGCCTTATCCTATGCCTTGCTGGAAAAGAAAGTGTGACAGTACGTTATCATGATTCAAATATGATTAAAGGTTTGTATGTTCCTCTTGAAATTTGTCCCTACAGAATTTGTTTCATCGCCCAATTAGTAAGATGCAGCTTCTAAGCTAATGCGATAATAGAATAGATAACAGATATAGACGGGAAAGGTCAGATGAGGGCAGACGTAGAAAATATAGGAGACATAAGGAGGCGTGTAATATGTTACCTTTAAACAACATTATCCATGTTTCGTGACATTGGGGAAACCTTTCAAAAAGATCCATATTAAGATAGCTACTTTCGTATATCACAGAAAGCAAAAATATTAAAATTTCGGTTTTTCCCTATGCTTTCTAAACATCTAATTATCATGCCGTTACAAATATGTCTCTCTGCAAGACTGGCCATTTTAGTATTGAAGATGAAGCTCTCGACTAAACTTTTCAATTATCTGATCCTTATTTCGGCGATTGGAAATGTTGTCCAAGGTATAGTGTTATTTCCTTTTCCATATAATTCAGTAGGTTTCTTAATAGTTGTTACAAATAAGAACTGATTTTTTTTTTATATATTAAAAAGAAGGTAAAGCTCATTTTATCCAAGTTCCACCGAACCCTTTGTACACACCCAGTGGAGAAACTGCCAGGTTCGTTTGGGATTATACTGTTGACAACAGGACGGCAGAGTTTCAGTTACAATCGCCTGTATGGAACTATTACTATGCTAACGGGACAGCTGTTAACATTGGATATGAGCATTTCTTACGAAACTGGTCATGGATTATAAATTCTGGGACATGTCCTACCAGATTACTAAACCCTACCATTCGAGTCAGTAAAGAGTCTACTGCTACTCTTGTAATTGCTAATGTCACTACTGCTGATAGTGGGATATATGGGGTTGTCTTAATGTTGAAAACTGCACGCCCAATATCAAGTAAAATTGAACTTCTTGTTACAAGTGAGTATTATTGTTTAGCCTAGTTAAAAGGCTGTTGTTATATGTTAAAGAGAAAATGTACCTTACACCTCAGGGAGCCCAAATAGCTGTTTTTATTTTATTTTGCTTTATTCATCGCGATATACGTAAACTCATGTTCGGCGAGATCTAATCCAATTACTGCTTATTGGCTAAAGAGTAAGGGACGGACTATAAGATAACCCAATTTGGGGGGGGGGGGGGGGGGGGAGGAGATACAGGACTTTAAATTGCACTATATTTTTTTTCCATTTTTACCCTGGTATATCATGACCTTGGACGATTTTATTAAACTACAAAGCAAATCAGATTGCGAGTAGCTAGTTTACTCTAAGCGAAGACACATTATCAATGAAACAAAATTTACTGAAGTGAATCATTTGTCACACCAGCGCGGCCAAAATTCACCAGTCAATTTCAAGCAAACATTATAGTACTTGAGAGTAGAGGACTGCGTCTCCGTTGTACTGCAACTGGAATTCCTACACCGAACATCACCTGGGTGTTACTGAAAGACCAAACAAAGGAGTTAAAAAGTCAAGGAATAGGTTACGCTGACCTTATCATACAGAACATCACAAGACATCAAAACGGGACGTATCAGTGCCAGGCAACCAACAATCCACATGAGTATCCCGTGGAAATGAAAACTCAAGTCACTATATGGTGTAGGTATTCTTACTATAAAAGCAAGATAATCTACTAATAATATTATCCTTCGAAAATACCTTTATTCGAGCTTTTTAGTCATTACGCACGATCATAATAAATTATTGAAATGTAAGTATGTTATAGCGTTTGTGCAAACTTAATTTTCATGACCAGCATGCTATTTCCTTGAAACTACGTTTACCTACCCTATGGCGCAAGATTCCGGGATATTATCAGGAATATTTGTTTTTATTAATTGTTATTTATGAGTTATTTTATTTTATTATTTTATTATTTTCCCCAAAAATGCGTACATCAGCGAGATTTTGTCACTGCGCTATTCAAATATTCTTTTTACTTTATAATTTTCCTCTCTCTCCTAGACAAACCTCATATAACGTTTCTTAACTGGACTGTCGACGAAAAGTACATCTTATTTTGTCTAGCAAGTGGACAGCCACACCCTTTAATCAAGTGGTATTATCCCAGCGGGATGCAAGTTCAATCTGGGGTAACAGATATAACTGGTGGCAGCAGAATGGTTCTCGAAATACCAGAACACAACGTTGGCTTATATGGACTCTACAAATGTAACGCAACAAATGAAGTGGGCTGGCAAGTGGGTTACATCAACATTACCCAAATAAGTAAGAAAAATAATGATTCATTTGTATCAGTGGCTAAGATAAAGATATTTCCATTATATTAACTATAAAAATGGATTTTTTTTATGCTTGTATTTTTGTAATAATTTATTTTTAAATTTTATGATTAACATTTTGTTCTTGACTGATAAACCTGTTCCATTTACTGACAAACTTTAACTTGTTTTTTTCAGAACATCCAACAACAATTACAGTGTCAGAAAAAGATTTTACGGTAACCTCGAAACGTGATGTGAAAACAAAAGGTATTAATAAGCTAATACTGACAACGATAAAAAATGAATATAAAGTTGGATTTGATCACATGTAATCTTAACTATAAAATAAACATTATGTCTTTGTATTTTTGTAATTACTTGTGTTATTCTTTTCAGAGTTTATATTTGTCTTTGACTGCTACGCCTATGCCATTACTTCACTGACAAAATACCAATATATTTATGATATAAACTCAAGCAATAATTTGCTATTTCAGACCTTCCAACTACAAGAACAGTGACAGAAAAAGATGATACGCGTCATACGGCCTCGAATTGTGGTATGAAAAAAAAAGGTAGATTGCAATGGGCTATTACAGGGATTTTACCTGGCTTGTGAAATAATAGTAAGCAAAGCTTTAAATTGTAGGATACTGACACTGATAACAAATATCGCAATGATCAGTATTGGGTGTATAAAGCTGGGGGGGGGGGGGGCACTCCCATATATAGACTATACGGGGATGTTCCGCTGGATTTTAGTCTTCGACACTGGATATATATACGATTTCCATTATATTTTCTTGAACAGGGTCATCATTCTTGGATAGGTTAGGGTACTGGTTTTTCAAGTCTAAGATAGGGCATTCAATTCAATTTTAATGTTTTTCGAAACTAGTTCTTTTCATCGCGAAAAGACGTTTAGCACGTAACTTTCAACTGTGCCGGTGTATTCAGGTTATAAAATTTCTCTTGGGTCTTAGATATGGTTATAAGTTACAGTGTTGGTTGTGTCTTGAACAGGGTACGCTTTTTCAAGATATTCGTGTCTTAGATAGGGTTAGCGTCTTCGCATCCCAGCGGATCATCCCCATCACTAAAACACCCCTAGTACCCCCAGGGTACAAAGCAGTCAAGCAGAAAATATAGTTGGATTTGATGAATACTAGTTATACAATGGTTTCGAGTGGCATACCGTGGAATATCCCACGAGTCACTTGTAGTTTCTACACACGAGCCTTTAGGCGAGTGTGATACAAAGAAATAACAAGTGACGAGTGGGATATCAACGGTATGTCACGAGAAACCATTGTATAACCATTTTATCCCACACTATAAAAAATACAAATGCGTAGATTCAATGCGCATTGCATGATGGGAAGGAAGAGTGAAATACCGACGAATTAACAACGGCTTTCTTGCTTTCTGATTGGCTGTATTTTCTATGGAGTGGGATGAATATATGTTGACAACATTGTCAGAAGATGTAGGAAGAAAATTAATGTTTATCAAATGTTGCATATTTTTCTACACAACAATGTGTTATCAATGTAATTTTGCACCGCCTACCTCCACTTTAGCATGTCAACAGTCGCTAAAAGTGGAGGATAAAGCAAAGCAGAAAGCGAAAATACTCATTTTCTTCTCACCCTCCATCATTTTCCCTTACTTCGAGGCTCTTATAAGGACGATTATGTTTTTCTCGGTATCAAAAAGAAGTTTTAAATGCCATCGAACATATTTTTATTTGTTTCCTCTTATTTAGTCGCTTCAACTTTGACCTCATTACGAACAACACCTATCCCTAATCCCGCAATGCCATCATCAAACGCCTTTTATCAAGGTAGGTTTAGCTCGTCACGAACCCCACCACACAAACGCACACGCAAATTAGCTGCATCTCATGAATTTAGTACTACGTTTGGCCTGTAGTGTCTTCATTACCCATCGAAACAAAACAAAGCAGTAGCAAAAAAGAATAACAACAACATCAACAACAACAAAAAACAAAAAACAAAAAAGTAACAACAACAATAACGATTTTAGTTGTACGCCATTCTTCCAAGGGTATGGCTTGTTGGAGTGTTGAAAATATAGCTGAGCTGCAAAAAAACATAATAATATCGTGTTTAATTTATTCAATCCCTAATAAAAAAAATTGAAAAAAATAAATAAAAAAAGTGAGTTTTATCAGTAGGGCTGAAAAACAAGCCAGCGTTTATGAGTAAAATCGTGGGCTCACATGCTTTTTATAAAAAAAATACCTATGGTTTCGAAAAAATCTCGACGTCAGCTACAAAAGTCCAAAAGTTAAGCTCATTTCTTTAAAGTTAAGAAAAATTGGCATTTTAATCTATTAACCAATGCCGAAGGTTTGTTTTTATGGTATGTAGAACTTTTCTAAAATTTTACTAAAACGCCTTTCCCTGAAAACCTCAACCAATTTGAGTGTTTGCTGCAAATTCAGTTCAAGCGGCCATGTTTGTTTTCATTGACAATTTGGCTCTTGCGCACACATTTTTCAGCTTTGTCAATTTTATCTGAAAATGGATATTTTTAGTGTTAATCACGTTTTCCATATTTTTTTTTTTCATTGTCAGGAAAAACTTTTGCAATTATCCATCTGGCGGTTACGTGCGTTTTAGTCATAATTATCGTTGTCCTCTTAATATATATTTACATTAATAAGATAAACTCTTTTAAATGTAAGTATGCTTTGTTTAATTAATGTGTATTTGTTTCATGCAATCTTTTACTGTAATATCAATTTCAACATGTCGTTCGCGAGGGATTCCTGTGGTTTTCTACTTTTGGGCCTCCTTTGTCAAATGAAAGGTTACTAGGCTAATTTCAAGATGGTGAAAAGTTTTAGAATATTTTTGAGAATTTACCGAAAAATTTAGCGTAAAATTTAACAAAATATTGGGAATCTACATTCATTTCCAAATAAGGTCGTCTTTCCAAATATGAATACAGAGGTGTTGAGCGTGCAAACGACAATGTTATCGAAGTAGTGAAATTTTTATTGGCGGCGGGTACATTTTATGTGATTCTTTAATTGCTTCTATCGATAACGTGGCTGTATATGTTTTCTTTTTGCAGATGACAGAAAAGCGATTACAAGGTGATGTAATCACTCTCGATAGGAGTTAAAAACAAAAAGCCCTTGGCTATATTTGGCTTTGCTAAAACAATAAGCGATAATGCCAACTGATATAGCCTAAGCCTGAACGATATTAACTGATACATACTCAGTGTTTTAGAACAATTAGAGAATCTACTTTCCTTCGAAATTAAAAAAAAAAAAATTTTTCCAACAGATTTTCCCGTCCAGTTGTGGCTAGAACACCAAATGAGGTATGATGATGATATTTGCCTTGGTGGTTTTTCTTTTAATCGAAGAATTAAAATTTATTTATTTATTATTTTGATATTTCCTGATCTATCGTTCCGTCCTTGTTTTCTCCTTTTCTTTTTATCCTTCCTTCCTTTCTTCCTTCGGAGTCCCTTCTTCCACTTCTTCTCCCTCCAATTCTTTAGCTTCATATTTTTTATTATTTTGCAAATCATGTTTTACATAAATGTCAGGGACCAATTACTTTAACAGCGGTTGAGAATTCTACTACGAGTGATGTTTTAGCCGAAAATGCATCAAAGATATCGCTAAACGAAGACTACGAAAGAATATCAGAAAAATCTGAGCCATCCTCAGATTCCATGAATTCTGCGCAAGGGACACGTGAATGCGACGTTCAACTTTCACAGATTCATCATGATTATCAAGAGCTTTTAAATACGGATGCCTTGATGTCAAACATGCAAAGCTATCAGGCACTAAACAGGACTCTAGGAGACAGTGCTAGACAAGAAGAACCTCCCATGCCTCTCCGAAAATACGAAGAATTAAACTTTGCAAATAACCCACAAAGTTTGGAATATCAGAAACTACATATGTATGCAAATATTAGAGGCAAAATGTAAGACCGCAAATAAAATGTCATTATTTTGTCTTGTTTCTGTTTCGGTGCTAGTCATTCGTGACCATGGGGTGCAATAATGTTTTCGCTTTTGATCAACATCAACATTGACTAAATTTCTATTGATAATTTTTTTAAATAACTTTAAAAGAATGTACTAGTCATTTAGATATATAATTATGTAATAACTTTTGCTACAAGAATAAAATATATTGAAATCAATATATAAAAGGCCCATGTCCTGTGCCTTGCCAGAAAAGAAATCGTTTCCAGTATGGCATTATCATTTTTTTTTTTAGGATTGGTATGATAAGCGGATGCTATATTTGAAACTAGTTTCTCTTTAATTTGTGTCATCCCCCAATTAGTAAGAATTGCAGCTTGTAAGCTAATAAGATAAGAGAATAGTCAATAGATTAAGAGCAAAGGGCAGATGAGAGCAGAGATGGACAACAGTGGGGGACAAAAGAAGAACAGCGAAATATGTTTACTTTAAACATTATATACTTTTCATAACATCGGGGAGATCCAAATATAGCCAAATATAGCCAAATTTCATATTGAAATTTGGCTATTTTCGTATATCATAGAAAGCGAAAAGAATGCCAATTCACTTTACTAGGCTTTCTAAACATCTAATAATCATGCCGCTACAAATCTATCTCTCTGCAAGACGGGCCATATTAGTATTGAAGATGAAGCACTCGACTAAACACCAACTTTTTAATTATCTCATCCTATTGTCGGCGATTGGAAATTTTGTCCAAGGTATAGTGTTATTTCCTTTTCCATATAATTTCACAACATTTTGTTTTCTTTGGTACATTGTGGTTTCTTAGTAGTTGTTACAAATAAGAACATATTTTTTTTAATATATTAAAAACAAGGTAAAGCTCAATTTATCCAAGTTCCACCGAACCCTTTGTACACACCCAGTGGAGAAACTGCCAGGTTCATTTGGAATTATACTGTTGACAACAGGACGGCAGAGTTTCAGTTGCAATCGCCTGTATGGAACTATTACTATGCTAATGGGACAGCTGTTAACATTGGATATGAGCATTTCTTACTAAACTGGTCATGGATTATCAATTCTGGGACATGTCCTACCAGATTACTAAACCCTACTATTCGAGTCAGTAAAGAGTCCACTGCTACTCTGGTCATTTCTAATGTCACTACTAATGACAGTGGGATATATGGGATGGTTTTAATGTTGAAAACTGCACGCCCAATAACAAGTAAAATTAAACTTCTTGTTACAAGTGAGTAATTGAGCCCATTATTGTTTAGCCTTGTTGAAAGGCTGTTGTTATATGTTAGATAGAAAATGTACTGTTATATTACAGGCACTCCACATCGAATAGTGTCAGTGTTTTGCTTTATTTATCGCGATCTAGGTAAACTAATGTTACGCTATATAGAGCTTATCTGATTACCGTTATTGGAGACTGGATCATTTCATAATTGATGGGGGTTTGGGGTTGCAGGAATTTAAATTGCCCGATATATTTTGTCTCAACCCCTACATGAGAAAAGTTAACCCAAGCAAATCAGATCACGAGTAACTAGGTTACTATAAGCTACATTATCAAACAAAATTTATTGAAGCGAATCTTTTGCTCACACCAGCGCGCCCAAAATTCACAAGTCAATTTCAAGCAAGCATTATAGTACTTGAGAGTAGAGAACTGCGTCTCCGTTGTTCTGCAACTGGAATTCCTACACCGAACATCACCTGGGTGTTACTGAAAGACCAAACCGAGGAGATAAAAAGCCAAGGAGTTGGTAACGCGGACCTTATCATACAGAACATCACAAGACATCAAAACGGGACGTATCTGTGCCAAGCAACCAACAACCCAAATGAGTATCCGGTGGAAATGAAAACTCAAGTCACTATAAGGTGTACGTATTCTAACTATAAAAGCAAGATAATATTTAATATCTAATATTATTATTGTATATGTAATTTCTACCCATGTTTCTACATCTATTATCCACGATTTTAATCATTACTTCAAGAACTTAATAAGATATCTCATTATGGAGTATACAATTTTTTTGCAAACTTAATTTTTTTTCGGCTAATAAATTATTAAAAATAATAAAGTTTACGGATAATATCAGGACTGTCAAGACGTGGATCTTGAGGAGAGGCAATGAGACAATTTTTTCTACAAATTCAAATTCTTTAATCTTCTCAAGAATGAAACTCAATTGTAATTCAATCAAACGATTATTATTCTAAATATATACGCTGCAATTAAATGTTCAATACTACCGTCTTTACTTTTATCCTCGGTTCTGTTCTGTTCTAGATCTTTTCTGGTCTGTTGTATTTTTCTTCCTCTTTTTTTTTTTGACGCTGCTTTCCCTTTGGAGTTCTCTTCCGTTCCTCAGTACTTGTTGTGTCTTTCACGTCTAACTGCCTTCTTAGATTAAATTTATTCTATCTTTATATGTACCTGGCATTGTTGGAGGTTATGTAATCAGTTATGTCATCCTACGCATTTGTATTTTCTTAATTTGACACAACTTCGTTATTCTGACAAGGACCATTCGCTTATTAATTACTTTTTTTTTAAATAAATCGAAAACTTCAGAGTTACATCAACGATATTTTGGTTTTTAATTTACGTACGTGCACCATTTCAATATTTTGTTTATTTGTTTGTTTTACATGGGTTGTTTTCCTTTCTCCCAGACAAACCTAATATAACGTTTCTAAACTGGACTGTCGACGAAAATATCGTCATACTTTGTGTAGCAAGTGGACAGCCACACCCTTTAATCAGGTGGTATTATCCCAGCGGGATGCAAGTTGAATCTGGGATCACAGATATAACTGGTGGCAGCAGAATGGTTCTCGAAATACCAGATAGAAACGCTGGCTTATATGGAGTGTACAAATGTAACGCAACAAATGCAGTGGGCTGGCAAGTGGGTTACATAAACATTACCCAAATAAGTAAGAAAATGATTGGGTCATCTTTAGCAGTAGCTGAGATATGAACCTTATCATGCATCTTATTTATAAAAGAAATATGGAATATACCTTCTTCGAATTCGTAAAATACCGCTGTATTTATTGCCTACAGATTCAATTACGCAGGGCCCGGGTCAGCCTCAGCTCAATGTCCATTCACAAAATTAATACCAACGGTAAAGTAAAGAATGCAACATTTTAACAGTACAAAAAAAATTTGAAATTCCACCGGACTTCACGGGAACACATGATTATTCTCGCAACGTCGAAACTAATCCTGCGTAATTGAATATGTAGCCAAGAAACACAGCGGTGTTTTACGAATTCGAAAAAAAGGTATATTTCTTATGTAAATTTTTAAATTCCTTTTACAATTTATCATTACTATTTTGAATGCTACACCCTTGCCATTCACTAAAAAAATAGTATATGAAACTGAAACTATAATTTGCTATTTCAGATCGTCCAACATCAAAAACAGTAACAGAAACAGCTGTTACGGTAACTTCGAAGCGTAATATGAAAACAAAAGGTAACTTTAAATCAACATATACATATTTGTCATATCCGTCTGAGGTATGTATTATCAAACTTCAGTGAGCAATGTTTTTACTTGACACAAAAAAAGCAATAATAATAGAAATAAAGAGAGAAATAAAGAGAGAAAGGAAGAAAGGAAGAAAGAAAAAAAAAGGATGAAAGGAAAGAAGAAAGAAAGAACGGAACAAAGGAAGAATAACGAAAGAAAAAAAGAAACAAACAAACAGACAGACAAAAACAAACAAACAAACAAACAAGCAAACAAACAAACAAACAAACAAACAAACAAACAAACAAACAAACAAACAAACAAACAAACAAACAAACAAACAAACAAACAAACAAACAAACAAACAAACAAACAAACAAACAAACAAACAAACAAACAAACAAACAAACAAACAAACAAGCAAACAAACAAGCAAACAAACAAACAAACAAACAAACAAACAAACAAACAAACAAACAAACAAAGGAAGGAAGGTAAAGAGGAACGATGGAATAAAAGCAAGGAAAAAGAAAGAAAGAGAGAAAGAAACTGAGTAAATGGCAGAATCTCTATCTCGTAAAAAGGTCAATTTCAATTGCGCATTCGAAATCGACGTTACCCTCATTAAATACATTTCTCATATCCCATCATGATCAGCTTCATCTGCGGCGACAACCAAAACAAGTACAGATTCAACATCTGTCCTGAACAAAAAAGGCAAGTAGGAGATTTATTTGGCATCTTTTATTCCCGCTCCATCATTTTTCAATTTTTTAAAGCTGAAATCGATAAAAGATAATATTAGATAAAGAGAAACAAATAGTTCTTATTAACCGAGTTTGAGGTCCGTACCGTAAGTTATGGACCGAGTTTTTTTCCACTGCTTTATGGCCCAAGCGCGCAGAGAAATGGAAAGACCCATAGTAGATATCATTTTATTGTACCTCTACCTTTCTTAACCTTTGTTATTGTCCATAGCGACAACAGTAAAGATCGGTCCAGAAACTCCAAAATACAAAATAATTTTAAACAACGTTGTCTTGCTGTGTGTTCTTGGTGTGGTGCTACCAATTATTGTCACAGTATCCGTGATAATTTTACTAAGGAAACGTTGCCAGCAAAGAATTAATAAAGGCAAGTGCTTTTAAAAGATATGATACAACTTTAAAGAAAAATAAAAGGAAAAAAATAAAATAAATAAAACGATGTTTCTATTTTTTTTATTCCCTTGACAACGCAACATTATTAGCTTGCTACAAAATGCAGATGATTTTTTTTTTCTTATTTTTTAGAAATTAGGGCCGATGCCGATGACGACAAGTAAGTGCATGAATGTGAAAAACAAATTCATGATTCTTCCTCAAATTACCTCCTTTATCGTTAAAGTCCGACCCACAAGGAGCTTGATGTCTCATTTGAAAACTAGCATGTCGACGGCTATCAATCAAAACACTGGGAACGAGTTTGAGTCCTTAATAGTATATCTTACTAGACCATTAAACATTTACTAGTTTCTAGCTTTGTAAGACTTCCACGATCCCACTATTTTGATTGAAGACCGTAAAATGCTAGTGTGCAAACGAGATTAGAAATCACTAACCGTTATAACGCAGTTCAAATACTCGTATTAGGTCTGTTGAGTAAAATAATTGAACGAAATTTAATACAATATCAGTGGCAGATATTTCTAGTGATTTCAGTGGATAATGTATTGCAGTTGTGGTCGAGCATTTGCCAGGCTCTAATTCTGAGGTTTCATTTTCGATCCCAGAGCTTGTTTTATTTCTGGTTTTCATCATATATCGCCGCAACAACAGCTAAATTACAATCCCACTCAATCCAATGAGTAAACTGTGCCCTGACTCAGACATCCGGCAGTATCAGATAATGATGGAAATGAATGATTTCGGCTGTGTCCTTTTTGTTGAGATGCCCAAGATTCATTCGTGGTGTATAGGCTAGGCTGAATTTGGTTAGAAAGGGACCATGGAATTCAATCCCTGCAATCCTAAATTATAGGATAAAGGTTCGGCTGATGAAGTCGGAGTTTGACATCACTTTGTCCACACATGCTGGTTAAGAAATTTGGCAACAAAACCTATCAATTCTCTAACTGCCTAATATTCCAGAACCAATCCCTTGCCTAAAGTGCATTGCCTGCTGCTTATGTTTGTACAGCAATGCAAGTCCTCGTGCTAATCTTCCTGAGGCATCTAATATCGTTACCTATGACGAAGTCAAAAACATTCCCATATACGCCCAAGTCAATAGGTCAAAGAAAAGAACAAACAGACAAAGTGATAACATGCCAATATATGCCCAGATTGACAAGACAAAGAAAAGGGTAGGTGTATAGCCATCCATTAGTTATTTCTAGATTACATGTATTATAATGCAGTTCTGATCCTGGATTGTGTTTGTGTGTGTGTATATATATATATATATAGATTATAGATTGTAGATAGATCAAAGACAAGACATAACTTTTGCTGTTACTCGGAGTTTCACGCTTACGCGATCTTCAGACAGTCTTTAATAAAGAATGATCCATACTGTAGTCTATATATACCTGAGGCGCTTTAATCTATAATTGGAGTATTGTTATGTATTTACAATAGTGTTATTGTTCTATCAAGGTGCGATAATTTATGTTATCCGGCTTAAGTAATATTTGTTTTCGTGGCGGCATTTTGAAATAAGTTCTGATCTTTTGTTGAGAAGGTTGGCTTTATCTGCTTTAATAATGTTCAATTTTTCTGCTAAGCAGAGATTGCATTTCTTAGAAATATTATTGTAGGCTTTTGCTGAGGTGATGATTGACCATTTGATGTGGTAAATTTTCTTGTTGTCTTGAAGTGTCCAGATGTGTTTTGATAGTTCAGTGCTGTTGGCGTATTTTCTGTTTCGGAAAGATAGCTTGTGTTGCGTATACCGTTGTTTAAATGTTCCTTCTGTTAGTCCGATGTAGTTCTTTGCGGGTATGTCGTCTTCTGTGGTTACTCGTGCGTTGTACACTATGCTGGTTGTGAGGCAGTTGTTTTCTAGTGGGCATTGGTCTTTTTTTCGGCAGTTGCAGTCGTTCTGTGAAGAGGTTGCGGGGCTGTTGTTAGTTATTTTCTTGTTGTGTTTGTTGATTATGCTTGTCATATTTTCCATGCAACTGTAGCTGACTTTAACGTTGTTCTTGTTGAAGATGCAGTGGAACTTGTGATTTTTAGGGAAGTGCTTCTGAATAAGGTTAAGGAAGGTTTTTCCTACGTTAGTTTGTACGTTTTTGCTGAATGGAGGGTTAAACCATATAATATTTCTCTTTCTGTTTCTTCTTTGTGGTGCAGATGTGTTATGGTTATTGTATGTGAGGGTTTCTGTGAATCCGCTGTTTTTTAGTGCTGTTTCGTAGAGTGGCTTAGCTGCGTTGAATGCTTCTTCGTTGCATGAAATGTCGGTTATTCTGCGGTTGATAGCTGCGGGTAGCTGTTTGATTATGGAAGGTGGGTGGTTAGATTTCGTGTTGATATACAGTGGCTCGTCGTTTGGCTTTCTGTAGGGGTAGTAGGATTCGTTTGTTAAGTTGAATGTGACGTCAAGGTAGTTTACTGCTTTCAGGTTGGTTTGTATGGTGATATTAAGGCCGTGTTTCTTAAATTGTCTCGTTATGTCCTTTCTTATTCTTTCTGCTTGTGGTCCAACACACGTTCGCCATATTTGACATCGAAAGCTTCTACCCCTCCATAACCGAAGAACTTTTAACTAATGCAATCCACTTCGCCAAGAAACACACTAATATAACCAGCCAAGACATTGACATTATCATGCACGCTAGAAAATCCCTCCTATTTGACAACGGTAACGCCTGGATAAAGAAAGACAACAACAACATGTTCGACGTCACGATGGGAAGCTACGACGGAGCAGAAGTATGTGAACTAGTTGGACTATTTATTCTCAACAACTTATGCGACAAATACGGAAAGGGCAACATAGGACTGTACAGGGACGACGGACTTGCCATCTTTAAGAACACGACTGGACCACAAGCAGAAAGAATAAGAAAGGACATAACGAGACAATTTAAGAAACACGGCCTTAATATCACCATACAAACCAACCTGAAAGCAGTAAACTACCTTGACGTCACATTCAACTTAACAAACGAATCCTACTACCCCTACAGAAAGCCAAACGACGAGCCACTGTATATCAACACGAAATCTAACCACCCACCTTCCATAATCAAACAGCTACCCGCAGCTATCAACCGCAGAATAACCGACATTTCATGCAACGAAGAAGCATTCAACGCAGCTAAGCCACTCTACGAAACAGCACTAAAAAACAGCGGATTCACAGAAACCCTCACATACAATAACCATAACACATCTGCACCACAAAGAAGAAACAGAAAGAGAAATATTATATGGTTTAACCCTCCATTCAGCAAAAACGTACAAACTAACGTAGGAAAAACCTTCCTTAACCTTATTCAGAAGCACTTCCCTAAAAATCACAAGTTCCACTGCATCTTCAACAAGAACAACGTTAAAGTCAGCTACAGTTGCATGGAAAATATGACAAGCATAATCAACAAACACAACAAGAAAATAACTAACAACAGCCCCGCAACCTCTTCACAGAACGACTGCAACTGCCGAAAAAAAGACCAATGCCCACTAGAAAACAACTGCCTCACAACCAGCATAGTGTACAACGCACGAGTAACCACAGAAGACGACATACCCGCAAAGAACTACATCGGACTAACAGAAGGAACATTTAAACAACGGTATACGCAACACAAGCTATCTTTCCGAAACAGAAAATACGCCAACAGCACTGAACTATCAAAACACATCTGGACACTTCAAGACAACAAGAAAATTTACCACATCAAATGGTCAATCATCACCTCAGCAAAAGCCTACAATAATATTTCTAAGAAATGCAATCTCTGCTTAGCAGAAAAATTGAACATTATTAAAGCAGATAAAGCCAACCTTCTCAACAAAAGATCAGAACTTATTTCAAAATGCCGCCACGAAAACAAATATTACTTAAGCCGGATAACATAAATTATCGCACCTTGATAGAACAATAACACTATTGTAAATACATAACAATACTCCAATTATAGATTATAGCGCCTCAGGTATATATAGACTACAGTATGGATCATTCTTTATTAAAGACTGTCTGAAGATCGCGTAAGCGTGAAACTCCGAGTAACAGCAAAAGTTATGTCTTGTCTTTGATCTATCTACAATCTATAATCTATAACGCTCTACATGTCAATGTATTGAGCACTTTACCGTCAAAATAGACACATCCAGATATATATATATATATATATATTCATTTATTTTGGGATTATCTGTGTTGGTTGGTTTGTTGGTTGTTTGGTTGTTTGGTTGTTTGGTTGTTTGGTTGTTTGGTTGTTTGGTTGTTTGGTTGTTTGGTTGTTTGGTTGTTTGGTTGTTTGGTTGTTTGGTTGTTTGGTTGTTTGGTTGTTTGGTTGTTTGGTTGTTTGGTTGTTTGGTTGTTTGGTTGTTTGGTTGTTTGGTTGTTTGGTTGTTTGGTTGTTTGGTTGTTTGGTTGTTTGGTTGTTTGGTTGTTTGGTTGTTTGGTTGTTTGGTTGTTTGGTTGTTTGGTTGTTTGGTTGTTTGGTTGTTTGGTTGTTTGGTTGTTTGGTTGTTTGGTTGTTTGGTTGTTTGGTTGTTTGGTTGTTTGGTTGTTTGGTTGTTTGGTTGTTTGGTTGTTTGGTTGTTTGGTTGTTTGGTTGTTTGGTTGTTTGGTTGTTTGGTTGTTTGGTTGTTTGGTTGTTTGGTTGTTTGGTTGTTTGGTTGTTTGGTTGTTTGGTTGTTTGGTTGTTTGGTTGTTTGGTTGTTTGGTTGTTTGGTTGTTTGGTTGTTTGGTTGTTTGGTTGTTTGGTTGTTTGGTTGTTTGGTTGTTTGGTTGGTTGGTTGGTTGGTTGGTTGGTTGGTTGGTTGGTTGGTTGGTTGGTTGGTTGGTTGGCTTCTTCGTTTGAAGGGAAGGATTGAACGAACGAACGAAGGAAAGAATTAAGGAAGGAATGAAGTGTGAGTGCGAAATGAAAAAAAAGGAGATGGCAGAAAAACAGGTGGTTATTAAGGAAAGTAAAAAGAAAAGGGTTTGTTTAAAGGAAATGTTTCAATTTTCTTCTACTTTGTTGCTAGCGTCCTGGCCAGATCATTTATGCCGAACTTGAGGACATCACATCACGTGCAGAAACCTCATGCATCGTTCTTCCACCTTCGTACAACGCTGCGGAATATGCTGAGATTAAAAATGTGCATAATCGACAGCCTGTCAGTAATCCCGAACCGATATATGAGACTCTTCCAGGTTATTCTTAAGGTGATCGAACTGCCTAAAGTGCCACATAACCCCCAAGTGTACTATTTTTTACATGTGTCTATCAAAACATAAGCCATTGTAAGAAACATGTCTCGAAATAAATATATGATACATGTTTTTCTAGTTCTGGCGCTTCTTTTTCCCCCGAGGAGTTAAACATGAAAAAATCGGCATTTATTTGATTTCTTGCCGAATGAAATGACAACCCAGGTGACTGGAAGGTGACGTCAAAGGAGGAACTTGGTCTAGGATGCTCCTTCATTTTCTATAATTTTCTCTAGTATTTATGACCATTTTGCCGTATTTTAAAGCTTCCAAAAGGTATACTCATATTTGCGGCTGGAGAATATTAAAGACTTGAGATATAGGGATGAAATTTGGAGATATTTTTTTTAAATAGGAGCAAAAAACTAATCAAGACCAAGGGAATTTATTGACCACCCAACCACCCAACCACCTAACTATCCAACCAGTCAACCCGTAATTTGTGTATTCATTTTATGGCTGGATCTACACTACAGTCAGAAACTATAATGCCATGTTGGATATTATACAGTGTAATACAGCCTTGAACTCATAGATTTCTCATCTGTACATCAGTCTGATTTCAAACATTTGTATAGGAAATCGCACGACCTCGAGTACAATTTGGAAATTAATAGGTACGAGTAATGTTTTGAAAGTTCTTGTAATTGCACGAGCTTTTAGGCGAGTGCAATTAAAGAACTTTCAAAACATTACGAGTGCCTATTAATTCCAAATTGTACGAGAAGGTCGTGCGATTTTTTATTTATAGTTCACTCAACAAAATTTTATAAAAAATGCGAAGCGAAGGCATTCATCCATCTTCATTGCCTTTGCTATAACCGACCCTTCTCCAAGAAAGCTAAGTCAAGAACAGCATAGAAAGTGTTAACGGTGCTGTAAAACCTTTTCAAATTAGTATTTTATGTATGATTTGAACTACAAAATGCTAGAAAATAATTTTACATCTCAAGTAAAAAGCCATTTTAATGCATGTTTACAACTATTGAATGCCAGTACTGACAGCTAAACAGCGAATCAAGAAGCGACTTTTCTTTGAAAACGTACTGTGTGAAAACTAAGCGAAAGTTGAGAGTTTACAGTTCGCTAAAATAAGTTTTTTTCCTCTTAGCATTTGCTAATAACTGCAAAAAACACAATTTCAAAAATACTTTCTTTGGAAACAAGTTAGCTGGACAACATCAAAAGGGATAAAAGCGACAAATATGTCGTTCAAGTTAAAATTTTTGAAGTACATCTTGCCGTGAACGAGTCGCCAGTGATCACACCATGTGCTTTGGATATTATTCCCTCCTGTAGCTTGAAGAATTTCGCTGCTATTTTCTTTGAATGGTGAATTATCTGAAGATTTTATTATTTGAAGACTGCATTGACAATTTTAGGATCAATTAACTCGTGATAAATAGCTGAATTCGTCTCTCTACAACTACTCGACAGTTTGCCGGTAAGATTTGAACTTAACTATTTTAAAAACAAAAAAGAAGCCTCTATTCGCTGTGTTTTTTCGCTAAACGGAAAGAAATTTGCTTTAAAACTATTGTTAGCTGTTTTCTACATATCAGGTACAATTGTAGATGTGGTGTTGAATTTATTTTTCGAGAAAACCACAGAAAACAACAGGTAATAAAACGAGAACATTCAAATCTCCAACTCAAATTGTTTGGCGAAAACTAGAAAGAAAAAACGACTTTCTACTACAAAACATGATTTATTACGTCTTGAATTTGTCTAGTTATCATAATTTGAGGCCTTCCTATGTGTGTATTGAACAGTTTTCTGGAATTTCTCCATTTTAATCTATAAAACACTGATTTTTTGGGAATTTCACTCATTTCACTGGGGAAATTTGCCGCTTTTGGCCGTGTTTCCATGGCGACCTAATTGGTACTCCCACGGAGTACCAATTAACGCTCTAATTGTACTCCTCTAGACCAATCAGAATCGAGTAATTTTGTCGAGTGTACTATAAAGTATTAAATTGTATGAATACATAGATTGAATTTATTCAATGAAACCAATAGAGAGTATCACATGTTAATAGCTTGATATCGTTTTTATTCACGAGTTTCCCGTATGATATCGCGAACAAGCGAGTCCGCGAGCGAGTAATAATTTGTTTATTACACATTTAGGGTCGATACATAACACACAATAAATATTCTATTGTCATAAGTATCAGTTAATCGTTTACCATGTCACTTCACTGATATGGTTTTTATTCACGGCTTTATTTCACGGATATCGACCCTAAACGTGTAATAAACTTATTTACTATATTGCATCAAATGGACAAGATGTAAAGGAATAAGATTCAAGATATTGGAAGGATCTTAGAGAACAATAGAAATGACAAACATTAATCTAAGTTAAGTCAAAAGGAACCGGTGACAGGTTTCCCAGGAATCACCTGTTGCCTAGTACTAAAAACTACTATTACCAGTTAACGGTTTATTGGACTCGAACCTTGTTAAACCAATCATCTACCTTTATACATTACGATGTTTAAGGAATGCATTATAAATGATGTTACTAGTGATTTTAGTAATTGATTATTGATCGATGTTTACATGTTACGACCTGTATGCTAGAAATCTCTGACTGAAGTAGTCATAGTTTAGTCTAACCAATGATTGCTTTGAGGAATTACATGTTCTATTGTAATCCGCTATTTAGTTTAACGCATTGCTAAGCTTAGATATTTTCTTTGTGACATAAGTTCAACTAGACGCTCTTGGAGCGTTCACTGGGTTGCCTATGCGAGAGCTCGCCCACTCACCAATCCTATATACTCTATTATTTTTTACCAAAGTGTTCCTTTTGGGTTCAAAGTCCCCCTAAATTAAAAACATTTTAAATTCTAGTAAGACATTAGTGTTGCGTTACTGACTTGTGAACGCATATTATATTTCTACCTGACCTACTAGAATACCTTTCAAGACTAGCTGATGAAATAAACATATATATTTCAGTATCGAAACTGTTCACTGCAAAACAAACGTTTTATCAATGTAAATACTCTTAGCCAAAATGTGTTTAACTGGTCATTTGTTTTTCCCTCAGTTATTGTTTTCTGTATCTTCATAAATGGAAATATTCAACAAGGAGTCTTGGCAGTTCGCTTTCTTGTAGATCACTATCAGCTCGTCTGACTTCTACAAGTTATTGGAGTCAGCTTTCATCAAAGCTTTGTTTGTCACTCGTTTTGTAGTTTGTCTCTCGTTCTGTAGTTCGTCTCAGAATATTTTTTCCCAGGGGGGGGGGGGGGACTCCCTTTTAAAATGGGTAGGTATGCTCGACGGACGGATTGAAAAATGACCCTAAAGGGTACGCATAAATTAATTCAGGTATCGATTCCAGACCCTAAAAGGTACGACCACATTTAACAGTTTTTTAAATTTAAAATTGATAAATATACACTAATTTCATCAAATCCACTTCGCTTTCCGAACATTCCCGGACTTAAACAAAGTATGGTCATATATTCAGGTATATTTATCATATAAAAGAATATTGACCCTAAAAGGTACGGCGTCATTTCGAGACCCTAAAAGGTACCAGAGGGTTTTTTTTCGACCCTAAAAGGTCCGTCGAGCATACCTACCAACTTTATAAGGGAGTCCCCCCCCCGGGATTTTTTTGTATCTGAGATCTGGTATGATCTAGTTTGATCATAGCTAGATAGTTTATAGATTATCTTTGTCTATTTTGACTAGTTTGTCTAGTTCTACGATTCTCATACCGTAGTTTGCTCATAGATTCTCAAAGATAGCTCATAGATTCTCAGACTTCTCTCTTTGAGTATGTGGACCAACCCGTTCCAAAATCGCTCAGTAACATCTTTTAGTGTGTGTCTACCACGTACGGCGTGTGTGTTTGTAAGTAGTTTAAGCGTAGCGTTAAAAAACCTAAAGACAATAGTACGCAACACGCCTACAGACAAACTAGTACTTCACGAACCCTGAACGAATGAATTAATGGTGACACAACACTAAAAACTATAAATACATCGTCCTCGATGTCGTGTGGCAACTTCATTGGACATTATTTACAAGTTCTCGACCAATCATGACGTGTGAAATTATGGTCTACCTGACGCCCGAAAAACGGATCTCATTTTAAGACTGGTTTGCTACCATAGCAACCCAGTAATAAGTTAAGCTATGAATTGTTAATGAGTCTCTATAAAAAAGATAGAAAAAATATTGTAAGACAGAGGGGACCGTCCCGGTAAGTAGAACAGAGGGACGTTAAGCAGATGAGAGAAACTCTGCATTGCAGAGGGACATGGAGCCAAGAAGCTGACCATTAAAGTACACGCTTTTAAAGTCAGAAATCCGTTCTCGTTACTCCAAGTCTCGGCCGCTTATAGGGTTTGATTACGTTACCCACGCAGACCGAGTAAGGCTACCATTACGCTAGTTTACCCCAGAAGAACAAAGCTATTAACTAACGCACAGTTAAGTCGCCAACAACTAAGTATCAAAATACTTAACGTAACAAAGATACCAGCGATATTTTGCATAAATCTGTTGTTAACAATGTTAAATTTGTGTTTTATACATCCCTTTTACCGTTACCAGTAAATATCCACACATCTTCATAAACTACACGCTCTTGGAATGTTCAATGGGTTGCCTGTGGAAGAGCTCGCCCACTCGTTAATCCTATATACTCTTTCTTATTTCACACCAAAGTGTTCCTTTTGGGTTCAAAGTCCCCCTAAATTAAAAACATTTTAAATTCTAGTAAGACATTAGTGTTGCGTTACTGACTCGTCAACGCGTATTAGGTTTCTACTTGACCTACTAGAGTACCTTTCAAGACTAGCTGATGAAATAAACATATCTATTTCAGTATCGAAACTGTTCACTGCAAAATAAACGTTTTATCAATGTAAATACTCTTAGCCAAAATATATTTAACTGATGATTTGTTTTTCCCTCAGTTATTGTTTTCTGTATCTTCATAAATGGAAATATTCAACAAGGATGGCAGTTCGCTTTCTTGTAGATCACTATCAAGTCGTCTGACTTCTACAAGTTCTTGGAGTCACCTTTCATCAAAGCTTTGTCACTCGTTTTGTAGTTTTGTCTCTCGTTCTGTAGTTTGTCTCGGTATATTTTTTTTGTATCTGAGATCTGGTAAGATCTAGTTTGATTATAGCTAGATAGTTTATAGATTCTCTTAGTCTATTTTGACTAGTTTGTCTAATTTTACGATTCTCATACCGTAGTTGGTCATAGATTCTCAAAGATAGCTCATAGATTCTCAGATTTCTCTCTTTGAGTACGTGGACCAAGCCATTCCAAAATCGCTCAATAACATATTTTAGTGTGGGTCTACCAGTCCACGTACGGCGCGTGCGTTTGTAAGTAGTTTAAGCATACCGTTACTGATTTTCCGTTAATTTGACCACACGGACTCGTAGCACTTTACTTGCAATATGTTACTAGTATTTTCATATTCTATGGGAATAGCCACGTCCTAACCATGTTACATGCATATTTTTACTCATCTTGTTCACTGAGGTACGACCGTGAATCAATTTTCTAAGAAATTGAACTTGTGACATCAAGATCCTGTTCATAAATTTAATATCGAAGATCAAGCAGAGTACAAAGCTTGGAGGCCCTACAACGGACAACAAAGGCTAAATAAAAGGTCAAATAGAATGATTAGCGTTTCATTCACAACTTAGCGGCTTACAGTAAATATTGGACTTGAATATTAAATATACTAGTCAGGATTCAAGAAACAAACGGGCTAAACCAACATACATATCACGACAGAAATCGTATATCACGGCGAAAAAAATGAAGGTCGAAGAAGCTGACAGCTGTCAAAGAAGGAAAGACGTCACGTCACATTAGAGAGACAGATAATCCTTTGTGGCGATGAAAACTGTATATCAGGGTGAAAACTGTATATCAGGGTGAAAACTGTATATCAGGGTGAAAACTGTATATCAGGGTGAAAACTGTATATCAGGGTGAAAACTGTATATCAGGGTGAAAACTGTATATCAGGGTGAAAATTGCATATATATGTCACGGCAGAAATTGTATATCAGGGTGAAAATTGCATATATATTTCACGGCAGAAATTGTATATCAGGGTGAAAATTGTATATAAGGGAGAAATTGTATATCAGGGTGAAAATTGCATATATATGTCACGGCAGAAATTGTATATCAGGGTGAAAATTGCATATATATGTCACGGCAGAAATTGTATATCAGGGTGAAAATTGTATATAAGGGAGAAATTGTATATCAGGGTGAAAATTGCATATATATGTCACGGCAGAAATTGTATATCAGGGTGAAAATTGCATATATATGTCACGGCAGAAATTGTATATCAGGGTGAAAATTGTGTATCAAGAGAGAAACTGTATATCACGAGAGAAATATTACATCACGAGAGAAACTGTATATCAGGGGGAAAATTGTATATCACGAGAGAAATTGTATATCACGAGAGAAACTGTACATCACGAGAGAAACTGTATATCACGAGAGAAATTGTACATCACGAGAGAAACTGTATATCAGGGGGAAAATTGTATATCACGAGAGAAATTGTATATCACGAGAGAGATTGTACATCACGAGAGAAACTGTATATCACGAGAGAAATTGTACATCACGAGAGAAACTGTAAAGCACGAGAGAAATTGTATACCACGAGAGAAATTGTACATCACGAGAGAAACTGTATATCCGCAGCCCGCGTTTTGATCACAGCCATGATCTAACCTTGGAAGTCCATGAATACATTAGTATCTTGTTTACAACTTGGTCATAACATCGGATAGCAAACCAATAACAACTCCTTATATGGAGGGTAAACTAGTCAAACCTGTTTAGAACAAAAGAAATGAAGCACTTCGATAACAAACTAAAAATCCTGAGACTTCTCTATGTGTTTCTAAAGGACCACAATGGCTGGCAAATTTCAGTTGTGCTCAATGCTATTATTTTGCAAACCAGGTAAGTGATGAGAACATCAGTCCAGTGACTGTTTTTCACAATTCTGTCGCTACATCTAATGGTTAAGCAGTAGCTATAAGCACTGATACACAAACCTAGAGATATTCCAAGGAGCTCAGGCTTGCTTTGTTATTGTTCGTCTATTCTCCGAAATGCGACTATATTTTCGTCTTAAAATGTTCTTCGCCGATCAGCAATCAGTATCGATTACAAATTGAATAGGGTTTTCCTTGGAATTAGCATGGATAGACTTTGCGATGTGACACAAATCATCAAACGTGAAACAAGAAGAAAAAAACGACGACATACAATCCTTGTCTTAGTTCTGACAACTCCAGCAGCTTGAGCTATTGTAGTCGACTGAAACAAATCCAGGGGCTTGCAAAATGGCGAATTTTGCGAGCATGTCAAGAACTTTGCGAGCTTGTCAAGAGAGTATTTTCTCACATTTTAATGTTTGTAATCATTTCCTCAAAACACTGGGGACAAAGCTACTAGGAAACTACATGCTGTAGCGTCGTAGTCCCACTCAGGCCTGTAGCCTAGATTCAAAAATTGAATATTTGAGGCTTTTTTATCGTGAGTTAGTTGTAATTTCCTGGGCCCAATTTGATAATTTCACCTCTAGAATTTTATCCTGCATATTAATTATGGCGCTAAAATTACTAAAAATAACGTTCAATTCGGCTCTATAATTTGTAAACAGATTCTTATCTTGACCCAGGCGCAGCGGTGTTGGACATGTTCCAAGTTATCCGAAATATCCAATAAGAGGGCACCATTTCCTCGACTTGTTTTGAAGCTTTTTGCGAACTTTATTTTCCAAGTGTGTCATTTATTTCGCTTATTGAAAAAAATATTTTGAATCAGTCTATACAGAAATTTTATATACAATGTGAAGGTGGATACATAAACTACGCCTGAATGGATTCTGAAGTTCAGAATAAGTATAATATATAGATTTAGGCACTGCCTTAAAGCGGAGCTCCAATAAATAGTATGTTTAGAGCTAAAAACGTGACAATTGTGTGACGCAGCATAACCCTGGTTATAGCGTTACCACTTCGTTTGACTTTACCAGAACCAGAAGGAAAAACTAAAAGAAAAACCATTATTTTAAGCCTTCAAAAGCATTAGAATACTTTTCAATTCGAAAATATATATATATATAGATTGTAGAACATATGAATACATGTATAGAACAAAGGATTTTATTCAGCAAATCTTAGTAATCAAAGTTATAAGTTTTTTAGGTGGAATCTAGGTAAAGTATTTGTGACCAGGCCTGCATGCAATCCCTTCAAAGTTGTTAGCCTTTTGTAAGCCTTTAGCCCGTGCATTTTTACAAAGCGTCATTGTGCGAGAATATAAACAAACCGAAGGGAAACCCAACAACTCTCTTTCGCTTCTTCAGTAAATTTAAAAGAATTCAAAAGAAGACAAGTGTTGAAAAGCTTGCAGCTACTGAAACATTTGCATTATGTATTTCTACACGTATCAAGATATTCGCAAGCTTTCTATTTCTAGAATTAAAGTGATAATAAGTGTTAAAAAATACTGTTTGAATATGTTAATTCATGGAACATGTTATAAAGCGGCCGGTCAATATAAGGCATTCCGTATAATATTCACAGAAGCTTAGCATCTATACGAACATGTAACTAGTATTAGAATTTAGTTAAGTTCCCTTCAAATGCCAAGGGAGCTCGCTGCGTCGAATAGGACTCTCCACATTTCAGTTTTATTATTGAGTATTATGAGAATTCATATCAGCTGAATTATTTGTCAGCAACTCAAACTTACTCGATTAGAGCAGCACAACTCGCGTCGCTAGAACTCTTAGAGGAATCCAAAGCCTGTTAAAATGATTTACCATGGCTAATATTGAGATGCTACGGCTAAAACTTCGTTTTAGTTTTTCTAAAAATTCGTGTTCACGAGCTTCTTTGACAAAGTAAAACCCGCATCCAATTATCAAATCAAGGGAGGGGAGCCTGAACATTTTCTCGAAGCTCGTTCTAGCTCTCGAATTTGAAAGAAAAAATAATTTTATTGATAATAACTTTTCAGTATTTTAGAAACACTGGATCCTGCGTTTGTAAAGAGAGAAATTTGAATTCTAGTTCCAATTTTGTTTATACCGAAAAACATTTGCCGTGTCCTACCCTACTAAGGCAGTCATTGGGGCGCAATTTTTCCCCGTCATGGGTTATGCTAACAACTTGAGCTTGTTAGCTTCGCGCTGATTGGCTAGTTACATTTTCTTGTATCACCTAGATATGAACTACACTGAAAACTGTCGAAAAATATTACTGATAAGCTTAAGCTTACATTCACTTGAACTTCACATGTAAAAAGAGACATATTCATTAATGCAAGATAATAATTTTCTTTGTTAGTAAGTTGGCCTTTGAAAAGTTTTTTTTCCAGATTTATTCTTAACTTTATTATCGATAAAAAAAAAAAACAACAAGCTAATCATTTTTGCGATTGTGTTATAGTAATAGCTGGAAAAGCCCGATAATTAGAAAATGTTTGGTGTGATATGTATTCCTTTTTTCATATTTCATTCAACATTAAAATAAATTATCTATAAAAATGTCAAAATATCCATATGATTATGAAATATGGAATCTTGATTTGACTTCGCGTGAGGCTCGCTGGCCGTCAAATATATTTTTTCAAAGAACCAAGTCTTTTTACTAATTCTTAACCTTTTTTCTTGAAATGGGATCAAAAACAAAAAAATCAAAGCTTCAAATATCGCTTTTTTGGTTCACAAGTAATGAAGAAAAAGATGTTAAAAATCTAGAATGCAGTAAAAACGAGAAACTATCCAAGTTTTTCTGACAATGTTTGCCGAAGCAACGTCCTTGGCTTGTCTGAGAGTTTCTCCAGCTAGTTTACTCATTTCTTGTCGATTCTTTACGAAATATTAATATTAGTTAACATTAATGAATTTACCTTCGATGAAGTGTTTTCTACGGAACTGAAATAATATTCTTGCAGTATAATCAGGTTTTTTCTAGTCTACAGGCCACTTTTTCTCTCACTGAAGTTTCAAGTTTCAGGAAGTCGCTAAAGTTTCAGCAAGTCGCTAAAGTCGAAAAATTGTTTTTGTTCACTTTAAGACAGACATAACTTCGATTAAACGTATTTTTCTTATTGCAAAAATAACAAAAAATACTTCTTGATCCATCTTTGACTACATTTCTGTGCATTTGTGAGTAAGCAAAGCGTGCGGGAACCATGTGCAAAGTGGTACAGGGACGGACGTATGTATGTATGTATGTATGTATGTATGTATGTATGTATGTATGTATGTATGTAGGTAGGTAGGTAGGTAAGTAGGTAGGTAGGTAGGTAGGTAGGTAGGTAGGTAGGTAGGTAGGTAGGTAGGTAGGTAGGTAGGTAGGTAGGTAGGTAGGTAGGTAGGTAGGTAGGTAGGTAGGTAGGTAGGGAAAATATAATGATGTAATCAAGCCATGAAAAATCAACTCGATGGATTACCATTTTTTCTTAAGTATGGTGCTCCGCTCGCGCGGGCCGAAAGCTCCGCTATTAGTACCTAAATTTGTCCAGTTATTCCTGTGAGTTTTAATTTTTTTTGTTCCTCGAACATTGGATATAGTAGTTACCCGCAAAGTAAAAACTACAGTTAGTAGACCAAGTTAGAATCCTTCATTTTTTTTAGCACTAATACATTCTATATATAGTAATCATTAATTAAGAAAATGTGGAGGAGCCCCTAGGGGCCCCTTCGTTTTAAGGGTGAATGTCGGCCTAGAACTGAGTTCACGAATAAACACGTATATTGAGTATCGAAGGCAACACATCACACGTCAATATTCTTACCAAATATAGTTTCATTACCGCGTACCTTGAAGTATCCTAGATTTATTGCCAAAAAGGTTGTCCTGTGAAAAAAAGACTTAAATACCAAAAGAAGCATCACGCGATGATTTGTTTATTTGTTTTAAACGATATAAATTCTCATAGTAACTATATGTTACTTCAACCTTTCAATTTTATTGAATTTTGTCGAGCTTTCGGCTCACGGAGCCATCATCAGGACTGAATGAACGTTACAATTCGTAATTCATCAACATAACAATAAGCGCGCGCTCAAGATATTCTACGTGATGAGCGTGCGCGCGGTAAACTATTTGCTAATTACACATAAATAACTAGGTGGTATTGTTCTTCCTTTATCTCTATTAAATAAAACGTCCTTCTTTTTAGCGATCTGACATGCCTCATTCCACTTCCTCTGTATCCATCTGTTTTCTTTATGTAATATATAGTTATTATGAGTCAAAAACCAGCCTACAAACAACTCTTTGATTTGATATAAATTCTGGTTTCAAACTCTATAATGAGTAACAATGAACAGAGAATAATAATTATTAACTCTACTTATACAATGATTGCTGGTATCGAGCATTTAAAGCGAGTGTATTAGGTATTACATAACATTTCTTTTGGTCTAAATGTCTTTTTTGGTGCACGTGGACAACATTAATGACATTGACTGTATATGTCGAAAACATGGAAGAAAACCGTTATTATCCATTGCATGACAGAGCGACATAGTTATTTACACTTCGACGTCCAGATGCTAATGAGATGCTAAGGAGTAAAATGTTCAATTGTACCGTTGTACTTTGCAGGGCCTGACCAACACCGCTTGATCTTGACACAAGTCGAGTTATTTTGACCTCTCTTTCAAATTGTCTTCCCGTCTTAGACAGTCACGCAAGGTTTATTTTTATTTTTATTATTTTTTTTTTTTTACGTTATTAATATTTTGTTCAAATTAAAGAAGAATCTGCAGACGTACACTATCAGCTATTTCATAAATGACTTTATCTTTGGTTGCAGTAATATGCCGAATTACTGGTCCAACTTCGCTGGTTTACTTCGTTGGCGACAACGCACGCCTCAGATGGAATACCGACAATACTGATTCCACTATTCTATCTGCAACATGGGGCATAAAAAAAGACAACATTGCTGATCCCCAGTTTATCAATGTAGATATAACGAGCAGCAAGGTGAACCTCAACTCAGATCTGGAACCAAACCTGATAAAACGGCTGTCCTTTGACGGCGACCTCAGGAAAGGTTTGGCATGGTTTACCCTGAAGAACGTCACTTTCAATGATACGAACACGTACATTGCATTTATCAGTGACGACATAACCAGAGTACTGCCTTTCACGGTTGTGTTAACCGTACAGAAACGTAAAGAAGAAGATGAACAAAATGGTGGGTAGACTTTCGCAAAGTCCACCGCGCACTGTGTATCTTTCCGTATTCGTTTTATTGCCATGGTTTGTAAGACTTGTATGTGTCGAGATCTCTTTCTCAAGACTTGTGTAATGTTATCCATTCATTCCAGAATCTGTTTTTCAACAATGTAAATTACTGATTAACTCTTTTAAAAAGATGGAAATCAATGTTTAACTTTTAAAGCAATGGAAATTAACTATTAAGATTTTTAATAAAGAATTAAGAGAAAAATATCATATGCCCTTGGCAGGACTCGAACCCACGGTTTCGGTATACTAGTCCGACGTGTTAACCACTACACTACAAGGACCAACCACGCTGGTTACGCAGCCAGGCAATGTTGTATATGTGGCAACTGTGGGGGTCCAGGGCGATATTAATCTCATGGGTTAGCTGAACACCGTAAATATTTACGCACAATTGAGGATAATACTAGTGAAATGTAATGCGTTCGGTGTGAATAATAGAATTCTTTAGAATATTAAGATTTTTGTTAACCGTAACGGAAAAAAATTAGCCGTTAGCCGTAAAAAGGTCAAACTTTTAACCACTAATCATAACACAGGTATCCCAAGCTATGGCTCTGAATAAGCTTCGATGTTTTCCCGATAACGGCTCTCAGCAGTCAACAATATGTTGTTGAACAGTAATAAAAAAACCGGAAGTAAATTCAATTTCAAGTCAAATAATTTTAAAAAATCGAATATTTTTTTTGTGTTCTTTGACATTTGGTATGGGAGGTTTCAGGCGTGACGTATTCCGGTGGCAAATAGAACCTGGCCGTCCTTCAGTTCTATAGAAAACACTTCATAGAAGGTACATTCATTAATGTTAACTAAGATTTCCTAAAAACATCGACACAAAAATGCGTAAAACTCTCGATACGGTAATACAAAAGAGGGTCGCCATTTTAAAATATTGAGATATTTGGACAGAAATACTCGAACTGTGGTTGTTTTTTGGTGTTTTTACTGCATTTTACACTTTGATTATATTTGTCTTCGTTACTAGCAAGAGAAAAGTGATATTTGACGCTTTGAGTTTTTGTTTTTCAATCCCATTTCAAGAAAAAAAGACTAAATTTGCATAGCTTTCCAATAAAATTTGACGGCCAGCAAACCGCTCGCACGAGGTTGTTACGTAAAAAAAAAAGATTCCATGAAATCTCCCATAGAACAAAACACCTGAAAATATCGTTATCTCAGGACCACAAAACACACTCTTTCCCTCGTTCCCAGTCAATGTTTAATATAATAACGAATAGCTGACTAACAAAATATTTTAATTAAAACCCTTATTTGTCCAGATGTTTCTACTAAAGAAACGAGAGAGAAACTGGAAGTTGCCCCTTCACGGTTTCCGCAGCCTGTTAAAACTACGACGAAAGGTAACTTTATGACTATATGTAGATATTCGTTTGCCACATGCACGTTATTGTACTACACTGTATACATTAATTATGAAATAACCAAAGCATCCTGACAGTGGTGGTAAAATAATGCCATAACATAGCTTTGTTGCGGCCTATATATTTAGATTGGAACGCAGATTTGGCAGCTTCATATGCCAAATGAGGCTTATTCTTTTCGGGGCTGATCACATTAGTCAGAGGGATATCATGCTGATGAGCCGTTCCCCGTCCAATCGTCACCAGACAGTTACAGCTCAATTTCTTTTGCATTAATTATGTCAAGCTTTTTTTCCACAGAAACAGTTAATTCGCCAAAAGGTAAATAGAAAAAAAAAGGTATACTGTATTCGATAACACACACAAACTGACACTTAAACAACATAGCCTGAATGTGCTGGCCAATGATCCTTTTAAGACGGAAAAAGTATTATCCTAAATTGGGTCCTTACCTAGTTGATTGCTCCTGGTACAGAGGTAGAACACCAAGCACAGTCGGGGGAAAATGTAAGTATTAATAATTAAAACACATTAAGCAATTAGGTGTATACTTTTTTCTCTTAAAAATGACCCAAACATGCGGAAGCTTACTCACTGAGTGGCGGATATATCAATGACAGAGCATCATTCCTGACGAGGAAAATGTGTTTGGGAAATGAGTAACTGTAAGTTCAAAATGATTTTTTTTTTGTTCCACTTTGTAGAATATAAGGGTGTCATTATCCTTTTGCTTATGGATGATTGAATCAACTACTAGATAACTGGTCTTCTGATCTTTGAATATTTGTTACTATTTGAATATAAGATTGATAAAAGTCATACATTGCTCATGCCTGTATATACTGACGTGACATGGCACGACAAAAGCTGCAAACATATATACATAAATAAATAACTAATTTCCAACACCTAGTGAAAAAAATGCATTTGTATTAAATATTGTGTTCGTATAATGTGAAAAGCAAATCATTTTCATTTTCATTTCTCCCCTTTCTCATAAAACTTTCTCGTATCTTTAATTTTCTTTCAGTAATAAACAAGAAGCAGCGCAATGAATGCAGCTTCCATGCTAAGCACCGGAAATATAGGTCTATGGCATAGAACCGTTGAGCGCTAGATATAACTACACTGGCCAATATATCGAACTACTTTGGATATTTATTTCAATCCTTTGCTGTTTTTGTTTTATTTGTTTTGTTTTGTTTTGAATTTCTGAAATAAAATTGATTTATATTAAAATGTTATTATTTCAATGTCCTTTTTATATCCATTTTCTTTCAGAAGTTCAAAGGAGGAAGATGCAAGGGTAAAATTAACGTTCTTCTGTGTACAGGTAACAAAATAAAGCAATTGTTGTCAAAGGGCCATAGTGAGAATAAGGAGCTGAAAATGTCCAAGGATAACAATTCTTCGGAAAAAGAAGATTTGACCGATAAGCGAAGCTCCGAGGGCAAATGTGATATTTTGAGGACCATTTCTCATCCAAGGGCATTATCAGCCGATATTCAAGTAAACAAAAAGGGGTTTATTTATTTTATAACCCAACAACTTCACTGGAATGGATTCAACTAACATTACTTTATAATTCATCATCTCCAGAGTTTTCAAAAAATATTTCTCTCAAATCTCCAAGCTGGATATAAAAAACAATTATTTTGTTAAATGAAAGCTTTTTCTATTTTTTGACATCAGCTGTTGAACATTTGTTGGTTTTTAGTAGTTTATAAAAAACGATTTGGAAAACAAACCAACAACTTCTTTCACGAAACAACTAGAAAGTTTAGCATTGAATACATTTACAGAATATTCTAATTTGTTGATTTTTTCGTGTTTCCTGGCGTAGTTTTCTCAACGAGTCTTTGTATTTCCCTCTCACTGGTTTGTTAAAACCGATATTCTTTGTTTTCCGTGACTTTTCTTTTCCTTTTCTTTGTATTTCTTCTTTTACTGGACGAATATCATTTCGGAAGGGGGGATATCGCCTGATACCCGCCCTTCACGTGACACATTTGAACCAATGACAGCGCGCGAAAATTCAACTTTGTAACAAGATATATCAAGACATAGAGTGAAATTTTTGAAGAAGCAAGAAAAACAAGCTTCGGCCTGCGAACGTTCATTAAATACAATCAATTGGATTTAATATATTCACACCTATTTTCCCGAACAGTCTACATATAAGTAATAGCATGACTTGAGGGTGATTAGTGATTAAATGTCCCCGAAAGCCGAGGGAGGTTTTGTTGAAGTCCCGACGCCGAAGGCGGAGGGACTTTAACTAAACCTCCCGAGGCTTGAGGGGACATTTAATCACTAATCACCTGAAATTTCATGCTATTAGTTTGTAATATTATGATTGCCGAGGAATAAAACTGCTGTTAGGAAATATGTTAGCTTTCGTACGATGCATAAATTACAAAGTTTTACAAAGCTGTTGATATGCGGCATACTTAAGGGAATTCGCCTTTGTTAAATGCGACAATGGCGAATTGAACCAGCATTCATTCATTCGTGCTGCTTTATTCTAATTCACTTTGGTTAGCCTAGAGCGGTATTAATGAAGTGTTTTAAAACCGTCTTGATTACGTCACAAATAGTAAGAAAAATTCTCGGCTAGTCAACGTATGCGCAAAGATTGTTCAATGGATCCCACAAGTGCTGGGGTGTTCAATAGTGTGTAGTCCAGAGTCATTGCGCAAAATTTTCGATTGGGTCAATGCTAACCAGCCATGGTCCCGGTGATTGTCATATGAGGGACCATGCCTCATGAATAGTGATGAGGGATATTTAGTTATTTAGACTAAATATCCCTCATCACTATTCATCCAGGGGGATGTTAGACCTTAAACATCCCTCTGGAAACAATGGATCCCGAGGTAATCATGATATTACTATATATATAACAAGCTTAATGTAGTATTTGCTCTAAATGTTGTTCAACCTTAAGTCTGGTGTAATCATTATGGATGATGTACCTGCCTTAAAGTTACGAAAGGGTTTATTGAAAGCACCTTATAACTACTTTGGCTTTCTCGTGTCAAAACTTATACGGTTTGTTTGGAGGGGACAGAGAGGATCCCTAACATATCATAATATTCAATTTCATAATACCTTACTTTACAGCTTTGACTCCACAAGACCATGGTTGCTCAAGTCCTTCTACAGATTGATCAGTTCTTTGAAAGGATCATAGCCAAGGCATTCATAAGCAACACTTGCACATGTATCACGATACGGAATAAACTTTATTGCACCTTTTGTTAATTCATTTTTTTCAACATTTAGTTTTCAATTTATCCCTTTTTCATCTCTATTTTAGACCCAAAGGAGCCAGTGCACTCTATTGATTATAAAACAATTATCATAGCCGTTGGAGTCCTGGTTATGATTATTTCAGCGGTATTGGTAATTTTTCTTCTCGTAAAAGTAAGTATTGACTAACGCTACTAGGCAGAAGAGACCTTAAGGAATTTTCTGGTATAGTAAGGGAATATACCTGAACTCTTTTGCTTTCAAGGTAATATCAAATGCTACTCTTCACTCAACTATTCACTTTATGTAGAATAAATACAGTATGTATCTCTAATCGTAAACGGTTCTAATTGTAACTGGCATGAATGTTTCGTTTTTAAACCGTAAATTTGAGATCTATGAAAAAGATTTTGCCAGATAAAATATTGATTACTTGTCAATCATTCCATGCTATTTTGGGCATTCTCACGTTCCATACGCGCCAAAATTCAATTTCGATTCAAGGTAAGCTGACGGCTGTTGTTTACAAATTCGTATTTTAAGCGCACCTTTAAGGTAATGGGTAAGAAAAGTCGTATATTTTCACTCTAAAATCGCAAAAGTAGGACTTGGTTTTTATATGAGCTAAAATATTGTCTTAACACAACTTGAAACCTATACATTGAATTTTTCAGGCTGGAAAACGCGGATTAAAGCCAAAAAATACACATTCTAACCATTAAAAGCTAATAACCAGAAAATGTTTACAATAAGAATCACCTGTTTACAATTAGAGCCACCAACGGAAATCATATGAAAAAAACACATTCCATAAAGTTTCTATAATAAATGCAACAAAACTTTATTATATGTTAACGTGTAGAACTAATTTATGAAAAAGTTTCAGAATAATCGTACTATTTGTTGACGAGAAATAACACTGAATGCAAAAAGTGTTTACAATAAGAGCAACATACTGTACTGAAACTTTTTATTTAGCGTTTATAAGCCAGTTCAAAGTTTAATAATCGTTTTTAGTGCGCATGCGATTTTATCCTGAATTTCTCACCTTCTTTTCTTTAAGCCTTCTTTTTTATTCTTAAATTAAACAAAAGGTGAGAGATCGGGATAAAAACGCATGCGCACTGAAAACGTCATTCTTAATCTCTGAGCTGAATTTTTTTTTTCTATTCATGCAATTTGCCATATTATATTAATATTTAAACTTAAATTTATATTTTCATGATTTTATTTGTAAATTAGGTATGAAGATCCCATCTAGGGAACCTTATAAAGTGTATTGTATGTAACTGGCTTATAGGCACTGTAATATATGATTGTCTAAACAATACCAATAAGGGGGAGGGGATACTTCCACAATCAATCTTTATACCCCCTCTTAAGCTTTATTCTCTTTTTTTCTCGTAAGATAAAAAACAATGCAAACTTTTTCTTCTTTTTTCTCTACAGAAAAAAAGGAATCGTATAAAAAATAGCGGAGAAAGAGATGTGAAATCAAGTGAGAAAAAGCTGCTAAAAATCAAAGTCTAAACCCAGTGAGCATGCACTGAACGCCAAAAGCAAGCATTTTTTTCTTCGTTGTTTGACTATCTATTAATGCACATCATTTGTATGTGACTATAAGTAACGAGCGTAAGTGACATGATTGCCATGCTTTGCTCATTTTGTAACTAATATTTAGAAAATGTATATACACAGATATACTACTGGGAAGCCCAGAAACTAATGCCTGCACGAGTGGTAATCCACTACAATCTGGGCCTTCCGCTAAGTGCAGACTTTAATACCTTTGTAATAAGGGTTTAGCAAGTGATATAGCGATATTGTATATAAAATGTAAATGAGTGAAAATGTAAATATGTAATCTGTAACTCGTGCTTTCCTTGGAGTATACCGGTTACAACATTCGTTTGTATTCATATCTTATATATTAGTTGTTTGGCTCACACGTTATGCACTTTTTATCTTGTACATATTTTAATTTTTTATTGTATTATGCTAAATAAAATAGACAGATAATGGTCAAAAATAATGGTCGAAACGTTTAACACTTTTTTTCCTGGACCAGTCAGACCTGTTGCCTGTTTTTCATTAAATATCAGTTATATTCATTTTTTGTTTAAATTTGAATATATAAATATAGATAAAATCAGCCGCTATAGGATTCCAAGTAATTAGTTTTATAGTAGAATTTTAGACTTGAATATAAAGTTTCACGCGCTGCGATTGGTGAGACGACTTTCATTAGTCGAGCTTTTTTATATACTTTCATCTGAATGTAGAGGTTAATTTATCATTTTGTTATATATTACTAGTTTTATTTATACGTTTACACATTTATATATGTACAATTTATTGTAAGCGCAATTATGATGCCATAGGCAAGACATAATTTAGTTTGTTAAGTGCTAAATATTGGACATTGATGCATGAAATTGGCGCTCTATAAATAAAGAGTATTAGTATATCCCAACGCGGGAAACTGTATAGATGGCGTGTTTTCATTGGTTTTAATATTGACATAATACATGAGTTTCCCTATTATGCCAATATTTTTAGATACCTTACTGTAAACAACTTTAATGTGTTACTCCCAGTTCTGGTGTTGAACAATATACACTTCCAAATATTTTACATATTCTTTTTGTTCAATACTCAATATATTAATCTTTTCTTTTTTTTTCCTCGCAGATTTAAATATAATATAATGAGTTTTCTTAAAATTAATTGTTAGCTTATTAACTTTACAGTAGTTCAGTACAAGATCAAGCTCACTATTAACAATATCCTCTATTACCATAGGATCTTTGTGGGAATAGAAGATATTGCTATCATCAGCAAACATTCTAAACTTTAGTTTGTCTGATGAATTTGAAAGATCATTAATATAAAGCAGGAACAATAAAGGACCAAGAGTGCTACCTGCGGCACACCGTATTCAATTTTTCTAAGATCTGAAATTATATTATCAATTCTAACATTTTGTTTCCTATTGGTTAAATAATTGCTAAACCAACTCAGTGCTAAACCTCTAATACCATATTTATGAAGTTTTAAAAGAAGTATATTGTGATCAACTGTATCAAATGCTTTAGAGAAATCAAAAAAAAAAAAAAAAAAAAATGTCACAGGTAACTTCTTTATTATCTATTGATTTTTTTAAAGTATCAGTCAACTCAAGAATTGCTTGTTTTGTAGAGTGATTGTTTCTGAAACCAAACTGATAGTTAGAATTATATTAAATTTATTTAAAAAAATTAATAGCTGATTAATATATTGTAAACTATTCGTTCAAGAATCTTATTCAAAGATGGTAAAATAGCTATTAGTCTGTAGTTAGATGGGTCTGTAGAGTCACCATTTTTATATACTGGTATTACTCTAGAGATCTTAAATAGGTCAGGAGCTATTCCTTGTTTTATAGATTCTTTGACTAGGAAGGTAATGCGGTCAGCCAATTTCTCACTAGCCAATTCAATTAAGTAAAAAGGTATATTATCTGAGGATGATTTATTAGTGTCAAGAGACTGCAGTCTATGGGTATAACTTCCATTTTTGATACTGGAGATAAGTAACAACTGAATGCAGGTGAAGACAGATTATATTTTGTAACATTCTCACTAGTATCAGTTATTTTACTAGCCAGTTTAGGACCAATACAAGTGTTTGTTGAACTGATCAGCTATTTGATTCTTATAAAAAAAGCAATGTAATCAATAACTAGTTTGTTGGGGAATATTTCAGCTTTTGCTTTCCTCTTGACAATTTGACCAACCAATTTCCATGTATTTTTTAAATTAGCTTTATAGTTGTCAAACTGTTGTGTCAAAAATAATTTCTTCTTCTGTTTGATGATGTTATTCAGTATATCAGAGTAGTTTTTGTACTCAACTAATTTGCATTGTCATTTGGGTTGTGATTTTTTTTTAAGTATTCATTTAGTTATAACCAAGGTTTTCTCAGAACTTTTCTTTTTCTTTTTGATGCCAATTTCATAGCAGCATGTCTATCTATTATGCTGTGAATGTTACTTATAATTTTCATTGTTGAACTATTTAAGTCTTGGTAATATGAAGAATGCCAATTGATATTCTGTAGGTCATGTAGGTATTTTTCCTTGTTGAATTTACTATAATCTCTATAATAAATAACATTATTAACTTTGTACTTATAATTTGGTAAAACACAAAAAATAGGTAAATGGTCAGTGATATCGATTGAAATTATTCCTGCGGTTAGATCAAAGTTAGGAGAATTTGTGTAAATATGGTCAATGAGGCTAGCAGAGAGGTCAGTTAATCTAGTTGGTTTAGTTATTAGAGGAATAAAAGAATTACTATATAACAACGTTAACATAATTTTCAGTTAAAAAGTGATTTTCATATTTCAGAAGATTAATATTGAATTCACCTAATATATAGATAGTTTGATTGTTAGTAAATTCTTTAATTATTTCTTTTAATTGTTTGGTGAATTTGTCAAGGTCAGCTTGAGGATGTCTGCAAACACAGCCAATAACTGTACTTTTAGACTTAGAAGTATCAAATTCAACCCAGCAAGATTCAACTTGCTGCATTTCAAATTTAAGATCAGGTCTACGTTTGACTTTGAGATGTTTGGAAATATACAGAGCAACACCACCTGCCATTGTTGGAGAATAATTCATAATAGGCCAGGTCTAAAAACCGCTCGGTGACAGCGAGTAACAAGACCAATGTTTAGCTGAATGGAATGTAAAATTTATGTAGAGGAAAACCAGAACGTTAACAGCTCTATTTCGTAAACATTATCTAGAAATCTTGAATTATTTTTGGTTATATGGATAAGGAATCTTTTATTTCGAGCGGTTTTTAGTCTAGGCAAAGGTCAACGTTTGTCATGTACCCTCCCCCACATAGTTAATGATTTGTCACCAACCGTTGAATCCGTAGTGATATGAGGCTGAACCGTCCGCCGATGAAGTTGTCAAAGTAGAGCGTATATATTTGCGAATTTCGACGGGAAGAAGTGAAGCGATATGGCCATTTTCGGATTGGATGTGTTGGATATTTATTGGGCGAAGGGTAGCCAGTGAAAAATTTACTTTGGAACAGATTTCTGGCGATTTACGGCCTGTTGAAGCAAAGCACCCGAGTACGAGGATTCCTACCTTGACTTCGTCTTTAGAGAGGAGATAAAATTTCCTAAAATCGCCTTAAAATGCAACCAAACCGTCAGGAAACCACAAAACATGCAATAAAACATTGATACACCGGTAAAGAAACAATAAAATATGAAATTTATTTTATTTTAAAGAAATTTTTTGATCTGCCATACATTCTCTCTATATATATTCAGAACCATAGCTTGGGCTACCTGTGCTGTAACATGCATATAAAAATGAAAAGGCTGGAAAGCTCAATTCTGGGAACGAAAACCGGAACCTAAAAGGGTGTGGAGGAATGATACGAGTTCGACAAACCGCCCAATGGTGGTTTGGGAAATTTAGACAGTATCCGGTCAGCTGTCAGCACGTGCAAATTCAAAACAAAGATCGCGAGTTGATCCTCTGGAAGCCGAAGCTTTCTGTTGGCTTGGTGTATTTATATATATTACTTCATGACTTGGCAGAGTTTGGCGATGATCAGATGTTTGAGGGAAAGAATTACCGGTGAGTGGAGATGAGCTTTTCAGTCTTTTCAGGGGGGGGGTGGGGGGGGGGGGTGTGGGGTAGGGAAAAAAACACACTTAACGGCCTCAAATCGCGCTGAAACTTCGCCATAAGACCGAATGATGTACACACAGCGATTGAAGCAAGTATTGGAAGAAAAATGTTGAGTGAAATATGTTACTTTTTATCTGTATTCTAGCCCCATACATTACCCTATAAACATATAAAACAGGTATAATCTAACACTGCTCATCCAAAGCACATGGTTTGATCTCTGGTGACTCGTTCAACAGCTGCAAGTAGTGAACCCCCCCCCCCCCCCCCCCAGATAGCGCACTTGCGGGGGGAGGGGTGGTCTAAATTCCTGAATACCCCCTTGAGAATGTAGGGAGAGGGATGGTCTTGAAGAGGAGAAATACTTTAGAGGATGAAAGGAATGTAGGATAGAGGTCAAAGTACGAAAAGAGTGAATTCCAAACATTCTCGTGGGAAGAAAAAATATTTTGAAATATTATTTGATGTCATTGGAATACTTAAAGACAAATAAAATAAATTACGATACGACAGTTCGATTAGTCCCAGTTGCACTCCGATAGTTCAGAGTAAAGACAAAAATTAGCGAACATGTCTTCTGGAAAAGCAATAAACCTAGGAGTCCGAGGATACGTTATTTTCGTGAAGGAGTTTCGAAATGAGAAGAAAATATATTTTCGCAAGCAAAAGAAAGATGTATCAAGTGGCAAAACTGTTCTTACCAATTCAGGAATGTCTTTGACGTTGGACGAATGGACAACACTAAAGTCGGCAATTAGAGCAATAGATATGGAATTGCAGAAGGTAACCAGCATGGAAGAGTCATCGGAGTCGGTGTCCAAAGACGAGTCACAATTCTTAACTCAGTCTCAGAATACCAATGTTCATCAGAAGCCTCCATTTTCCGGATCATTTCAAATCCTTCAGCACAATGGCAATGCGCAAAATTACGAGGAACAGGAAAAAGACTATTTACCTAGAACTTTCACCACTTCTGAATTAAACTCTATTTTTGAAGCTCTCGGTCCGGAAATGGAACTGACAGGGGAACAGCAAGGGTTGGCTGTGCAGCACCAGGTACCCAGCTGGGGATCTGAAATGTACTGATATGTACCGATATTCAAAAACACAGAAAGCATAAAATAAAATAAAATTTCGTTTCTGTAATACTATAGCTTTTATTAAAAAGTAAAATAAAGTAATGAGATTGTTACAATGCAAATGTTTGGTCTCTTAGTAATCAATGTACATGTTCGATATAAATTCTAGCTAGCTCCAACAGGGCATAAATTATTGTGTTGACACGCACCATTATTTGCACTTAAGCCGGTTATTATTCCGGCTTAATAAGTCCACTACAGTTTGTCTGTGATAACTATTATTCCTTGGTGTAGATTCTTATTCCATGTCTTCTGCTGTATCTTGTGTTTGTAACTCTTGGACAGCGAATAAATTGTTCAAGAGAAATTTACGATGATCAATAGCAACCTGGGTTGCTTCCATCCAGTCGTAATCCCCCTTGTCTAGTAAATCTTGTCGGGTTCTCATTATTTTACGATAATAACACAGGTATCCCAAGCTGGGTTTCTGTGGTTTCCTATCGAACTTATAAGGCAATGTATCGCGATTTTTCGAAAAAATTAAAAATCAGTAAATCACACAAATAAATGTCCCTACTTGTGTTTCGTGTTTTGCTTTGAGTCTCTGTGAAGTTTCAGGTCATTTGCAGCAATATTGAGCGAGTATCGTGGTGGAGTATCCCTCGTACTTAAAAATTGGGAAGGTAGCACACTTCAGGCCGCTCGAACCCTCGATAAGGGTCAATAATTCGCCTCTAGTTCAGCCAAAATTACACATCAAGCCGAAATTCTTTCACAGAACCTTAGTCCGATATCTGATACAACCACACAATCGATCTCCCTTTCGGAATTCAACGCTAACAGTTTCAAAAGCCAATTTTTTTCGAAGCCATTGCCAATCCGATATGATATGAACCAACCATATCGGTTACGGCTTTCAACCGTCGTTACAAAAACAATACGTACCCTCCCCTCCAAGGTACTGAATGTTAAGTGAAATGATCTTCCTGGAAAGCTCCCCGCAATTTATGTCCTTCCTTCCTTTTAAAACTTCTCACAGACTCGTGCTCTGCTCCTGACCTGCTGATAACTGCTCCCTGGTAGAGCTCCTCACTTGCTTTTAAAAGGAAGGAAGGACATAAATTGCGGGGAGCTTTCCAGGAAGATCATTTCACTTAACATTCAGTACAAGAGACACATGTCGTCATCTAAGCAGTGCTATTACTGTGGCAAAACCTTTTCCAGAGGTTATAATCTAAGACGTCATTTAGACGATCAAATTTGCAAAATGAACGCTGTCGAAGAAAATGATTCAAGATACGACGAAGAAACTTCAAGCGAAGATGAAATTGCAAGTAGTGTCGAGGAAGATCTAGACACAAGTGAATCAGAGTCAAATGATACTGAAGATGATGAGGATGATGATGATGAAAACCAGCCTTCAGATGACTGCTGGTCACCGTTGATAAACGAAGCCGTGGATCGTCACGAAACGGAACTAGAAGCTCTAGAAAACGAATACATGGAAAGAGGCGAATCTAAAGAATGGGCAGAAGTGCATGCGTACAATAAGATGATATCCATATTTAGGAATGAACTGAGAAACGTATTGTTTGAAAAATTAAAATGGATTCATGCGTTTAAAAAAGATCCTTATTATCGTAAAATAATGAGAACCCGACAAGATTTACTAGACAAGGGGGATTACGACTGGATGGAAGCAACCCAGGTTGCTATTGATCATCGTAAATTTCTCTTGAACAATTTATTCGCTGTCCAAGAGTTACAAACACAAGATACAGCAGAAGACATGGAATAAGAATCTACACCAAGGAATAATAGTTATCACAGACAAACTGTAGTGGACTTATTAAGCCGGAATAATAACCGGCTTAAGTGCAAATAATGGTGCGTGTCAACACAATAATTTATGCCCTGTTGGAGCTAGCTAGAATTTATATCGAACATGTACATTGATTACTAAGAGACCAAACATTTGCATTGTAACAATCTCATTACTTTATTTTACTTTTTAATAAAAGCTATAGTATTACAGAAACGAAATTTTATTTTATTTTATGCTTTCTGTGTTTTTGAATATCGGTACATATCAGTACATTTCAGATCCCCAGCTGGGTACCTGGTGCTGCACAGCCAACCCTTGCTGTTCCCCTGTCAGTTCCATTTCCGGACCGAGAGCTTCAAAAATAGAGTTTAATTCAGAAGTGGTGAAAGTTCTAGGTAAATAGTCTTTTTCCTGTTCCTCGTAATTTTGCGCATTGCCATTGTGCTGAAGGATTTGAAATGATCCGGAAAATGGAGGCTTCTGATGAACATTGGTATTCTGAGACTGAGTTAAGAATTGTGACTCGTCTTTGGACACCGACTCCGATGACTCTTCCATGCTGGTTACCTTCTGCAATTCCATATCTATTGCTCTAATTGCCGACTTTAGTGTTGTCCATTCGTCCAACGTCAAAGACATTCCTGAATTGGTAAGAACAGTTTTGCCACTTGATACATCTTTCTTTTGCTTGCGAAAATATATTTTCTTCTCATTTCGAAACTCCTTCACGAAAATAACGTATCCTCGGACTCCTAGGTTTATTGCTTTTCCAGAAGACATGTTCGCTAATTTTTGTCTTTACTCTGAACTATCGGAGTGCAACTGGGACTAATCGAACTGTCGTATCGTAATTTATTTTATTTGTCTTTAAGTATTCCAATGACATCAAATAATATTTCAAAATATTTTTTCTTCCCACGAGAATGTTTGGAATTCACTCTTTTCGTACTTTGACCTCTATCCTACATTCCTTTCATCCTCTAAAGTATTTCTCCTCTTCAAGACCATCCCTCTCCCTACATTCTCAAGGGGGTATTCAGGAATTTAGACCACCCTTCCCCCTACATTCTCAAGGGGGTATTCAGGAATTTAGACCACCCCTCCCCCCGCAAGTGCGCTATCTGGGGGGGGGGGGGGGGGGGTTCACTACTGCTGCACTTGAAATGTGTTAACTTGAACTTGAAACACATTTTTATTTTTTTTTGCTTTTATCACTTTTAATTTGTCCATTAAACTTCCTTTGAAAGAAAGTGTTTTCGCAACCGTCTTTTTTAACATTTATAACTAAGGATAATGAATTAATATGGCAATAAGTTGTGCATTATTTTTTTTATTGGGGGGGGGGGGGGATTATTATAAGAAACGGCTGAAATATAACTAAAATTATTTGCAAAACAAATTGTTGATACTTGATCGCTGACATTTCAGCAACAAAAAACAAAGAGGAAAGTCCAATGTATGTCACAAGCACATCGTGTGATATATGAAGACTACAGATCCACTTGCGCAGGCTTAGTGTCGTTTATAAGTCAGCTATTCAGATATTCCATTGAAAGTCCATGGGATTTTAAAGCATTGATATTATTCAACGTGAACATTCTTTACATTACAGTTGGCTGTTACTAATGATTTGCAAAAGTCAACTCCTGTAAAGCGAAACTAGTGTATTGGGCTTCCTCTATGTATGAGCCATAATCTGTTGTTTCCGCTTGGATCCCTGAAAGATGAACCAAGTGTTGGGATATAGAGAAATCCGCGGTAACTTCATAGTTTTCTTCTTCATGATTTTGAATATATCAACTATGATCAAAGGTAAGCAAATATACTTAAAATTTACATCCGGGTTTTTTATTTTATGGTGTTTTGGAGTGAGTAATGTGATCGCCCGGGTGAATGTAGTCTTGAGAAAGACTGTTGTTGGTGGGGACTGACGTTTCCACAACCTGAGTGGAAGTCATCTTCAGAGTACAGTGGTGAATGAAAGATGGATAGCATTTTTTAAGGTGTTTGATAGTTCATGGCGTGTGTAATCAGTCGTTAGCATTTACCCGCATTGTCTCTTGAAAATATGTTTGAATTCCAAATATCAGATACATAACCATGTTATGATGAATGCTTTAGACGGTGCGATTCAAGGTGAATTCTATCAGCTAAAGTTAAGAATACAAGACGAGAATCTGAAACAAATGTTCAAAGTGAAAGATTTCAAACTTCAATTATTGCCGTAGTGAATGGATGCCTTGAAAGCAATCATGTCATATGTAAATATGTCATCATCTGCTTAAAATATCTTAGCTTATTCAAAGGAAAACCAAAAATCTTTAACTAGTATCCAACCAGATACTTACGGAACGGTGCCTGCTATACAAGCAAAAAAAGTAAATCTCTGCAGAAGCTCTACTATGTGTTTCACCAGGTATTATCCTATATCAAAATACACTGTAAACACATCATACCGATAATATTATCAACATGATATTCATGCCGCACCTACATTCCTGCACATTATACTTATTATATACGGTACGCCCAAATTTAAATGACAATCTAGATCCGGGAATTGAATGTAAATGAGAACAATTTTGTGTCCATAATTTATTAAGGTGGCTGACTACTTTTGAACGTTCAATTTGATTCCACGATGTGCGCGCGCACAAAAATCGCTCAAAACCGCATAACAACCTTCACAATTTTATTGAGGAGCCATACACGTTTTGAACTTCAACATGGCAAAAACGCCGGATTTAGCACGGGACTAGGGGTAAACTCTGGGTCAGGTCCCACTTCCAAGAAAACATTTTTAATTCAAGGTACAATATCCATATCACGTTGAAAGCTGTTTAGTGGGGATCGAATACATATTTTAGCGTTGCTTACTTTTAACAAAAGGAAACCATCTTTACATTAATTCAAACTACAAACATGGGTCTACCTTTGACCCGAGTAAGAATTTGATTGAAAGGATGCGTGATTTTTGAGCGACCTCGACGCAACCCGTAAATTCGGGGTCTCAAAAGTTCGATCTTGAAGGATTTCGATTCCTTTTAAAATCGTTGCCAAAAAAAATTCTAAAAAAGGTTTCTGTCCAAATAAAGACGATTTTATTTCATCACATATATGATGATAGTCTCATGCACAGAAAATCAAGGACATTTATTATACATCGAAATTTCAGTGGTCGTTTCTTACGCGGACAGCCTCTTAAGTATTTTTATGAGATTCCCTTCATATTTTGAACCCCTGCTTTCCTTATTCTTGAGTTGTCTATATTTTACCTGGAAACGTATTCTGAAACCAATATTTAAATGCTATTTATTGTTTTACTTGTTTTCTATACAGTAGTGAACTGCAGCTGCATAAGTGGACCAAAAAATATAGAACTCAGTGAAGGGGGCAATGCTGAGTTTATGTGGAACAATACCTGTGGAAAAAGGATAATATCTGCTACGTTTGGTATTCTCAAAGACAACATAGCTGACCCACAACTGATAAATGTGGATATTATCAATCGAAAAATATATTTTAATAATGATATGGACCGAAAATACAAAGGAAGAGTTGATTTTGCCGGTGATCTAGAAGTTGGGTGTGCTTGGTTCACACTCAAAAACTTGACTATTGACGACAACAAATGGTACATTGCAAGTATCAGTGACAGGGTAACTAGAATTATAAACTACTATGTACAATTAGTAGTCAAGAAAAAAGGCAAGTATTATTAATTGGGGCATGTATTACCCTAGGAGTTATATATTAAAGTGTTCAGTATCCTTCCTCACTACCTACATTCGATCTTACCTTGCTCTCTTCCCCACTTTAACTCCACCACCTCTACCTCTCCTTGCTTCCCTTCGTCTCAACCTCCTACCTCACTTCAACTCTCTCTAACTTCCAAACCTATCCCCCTGCAATCATCCCTAGCCTCTTTCTATTATTTACTGATTTTGTATTGTAAATGTGATTTGAATCACATTTTAAATGTGTTACAGCTGTACTTTATATTTGGAAACTTGTACTTTCCTACTGCTTCCATCTCTGATTTGTTTCTATTATGTTGTATTCAGAAAGAGAAAAAGGAGCTATAGCTCCGACATCTATTTCTAGTGCTAGTAATACCTTAGCCAAGAGCACTAGTACTGCACAATCTACAACACCTTCAATCTACACAGGTCAGTAATACACTGGTAATAATTGTAGTTGATGCAATTCTTGAAACTCCACCATTTACACTGATGATGGCAGCAGGGCTGCTGAAACATGTCCGTTAAACTTAAAACTGTAGTGTGGTGTATTAAAATTATTACACAGTTTCTATTGTTAGACCAATCTTTGAAACGATTTTTTCTTTGTATTTCTAGGTGCAAAAAAGTCAAGGTCCACAAGAAACAAAACATTCAGTTTCCTTTTTTTTTTGATAGCTATGCTAATATGGAACGTTTGAAGTAGAATCCAACTATTTCCTTTGCAACTCTGGTTCATGATAACCCAATGATATTTCTAAATTTTGGAAGGAATTTCCGGCTTCTGGATATTATTATCTCAGTCATTTCTTAAATTGGCCCAGGTGCTGTGTAGATAACCATGAACTTTCTGGGCCTCTGATTATTTAAATAACTAGGACAGTTTTAAACCTTAAGCAGTCTTATAGTCTGGCTATTCTTGCAACTGACAATAAATGATTACTAACAATTCCTTCTTGACCCCAGACAAAAATAAAAAAAGTGAAGAATACATTTAATGTCTCTCTCTCTCTCTCTCTCTCTGTCTCTCTGTCTCTCTCTGTCTCTCTCTCTCTCTCTCTCTCTCTCTCTCTCTCTCTCTTACAAGGTAAATTATTATATCAGCTCTCCATCCCTGCATGCGAAGGGTGAAATTTACCCTTATGTATTATACAAATAAGGGACCGTTAACTGTACGCTTGGTCTCCCTGAAATTTGGCTGATCTTTCCAAGGTCGAATAAAGAATGAACGAATGAATAAATGTGTGAATGAATGAATGAGTGAATGAATGAATGAATGGATGAATGGATGGATGAATGGATGAATGGATGAATGGATGAATGAATGAATGGATGGATGAATGAATGAATGAATGAATGAATGAATGAATGGATGGATGGATGGATGGATGGATGGATGGATAGATGGGTTGTTTGGTTGGTTGATTGGTTGGTTGGCTGGATGGTTGGATAGCTAGCTTGTTGGATGGTTATATGGTTGGGTAGATGGATGAATGGATTGAGGGAGGGAGGGAGGGAGCTGGGGAGCGAGGGAGCCGGGGATGGATGAAGGGAGGGAGGAAGAGAGGTAGAGAGGGATGGATGAATGAAAGAACGAATACGTAGATTGATTGTAAAGATGAGGAATCCATATGAATTAACTAAACCACGAAACGTACGAAACGTGGGTAACATAATCTTGTCTTTCATTTTCTTTGCTCGCATTTACAAATCGCAATAAGGCTATCTATATACGCATTAACATATCCATTCCAAAACGAACTGCATCAACAAGTACTCGACAAGATTTACAACTATCTTTGCTGAAGAGATAAATTATGAATTTCATCACCAAAACATTGATTTTTGCCCTATTAATTACTATCTTCAACATTGTGTACATGGCTAAAGGTATTTAATATTAATGCTTTATATTCTCGACATACATTCGAGATAATGATAACTAATAATAACGTGTCTTATATATTTCAATCTCCCATATCTCTCGGCACATTTGTTTTTTGCTTCCCAGGACAGGCTGGGTTTACGAAGGTACCACCAAGTGTGCTGTACGTATCTATTGGAAAGACAGCGCGGTTTGTTTGGGACTACACAGTAGATGACAGAACAAAAGATTTCCAAGAAATATCACCAATGTGGTATTTTTATGATTCAAATAATTCGGAATCGGTCATTAGTTATGAACTATTTTTTGAACAAAGAAAGTGGACTATCAACAATAGAACATGTCCAAAACGATTGCTTAATCCTATTCGTATCAGCAGAGAACCAAATGCTACTCTGGTCATAGAGAATATTACGATAGCCGACAGTGGTACGTATGGATGTAGTCTGTTGCTCACGACAAAGAATCCTATCACAAGTAAAGTAAAGCTGGTTGTAACAAGTAAGTAGTTTAAGTTTTTTAAGAAAATCCTTGATATCTCAAATTGAAAGATATATGTGAGGATTGGAGAAAAAGAAAGCTCGAGGGGACAAAGAAGAAAACAAGAAACAAAAAAAGGCCAAATCTGCAACATAGATTATACTATAAAATTAGCTTCAAAAAATGAAATAGGAAATCACAACTTCTAATACTACAGAATGAGAACACTATCTTTACCACTTCAATTGATCTTCCCATTACCTTCTTTTTTTTCTTTTAAAGTTCTCTGTTGTTTTTTAGCAATACCAAAAATAACGATAGAAACGGCAAATACAACAGAAGTAAAAATAAAAGAGTCGGAAAGCCTGGATATACGTTGTTCTGCTACTGGCAACCCGAGACCCAATGTCACATGGATATGTTTGGCTCTAGGCAATATCATGTGTGAAGGAGTAGGAAATGCTACTCTGAGGATCAAAAATATCACAAAACGTCGAGATGGAGGGTATGAATGTCGAGCTAGTAACAACCCAAACGAGGAACCTGTGACTATGGAAATTGAAATAATCGTGTTGTGTAAGTAATTTTAAATAAGGTATGGAGATTAACCTATCCAATCAGATATAATGGCATCAGTTTGATCATTTGTTATTACAGTTAGACCACAGATTGACACTGTCAAAGCCACGAGGGCAGCAGCTGGGTCTATAAAAACGGAGAATATAAGTTTACATTGTATAGCAACAGGACAACCTATTCCACGAATCAAATGGTATGACCCACGTGGGCGCCATATTGTTTCAGGAATAGAAAACACAACAGAAAGAAGCGTGCTGACTTTCGAAACCAAAGACAGCAGTGATTATGGACAATATAGATGTCATGCAGAAAATGAACTTGGGGACGATTAACATTTCATTAACGTCACGAAATTGAGTGAGTGAGTTACAATATTTATTTAATATGACGATGTAAGATATCCTTCATGCAATATTGTTCACAGTATAAAGAAATAAAGTATCAGCTATTACATAAAGCGCGAGGAAGAGAATATATTTCGTGACATAACAAATACGTTCTTACAATGGCTCTTAATCTAAATAAGACTGTGAAGTTTACTGACTAATTAGTTCCTAGGAACTGCATGTCTGGCCTGTTGTTATGGGTAGGTGGATGGATGGATTGGTGTGTAGGTTGATGAATGGATGGATGGCTAAATAAATGGGTGGAATGATAGGAGGTAGCATGCATTTATGGAAGGATAAATTAATGAGTGCATGCTTAGATGAGTGAATGGGTTTAACTGAATTCTTCATTTACTGATTAAAGTTTCAACAGAATCTACAAGCATCAACGGAGAGAGTGGGAACAAGCCAACCACTTACAGAGGAACAACAAGAGTCACTAAACAAGGTAAACTAGATGATTGTGTATATTTTATTCTCTTTCTCAGTGGGCAGGATCATTTAGAATGGCTACCATTGAAAAGAGATATATAGAGACAATAGAATAAAGAGAAAGAGAAAGAGATGATGATGATAATGATGATGATGATGCACTTTTAACCAGAATATTCTATCAGTTATACAACTGCTTTACATGAAAGTCATGTAATAACAATAATGACTACTATAGAAAAAAAGAGCTATATAAAACTTATACTATTACGCATACTATAAATATTAAAATTTATAAAATAAATAATTACAATAGTTACAATATTGTAACTATTGAGGAGAAAGAGAGAGAGAGAGAGAGAGAGAGAGAGAGAGAGAGAGAGAGAGAGAGAGAGAGAGAGAGAGAGAGAGAGAGGAAGGAGGGAAACCAGCTTTAATAGGCTGACAGAAAAATCCAATAGCCAGTTGCAATTCAGACGGACGGAAAATCAAAAATGTAGATACGCAAATCCACCATTGAAAAAGAAACTCTCCTTAATTTGTTAAACTATATAGCCAAAAAAAACAAAAACGAAATAAGATAAATTAACTATAGGATACTCTACAAAACTAAACTCTGCACTATTTTATCAAGCCTCTACCCAGGTAGCAATAGCTAGTAGAAGGAATCGAAAGAGTATAACACATGTTGTAGGAGCAATAATTGGTGTAGGCTTGCTGATAGCGATTACAATTGGATTTACCGTGTTCATTATTACCAAAAAGACATGTATGTCAAAGAAAAGTAAGTGTTTATTAGTTTCACACTATCGTGTTGTACTTACGTTTAATGCCGCTCACACTCTAATAGCTTTGGCTGTTGTGTCACAGCGTGGGACAATAACAACTATTTACTGTTTTTTTTTTTAATAAAATGTATATTCATAATCTAATTATAACTATATATTTCGTAGAAGATGGGACAAACAACAGGAATTGTACTAATGAGTAAGTATTAACCATTAACACATGCTTTGAAGCAGAATACAAAATCTTGAATTTATATTTCATTGAAACTCAGGGTTCTTGGAATTGATTCTCCCCTTGTTTTGTTTTGTCTTATCTTGTTTCTTAATGTTTTTTTTTTTTCGTTTTTGAATCCCATTTGGGTGCAGCAGGACTACTAGATGTTCATCTGACATCAATGAAACAGACGAGCGTGAAATACCAATTTACGCACAAGTTGATAATAATAATAATAATAATAATAATAATAATAATTTAATGTTTATATACTTCTATTAAAATGAAAAATAGGCTTGATAATGAAGATGTGGTGCCAATATATGCCAAGGTCGATAAAAGCAAGAAAAAGGTAATGCGGCGAAAATCTATGCTGACATACTTTAGGTAATGTAGAAAATACAATTGACCGATCTATGTGGAAAATATGAAACCACAATGGAATCTAGGACTGGGACATGAGTCCACATGCTTCATATTGTAAATTACTAAGGTTAGAGGTGGAAGGAGGACTTAAAAAAATTAATCACGACGTAGGGATTCTACAAAAGCTTCCCTCAAAAGTATGTCGAGAAGGAATGTATATGTGATTGCAATTGAATTCGATATGACAGGGATGGATTCACTTAGCTGAGGTGAACTGGATGTGACTGTGATGAATTGGATTGGAAGGATTAGATTGGATGTGACTTGAATAGATTGAATTTGACTGGGATGAATTGGAAATGACTGAGATGAATTTGATACAGAAATGTATTTGATTTCAGTGAGATGGATTGGTTATGACTAAGATGGATTGGATGTGACTGTGATGGATTAGATAGGACTGGAATGTATATTGCATGTGACTTGGATTAATAAGACGTTAATAGGATAAATTAGATGTGAGTGAGATGGATTGGATATGACTGTGATGGATTGGATGTGTCGACTGAGATGGATTGGATATGACTGGGATGGATTGGATGTTACTGGGATGGATTGGATGTGTCTTGAATGGATTGGATGTGACTGGGATACATTGGATGTGTCTTGAATGGGTTGGATGTGACTGGGATGGATTGGATGTGTCTTGAATGGGTTGGATGTGAATGGGATGGATTGGAAGTGTCTTGGATGGATTGGATGTGTCTTGGATGGATTGGATAAGACTGGGATGGATTGGATGTGACTGGGATGGACTGGATATGACTGGGATGGATTGGATGTGACTGGGATACATTGGATGTGACTGGGATGGATTAGATGTGACTGGAATAGATTGGATGTGACTGGGATGGATTGGATGTTACTGGGATACATTGGATGTGACTGGGATGGATTGGATGTGACTGGGATACATTGGATGTGACTGGGATGGATTGGATGTGACTGGAATAGATTGGATGTGACTGGGATGGATTGGATGTGACTGGAATAGATTGGATGTGACTGGGATGGATTGGATGTTACTGGGTTGGATTGGATGTGACTGGAATAGATTGGATGTGACTGGGATGGATTGGATGTGACTGGGATACATTGGATGTGACTGGGATGGATTGGATGTTACTGGGTTGGATTGGATGTGACTGGAATAGATTGGATGTGACTGGGATGGATTGGATGTGACTGGAATAGATTGGATGTGACTGGGATGGATTAGATGTGTTTGGGATGTATTTGATGTGACTGGAAGGATGGATTGGATGTGACTGGCATTGATTGGATGTGTACATCTTGGATGGACTGGATGTGTCTTGGATGGATTGGATGTGTTTGGGATGGATTGGATGTGACTGGAAGGATGGATTGGATGTGACTGGGATGGATTGGATGTGACTGGGATGGACTGGATATGACTGGGATGGATTGGATGTGCATGGGATACATTGGATGTGTCTTGGATGGATTGGATGTGTCTTGGATGGATTGGATAAGACTGGGATGGATTGGATGAGACTGGGATGGATTGGATGTGACTGGAATAGATTGGATGTGTCTTGGATGGATTGGATGTGTCTTGGATGGATTGGATGAGACTGGGATGGATTGGATGAGACTGGAATGGATTGGATGTGTCTTGGATGGATTGGATATAAATGGAATGGATTGAATGTGACTGGGATGGATTGGATATAAATGGAATGGATTGAATGTGACTGGGATGGATTGGATATAAATGGAATGGATTGAATGTGACTGGGATGGATCGGATGTGACTGGGATGGATTGATGTGACTGGGATGGATTGGATGAGACTGGGTTGGATTGGATGTGACTGGAATAGATTGGATGTGACTGGGATGGATTGGATGTGACTGGAATAGATTGGATGTGACTGGGATGGATTAGATGTGTTTGGGATGTATTTGATGTGACTGGAAGGATGGATTGGATGTGACTGGAATAGATTGGATGTGACTGGGATGGATTAGATGTGACTGGAATAGATTGGATGTGACTGGGATGGATTGGATGTTACTGGGATACATTGGATGTGACTGGGATGGATTGGATGTGACTGGGATACATTGGATGTGACTGGGATGGATTGGATGTGACTGGAATAGATTGGATGTGACTGGGATGGATTGGATGTGACTGGAATAGATTGGATGTGACTGGGATGGATTGGATGTTACTGGGTTGGATTGGATGTGACTGGAATAGATTGGATGTGACTGGGATGGATTGGATGTGACTGGGATACATTGGATGTGACTGGGATGGATTGGATGTTACTGGGTTGGATTGGATGTGACTGGAATAGATTGGATGTGACTGGGATGGATTGGATGTGACTGGAATAGATTGGATGTGACTGGGATGGATTAGATGTGTTTGGGATGTATTTGATGTGACTGGAAGGATGGATTGGATGTGACTGGCATTGATTGGATGTGTACATCTTGGATGGACTGGATGTGTCTTGGATGGATTGGATGTGTTTGGGATGGATTGGATGTGACTGGAAGGATGGATTGGATGTGACTGGGATGGATTGGATGTGACTGGGATGGACTGGATATGACTGGGATGGATTGGATGTGCATGGGATACATTGGATGTGTCTTGGATGGATTGGATGTGTCTTGGATGGATTGGATAAGACTGGGATGGATTGGATGAGACTGGGATGGATTGGATGTGACTGGAATAGATTGGATGTGTCTTGGATGGATTGGATGTGTCTTGGATGGATTGGATGAGACTGGGATGGATTGGATGAGACTGGAATGGATTGGATGTGTCTTGGATGGATTGGATATAAATGGAATGGATTGAATGTGACTGGGATGGATTGGATATAAATGGAATGGATTGAATGTGACTGGGATGGATTGGATATAAATGGAATGGATTGAATGTGACTGGGATGGATCGGATGTGACTGGGATGGATTGATGTGACTGGGATGGATTGGATGAGACTGGGTTGGATTGGATGTGACTGGAATAGATTGGATGTGACTGGGATGGATTGGATGTGACTGGAATAGATTGGATGTGACTGGGATGGATTAGATGTGTTTGGGATGTATTTGATGTGACTGGAAGGATGGATTGGATGTGACTGGAATAGATTGGATGTGACTGGGATGGATTAGATGTGACTGGAATAGATTGGATGTGACTGGGATGGATTGGATGTTACTGGGATACATTGGATGTGACTGGGATGGATTGGATGTGACTGGGATACATTGGATGTGACTGGGATGGATTGGATGTGACTGGAATAGATTGGATGTGACTGGGATGGATTGGATATGACTGGAATAGATTGGATGTGACTGGGATGGATTGGATGTTACTGGGTTGGATTGGATGTGACTGGAATAGATTGGATGTGACTGGGATGGATTGGATGTGACTGGGATACATTGGATGTGACTGGGATGGATTGGATGTTACTGGGTTGGATTGGATGTGACTGGAATAGATTGGATGTGACTGGGATGGATTGGATGTGACTGGAATAGATTGGATGTGACTGGGATGGATTAGATGTGTTTGGGATGTATTTGATGTGACTGGAAGGATGGATTGGATGTGACTGGCATTGATTGGATGTGTACATCTTGGATGGACTGGATGTGTCTTGGATGGATTGGATGTGTTTGGGATGGATTGGATGTGACTGGAAGGATGGATTGGATGTGACTGGGATGGATTGGATGTGACTGGGATGGACTGGATATGACTGGGATGGATTGGATGTGCATGGGATACATTGGATGTGTCTTGGATGGATTGGATGTGTCTTGGATGGATTGGATAAGACTGGGATGGATTGGATGAGACTGGGATGGATTGGATGTGACTGGAATAGATTGGATGTGACTGGGATGGATTAGATGTGACTGGAATAGATTGGATGTGACTGGGATGGATTGGATGTTACTGGGATACATTGGATGTGACTGGGATGGATTGGATGTGACTGGGATACATTGGATGTGACTGGGATGGATTGGATGTGACTGGAATAGATTGGATGTGACTGGGATGGATTGGATGTGACTGGAATAGATTGGATGTGACTGGGATGGATTGGATGTTACTGGGTTGGATTGGATGTGACTGGAATAGATTGGATGTGACTGGGATGGATTGGATGTGACTGGGATACATTGGATGTGACTGGGATGGATTGGATGTTACTGGGTTGGATTGGATGTGACTGGAATAGATTGGATGTGACTGGGATGGATTGGATGTGACTGGGATGGACTGGATATGACTGGGATGGATTGGATGTGCATGGGATACATTGGATGTGTCTTGGATGGATTGGATGTGTCTTGGATGGATTGGATAAGACTGGGATGGATTGGATGAGACTGGGATGGATTGGATGTGACTGGAATAGATTGGATGTGTCTTGGATGGATTGGATGTGTCTTGGATGGATTGGATGAGACTGGGATGGATTGGATGAGACTGGAATGGATTGGATGTGTCTTGGATGGATTGGATATAAATGGAATGGATTGAATGTGACTGGGATGGATTGGATATAAATGGAATGGATTGAATGTGACTGGGATGGATTGGATATAAATGGAATGGATTGAATGTGACTGGGATGGATCGGATGTGACTGGGATGGATTGATGTGACTGGGATGGATTGGATGAGACTGGGTTGGATTGGATGTGACTGGAATAGATTGGATGTGACTGGGATGGATTGGATGTGACTGGAATAGATTGGATGTGACTGGGATGGATTAGATGTGTTTGGGATGTATTTGATGTGACTGGAAGGATGGATTGGATGTGACTGGAATAGATTGGATGTGACTGGGATGGATTAGATGTGTTTGGGATGTATTTGATGTGACTGGAAGGATGGATTGGATGTGACTGGAATAGATTGGATGTGACTGGGATGGATTAGATGTGTTTGGGATGTATTTGATGTGACTGGAAGGATGGATTGGATGAGACTGGGATGGATTGGATGTGACTGGAATAGATTGGATGTGTCTTGGATGGATTGGATGTGTCTTGGATGGATTGGATGAGACTGGGATGGATTGGATGAGACTGGGATGGATTGGATGTGTCTTGGATGGATTGGATATAAATGGAATGGATTGAATGTGACTGGGATGGATTGGATATAAATGGAATGGATTGAATGTGACTGGGATGGATTGGATATAAATGGAATGGATTGAATGTGACTGGGATGGATCGGATGTGACTGGGATGGATTGATGTGACTGGGATGGATTGAATGAGACTGGGTTGGATTGGATGTGACTGGAATAGATTGGATGTGACTGGGATGGATTGGATGTGACTGGAATAGATTGGATGTGACTGGGATGGATTAGATGTGTTTGGGATGTATTTGATGTGACTGGAAGGATGGATTGGATGTGACTGGAATAGATTTGATGTGACTGGGATGGATTAGATGTGTTTGGGATGTATTTGATGTGACTGGAAGGATGGATTGGATGTGACTGGAATAGATTGGATGTGACTGGGATGGATTAGATGTGTTTGGGATGTATTTGATGTGACTGGAAGGATGGATTGGATGTGACTGGGATGGATTGGATGTGACTGGAAGGATGGATTGGATGTGACTGGAATAGATTGGATGTGACTGGGATGGATTAGATGTGTTTGGGATGGATTGGATGTGACTGGAATAGATTGGATGTGACTGGAATAGATTGGATGTGACTGGGATGGATTGGATGTGACTGGAATAGATTGGATGTGACTGGGATGGATTGGATGAGACTGGGTTGGATTGGATGTGACTGGAATAGATTGGATGTGACTGGAATGGATTGGATGTGACTGGAATAGATTGGATGTGATTGGGATGGATTGGATGTGACTGGAATAGATTGGATGTGATTGGGATGGATTGGATGTGACTGGAATAGATTGGATGTGACTGGGATGGATTGGATGTGACTGGAATAGATTGGATGTGACTGGGATGGATTGGATGAGACTGGGTTGGATTGCATGTGACTGGAATAGATTGGATGTGACTGGGATGGATTAGATGTGTTTGGGATGTATTTGATGTGACTGGAAGGATGGATTGGATGTGACTGGCATTGATTGGATGTGTACGTCTTGGATGGACTGGATGTGTCTTGGATGGATTGGATGTGACTGGGATGGATTGGATGTGACTGGGATACATTGGCTGTGTCTTGAATGGGTTGGATGTGACTGGGATGGATTGGATGTGTCTTGAATGGGTTGGATGTGAATGGGATGGATTGGAAGTGTCTTGGATGGATTGGATGTGACTGGGATGGATTGGATGTGACTGGGATACATTGGCTGTGTCTTGAATGGGTTGGATGTGACTGGGATGGATTGGATGTGACTGGAATGGATTGGATATAAATGGAATGGATTGAATGTGACTGGGATGGATTGGATATAAATGGAATGGATTGAATGTGACTGGGATGGATTGGATATAAATGGAATGGATTGAATGTGACTGGGATGGATTGGATATAAATGGAATGGATTGAATGTGACTGGGATGGATCGGATGTGACTGGGATGGATTGATGTGACTTGGATGGATTGGATGAGACTGGGATGGATTGGATGTTACTGGGATGGATTGGATGTGACTGGGATTGATTGAATGTGACTGGAAGGAATTGCTTGTCACTGAGATCGATTTGATAAGACTTGTATAGTATAGAATAGGATGTCAGTTAGCAATGCGACTATTTATACTTGTACACACTGTCAAGTTTCTTCAATATTGATCTCTAATAGTAAGTATGTTCTTATGTATCTTTAGCGGCCAGGGCAAATAATTTATGCTGAGCTGGAAGACTTCAAACATAGTAAAGAGATGCAAAGTGTTGTTTTTCCACCGGAATACAAAGACACAGAATATGCTGATATAGAAGGTCTTTCAAGTCAAGTAAATAATGAGCCAATCTATGAAAAGCTATAGAAGAAGAGGGGAAAAAAGAGAAAACAAGAGGTGACAGATATTCAAAAGAGGAAAATATGACAAAACTTAGAGAAAAATGTAGGAAAATATAATTACTAAAATATTGCTGATTATTAATAAAAAGAATAATGATAATAATAAAAACTAATTATAAATAAAATTAATTAAAACGAAAGTTTGCCTTCAAAGAGAATATATTACAAAGCATTCATAGACAATAATCTAACTAAAAATATAATGTTTGAATGAGACAGTGTATGGTGTGCTAGGAATATCTGTCGCCCTTGAGTTTCTGGAAATCAACATTACATTAATTTGTATTATTATTTTTTTAAATAAAAACATGTAGTAAACACATTTCAGTTCAAAGTTCACATGCAGTTAAAACTTTTGTTTGCTGGCCTGTTCCAAGTACTTGAGTTACAACAAAACGCTGGTGGCAGCGTGCACTGGGTTACCTGGAGGGGGTGGGACCAGGGGCAGGGGCAGGGGGGGAGGGTGAGGGTCCTAGGGCGCCCTTGACCCACCCTTTGTGTTTTCTTTTTTCGTCGTTTTTCAAAAGACAGTCAGAGACTGCCTACTATAAATGTACAGTGAAAGCCATTTTGGAAAAAAAAAATTAAATCAAAAACTAAATCTTCGAAAATACCCATTTAGGTGAAGTCCAACTTCCATATCCTTCTGATTCCAGTCCGAGTTTTATCATACTTAATTAAGTCGCAGACGGAAAGTCGGCAAAGCGAGCTGACGGAGACACGTTTGCTTGAGGTCAGCATTATTTGTTTACTACATGAATCCTTCGTTTAGAACGGTAAGACGAGCAAATAATTGCTCAAAACTACCCTCAGAATTGCTTTACATTTTACAATTTTCTATGTTCGTATATATTTGTAAATCAATCGACAGTTCGTAAATGTTTGACGAGTGAGCCGCGAGTTGAATGACTTTATAAGAGATCGATCTGAGAATCAAAATACATGCGTTCGATTTAACAATATTTCTCATTACTCTTCAGTTCTTAATATCAAAATGAAAGCCCCAATAAACTTCTTTGTACCTCATGTTTATTTGTAGTAGTCTTGTTGAGTCAAACCATTAAATATAGCATCCGAGAATCGGGTCGGTAAAACTCGAATGAAGTCAGGACGTCCCATCGGTTTGATTTAGCTTGGAGTGCGTAGAAATTCTTTAATACAAGAATTAAATATCGGCCACGGCTAGCTTTTTCCTTTTGTACTGATACTACAGATTATACTGCTTTAAATAGCTGAGTGAAAGCACGAGTAGTTAATCAAAGTTAGCGGATTTGCCGTGAGCAATGCAAATTCTTCAGAATTCCGGGTTGGATTAGAATTATCCTTGTTTACGAATAAATTAAAAATTCTGACTCGGCTCACTCTTTAATTACAGCAGTCAACGAAATAGAGCATGCGTAGACATTAATTTATGTCACGTGATACGCTAGCTCCGCCCTCTCTTAATTACTTAGGAACGTAGTGACATTGATTGACAGTTGGCACATGCTAATTGATCGGACTATAGACAGTAACCCTGTAGTAGATGCCCGCTAAGGACTCTTGGGTAAGGCCACAATGACCCTCTGGGTAATATTGCGCAACTTTGCCATTTTGTCGCGAAGGAATCAGAAAAAAAACAAAAACAAAAAAAACGAAGGTATTTTATGACTGGTTTACCACAGGTAACCCAGTAAAAAAAGAAGGTATTTTACGACTGGTTTACCACAGGTAACCCAGTAATTACAGTTATTAAATTACGCCGATGATCATGACAGTCGCTATATTGTCGCTATTTTCTTCAGTGATTCGAATACTTTGTGGATTAAACTCATCGCTAAATTTTGCTAAATAATTGCACTTATAAATAATAGTAAAAACAATAACAATAAATAGATTATGACGAAATCCATATATCTTTCATGCTATTTCAGTTTTGTGTGACAGCTTTTGTAAATAATTAGTTTCCAATAATTCGTTGTCGAAAAGCAATGGCAAGGAATGGCTACGACATTTCTACTCGAGCCAGGGTTTAAATTCAAGTGAAAAAGATAATGCCTTCGCTGCGTTTCCTAACATTAACTACACTGGAGTCATTCAGAAAGGTCCTGCTTCCTTTCTTGATGATTCAATCAGGTATTTTGCACGTTTCACTCGTAGAATTATACAATGCTAGCGCTGCCTGCGAGATATCGATTCAAATCGGGGGAGTCCCCAACGCCTGCTAGATAACTACGCACGTATAGTACGTAACAGTCACGTAATACTTCAATTATACTGTTCATATTCTGTAAATTAATTTGCATGCGCGTGACAGGTATTAAAGCGTATTTATTTCTATCAAACGAATGTCATATATGCCAACGTGTTCTATGATGGTACAATGACAAAAATATTAAAATAATCCGTAGTAATTAAAATTGTTTTGATTTTTCCTAAAACTCCCAATAGCTAATATTATAAGGCGAACCCTAGCATATTTTGAATCGTCTTAATAATAGTCCTCTGTTGTCTGGCTTATTTGGGTTCAAGCTCGGCGCGCGTAGCTAGCTGCTTGTGATCACACCCTCTATTTTGCCACGAGTTTCAACTCAATATCCATTAGATAGTACACGAAACTACTCCATATTTCATATTCGTATTTTTTTCGAGAGTTCCTTTCGATCCTCTTTCCTGCAATTAAAACTATAGAAGTCATCACTAACAAATGACCCCTTATTATGGATATTTTAGCCTTAGACGCTCTTCTGCAGCATGATAATATTTCGGAGATTTTGCAATCAAGTAACGAAGATGCTATCCATTATCCTACTTCATTAAGATTTGATTTTGATCTTATGTGAAACTATATATGGATATATTGACTATAGCGTAAAGTTTTAACTAAACCACAATCTAGAGAGTGATTTTACGGGACAAGGTGTCAAAAATACTTGCATACACCCCTACCCCCTCCGAAAATAACGTGTGTTAACGTTAATTACTGACAGATAACAAAAACACAAAAATATTCCAACATATAATCGTTTCCATTTCGTTTCCAAGTTTCTGATCAAATTTACTCTTTTAAGGAAATTAAATAATATGTAGCATCGACCACATCTATACTTAAGCTTGCCTGGAATGCACTTCTTTATAATAAATCGATTTAAAAGAAATGCGATTGAATAGTAACAAAAAGGAAGACGACGTATTTCTACTAACCTGAAACCTCTCAACCCTTAGTTCACCAATGTACCCCCCGGAGCTAAACGTAAACGCAGTTTTACCATGGAAGGCTCCTCGACAGAAAATCGGTTTAAATAACTGCTCGTGAGCTCCAAGCTCGCAAAATATTGATTAAAAATGCTGTAACATCGTACATTTTTTGAATTATTGTAATACCATTGCTATAACATTATGTTTCACAGATTTTTTGGGCTAAAACTTGACTATCTTTTGTATGCTACTGACATCAACCATCTCAGAGGTTGTTTACGTTTTTGACTGCAGGATTATCGTTATAAAATCTTCGCTCCAGCTTGTTTACTTTACAATATAATTCAAACTTTCATTTCCTAAAAACCTCTCTCCTTTAATCAGGGTTTTAAATTATACGATGCTCCATTTTTTTATATTTCCTTGATCAAAACATAACATCCATGTTGAAGTTGTGCCACGACATATTTAAGCCTTGACTCGTAATTCTAAACTGAGAGTATTATGATTTTGAAACCATGTCAGTTGTTCCAGCAAAGCTTATTTTTGACAAAGGGCGAAGTATCTTTTGAGCCACTTCAATAATTTTAATGTGCCTAAAAAATAGTAAACCATTATATGGCAAATGTTCTAGACATTTCTTGACTTGTTATTATTCAGCCAACTGGTACTCATTTACGAATAGCAAACATTTACAAACAGCTCAAAACTGCTTTCTATGATGTTCTGTTTATTTTATTTACTCACAATTTCCCCCGAATGAACTGAGTTTTACGATGGGAAATATATAACTACCTAATATTCCTGTAGTATTTTCAAAGCGTTTTCCAAAAACAATAAAGGCGCCTGAATGTCGTATTTTCATAATTGTCTTGTGTCGGAGTGTCACACAGATGTGCACACAAGGCCAACGTCATGCTACTTTCTTCAGAAGAAACACAAGAGCTAGACAAACAACTTCAATATATCATTAATATTAAAGCTGTGAACCATTAAGCCACTTGTTGTGTTATTGAATTCTCAGAAATAAGGGATGCATGATAACCTCTCCAACATCCGGTTCCATCATCCAAGTCGTTTGATTTTGTCATGCATTTGCTTTCCAAAAATTAACGATTTATTACTACAATAAAGAAAGACAGACCAAATTCACCACTTCCACATTCAAATAATGCTTTGGGTTTTAGGGGGCAACTAGAAAGAAAATTATTTAAAAACTCAAAACTTTTCGTGCAGATGCTGAGTACTTTTGCTATTATCATTGAAAAATTCAGTATCAGTTTAATCAGTTTAATTCAACACGCATGAGAGAATGAAATGTTTGGTGTTACAGACGACAATGTATGGACTTTCTAACAAATGTCATACCATTTACTCTTAAAGCTGTTCAATGTTTCTTGCTTTGGAACTGGGGAACATAAAACCAAGAGTATGTATATGCAAGGCCGTAGCCACCATTTGGATTGTTGGTATAAAATCCAGCAAACACTTTAAAAATAGAAAGATGTAAAATATATATATATATATATATATATATATATATATATATATATATTTTTTTTTTTTTTTTTTTTTTTTTTGCCAAATACATATCATTTTATTAAAAGTAAAAATCATATGAAACAGACCCCTTGCAGCACTCGGAATGCAGATCCATTTGGAGGAAACAAGAATAGTTTCCAAATATCAAGAGATTGAAATACATTTGTTTTGACCTCCACATTGAGCTTCACGTCACGTGCAAGAGGTATATAGTCTTTCAAAAAGGGAATTAAGTTTGTTCTATCTCATTGGCTTTACAACCATTGTCATTGCAGGTGTGTGTAACGTTATCTCCCCAGGAAACCCACTGGTTTGCTATGTTGGCAGCGAAGCCCGGTTTAACTGGACCACAGATGACGGCAGAATTATCTTTTCTGCCAACTGGGGTTTAAAAAATGGCAACAGTCCTGATTCTCAGTTTATCAACACCAATGTGTACACGAACGTTGTGAACTACAATACAAATATGGATCCTAAATATCGAGATAGGGACTTCTTTGTGGGTAACCTGACAATGGGTCGTGCTTGGTTTTTGTTGAAGAATGTAACAATGTACGATGCAAAGAAATATGTTGCACATATCCGTGAGAGCAAAGGCGGAGTCCTTGCTTACATCGTACAGTTGAAAGTCAAGAAAAGAGGTAGGCTTAACTAGCTATTATTAATGTAAATAATGCAGCACTTGCCGAGATACAGCTCTTTAAAAAGGTCGGTGAAGGCTTTGTTGCATGTAACATAATAAGCCCAAAATTAGAGTGACGTGAATGCAATCATCGAAATTGCACAAAACGTTTTTACCTTCGGAATGCAACATGCAACATGCAACATGCAACATGCAACATGCAACATGCAACATGCAACATGCAACATGCAACATGCAACATGCAACATGCAACATGCAACATGCAACATGCAACATGCAACATGCAACATGCAACATGCAACATGCAACATGCAACATGCAACATGCAACATGCAACATGCAACATGCAACATGCAACATGCAACATGCAACATGCAACATGCAACATGCAACATGCAACATGCAACATGCAACATGCAACATGCAACATGCAACATGCAACTAAAAAAAACCTTTATTCCCTGAAATTACCTTTTTTTAAATATTTGCAATTACCTTAAAGAATTTTGTTCTGTATATTATATACAGCTTACATTTCATGGACCACGCAAATGGCGTCAACTCCAGTTGCACAGACTTCAACATCATTTAGAATAACTGGTGAGGAGCAAAATAGAGAGAGAGAAAGAAAGAGAGAGAGAGAGAGAGAGAGAGAGAGAGAGAGAGAGAGAGAGAGAGAGAGAGAGGGTGGTGGTGGTGAAGAGGGTGGGGGGTTGGTGCAAACGTTCTGCGATATAGAATACAAATTGGGTCATACACCCTCTCTCCCCTTCCCAAGACGCTTTCTTTTATAAAGCTATCGAATTTCTGATAATAAAATCAATATGACTTGTTAAAATATATTCATACAATTTGTGTTTTATTTTGCAGTATCGACAACAAAGCGCTCGAATGGTAAGAATCGACTTTAAGTATTGTTTAACATTATTTTTTTTAAAAAGTTGTGGCGGGATAGTAATATATATATAGTTATAGAAATATAATTAAACATTTAAGTTTAGCTATAAAAAAAAAACAGTATAAAGGGGAAGGTATATCTCTAAACCAACATCTTCCCAAGCCCAAACATTAGTCTAAATCACTGTACTGATGCTTACCAAGAAAGGTGATTCCTGATCAATGCGTAATGACCATTCCTCATCATTAATATTAAAGTGCACACAAAACAACAACATTAATAACATCATGCAACACCAATGATGATGATGACGATGATAACGATGACGATGATGATGATCATAACCATTGCGTGATTATTAATTTAGATTCCTTTACTGACACAACTGTCGTTCCAAAGAGAGGTAAGGATATCAATAACTATAATACAGTTATATAGAGTGCTTACACTATGTCCATGAAATATAATCTAAATAGTTACTACCTAATAGTTTTTATTTAGTGACTATTTGTCACTATCACTCAACTGGAACAGCTTCAGTAACAATAAAGTATGCCTCTATTAAATAAAGTATTATCTTTCTATTGTCTTGAGTATTTGATTTCCCTTGTGTATTATTACTAAAGCTGTTCCAGAGTGATAGTGACTAATAGTCACTAAATAAAAACTATTAGGTAGTAACTATTTAGATTTTATTTCATGGACATAGTGTAAGTACTCTATGTTTATTCTTCTCAATTTGTCACTGTGTATTTTCATTTATACTAGTCGTGTGTTCTCAAGTTTGTGATAATTGTGATAATGAAAAATAATATAATTATCATAAATAAGTAAATAAATAGATCAGGCTTAGCTATGTTCTGTTTAATAAATTACGGAAGCCCAGGGGGGCCACCACTGGTTTTGGTTTTTGGTTTTCACTTTTTGGTTTTTGGTTTTCAATTTTTGGTTTTTGTTTTTGTTTTCAACTTTTCGGTTTTTGTTCTCAACTTTTCGGTTTTTGTTTTTCACTTTTCGGTTTTTGTTTTTCACTTTTCGGTTTTTGTTTTTCACTTTTCGGTTTTTGTTTTTCACTTTTCGGTTTTTGTTTTTCACTTTTTGGTTTTTGTTTTTCACTTTTCGGTTTTTGTTTTTCACTTTTCGGTTTTTGTTTTTCACTTTTCGGTTTTTGTTTTTCACTTTTCGGTTTTTGTTTTTCACTTTTCGGTTTTTGTTTTTCACTTTTTGGTTTTTGTTTTTCACTTTTCGGTTTTTGTTTTTCACTTTTCGGTTTTTGTTTTTCACTTTTCGGTTTTTGTTTTTCACTTTTCGGTTTTTGTTTTTCACTTTTCGGTTTTTGTTTTTCACTTTTCGGTTTTTGTTTTTCACTTTTCGGTTTTTGTTTTTCACTTTTCGGTTTTTGTTTTTCACTTTTCGGTTTTTGTTTTTCACTTTTCGGTTTTTGTTTTTCACTTTTCGGTTTTTGTTTTTCACTTTTTGGTTTTTGTTTTTCACTTTTCGGTTTTTGTTTTTGAAAATTGTGAAAACAAAAACGTAAAAAGCAGAAACAAAAACCGAAAAGTCAAAAGCAAAAACCGAAAAGTCAAAAGCAAAAACCTTGAGTCTAGACCATGATCCTTTGCGCGTTTAAGCAAAACAAATATGGCGACATTTTAGCTTTTCGCTGGTTTACGTCTCTCGGCTTTCATGTACGGGTGAATGGCTGAAAGAGGACATCCTGAGGGCGATGTTATACCTTATATACGGTTGAGAACGAAGAAGGCTAAGGTTTGATGTCTTACGGGTGTCTTAGCTGTTCCTTTTTGTGGAAACGATGATGAGCGTTCGATGCTTGTGAATGTACGTACGAAGTGTTTGATTAACTGTTCTTTGAGAAAAATTTAACCTTTAAAGTACCTGCTGTTAATGAGTTAATGTAAAAAACCGTAGTTAACAATCTAGAAAGGTTGCTTTTTCCCGCCAATTCAGGGTCATGTGATCTACATTGTGTTTGAGCGCTTGCATGCATCAGAACGTTTAGTTGGCTTTTTTTAAAACTAAGACTTCAAAAATGGCGTACAACGATCAAGCTCAGGGATTTATTGACGATATCTCACCAGGTAAGCCTATTAAAGTTATTGACAAGATATTATACTTCATGTAGCGCTTACTCTAAGCAGTCGTCACATGGAAGTAAATATTACTAGTAAGCTTATCCTGTAAGGTTCCAACTGTTCCAAGCTTTCTTTTTGGACACTTGTATATTACGTGTATCCATTTTTTTGTGTTAGAAATTCATTCAGCATTGATCGACATGGCAAAAAAAGGGAAAACGAACCAGATTATGGTACACTACATTGAACAGAAATTTGGTATTCAATGGAGGTAAGCTTATATTAATTGATATTCGATCATGTCATGCAAACAATTTCTACTACAGTGCTTTTATTTACTTAACCCGTGAAACAAAAATTAAAGAAAACAATGGAAATAAGAAATAAGCTTACTAACCTTTATTAAATTACTCTAGTAGGCTCACTTCTTACCTTTATTAACCATTTATAAATTATAGATTACTTAATTAAAAATAAATAAATTGATTTGTAGTACTCGTACATTAAAAAGGAGACTAAGAGCTCTTGGGATAAGCCGTCATTCAGCTGTTGGACACAATGACATTGTACAAGCCATACAAGTAAGTGTGACATGTTTTTTTTATACAATGTTTGTCACAACCATCCACATTGAATATCAAGATAGGCCGGTAATATAGTATGGGTAGGAGTTTGATCCCCCATCCCATGGTCTTTCAATTCCCCATTTCTCAGGCACGTGACAAGTCAAACTCCTGCACAGTGTATCCTGTGTCATTGTGTTACAGTATACTAAAAGTAAAAATATTAAAATTCATGCACAGCAAATATGGCACTTATTCCATTTTGTGTGCTTGCCAATAAAGATATATTTCTATATCTTACATATGAGTTGTGTTGTCATTTCATGTTGCATAACCTTTTTTGTAGAAAGAAATAGAGGGTCCTGGTAAGCATTTTGGCTATCGCCATATGCATCAGAGACTTAGAATGAGGCATGACCTTCCAGTGAGAAGGTATGAATGGTTATTAGACATTGTTGTGAACCAACTCTGAATTGTAATCAAAATTGTGCATGTCAGTAATCTTCAATCTTATTGCCATCATTATTTTATCAGAAATGAAGTGTATGAAGCCATGAGGTTGGTTAATCTCGATGGAGTGCAGGCCAGAAAGAAGCAAGTTTGCACAAGGAGGGATTATGTATCAGTGGTAAGAGACTGTATTTCAATATTAACTTATATGCTCATTTTGCCTGTGGTTACTATCATACTAGCTTAAAAGAATATCTAGTAGAGTGTTTGTACTTGGCCAAGAGAAAGGAAAAAAAGGCAATGGATGTATAGTGATAACTGTGCTATTTCTCACATGTATGTACTATTTTTTGACAGCCCAAATATAATCACTGTAAATGTAGGAAATTACTTCCAGAGAAATTAATACACTGAGTAGTTAATTACATAAATTTAAACACCATAAAATAAATCAAGGGCTTCTGGAATAGAAGACAATTAAGCAAATGCAATATGCAATGTAAGAAAGATCGACTTATTTATATAGTTGTTGGTGGTTTATAACTCAACAATTTGTTTCACAGGGTAGTAACTGGATATGGCATATAGATGGACATGACAAACTCAAACGTTATGGATTTGCAATCCATGCTGCTATTGATGGCTTTTCCAGAAAAATATTGTGGTGCCATGTGGATGGCACAAATAATGACCCCAGATATATTGCCAAATATTACATTGATTTTGTGAAGCAAAATAGAGGTAAATTTTGGGTGTATGTAAACAATGATTTTTTAAGATTGTTAAATTAATTTTATATATATATATATATGTAATGGCACATACTATGTCACCCTTAAATCAGTTTGTTACTCCTACCTTCTTTTTTGTTGTTGCATTTTTTACTCTAATAGTTAGAGTTATTTATATATATTATTCATCTATACAGTGGTACCTTGCATGACAAGATGTGATGCAGGCACTGAAAATGGCCTTTTAGCAACCTCCCAAATGTATCTCAGACGAAATGATACAGATAACCTGTGTGGAATCAATAGTCATGTATATGGGAGCTCAATGAGAAACCAGGTAACTTGGCAACATAGTTCTTCATTTTTTGTGATGTTATTTTGATATATCTGTTTGTCTTCTTTTCATTAGAGAATTGAGGCTTATTGGCACAACCAGCGACAACACAATTCCTTGTTTTGGGAAATCCAATTTCAGGTAAATACTGTGTAAATTAAGGTCTTATATTTTCATTTCTTACTTTATTTTTCCTGTTACACGTTTGATATACTTTAATTTTTGGTACTTGTAATATACTTGTCATTAAGGGACGAAATGGACTAAGTTCTTGAATATGGCAGTTTGACTGATATAGACACACATACACAATTAACATATTCACATGGGCCTTCAGTTCATATTAATTATTGAAGATCAGTTCTTGCCTTATTGCACTAACAGCAATGTTAAATCTTAATCACAGGAGATGGAGTCTGAAGGACTTTTGGTGATTGATGATCCCATCCATAAGTATGTAGTATATGTACATTGTAGTAAATTTACTTCAGCACTTGCTTTAAACTTAACAGTTTGAAATGCTTAGCCCATTTAAAAACAATTAACAATAATAGGGCTTGTCTGCAGTATGTTTACATGCTGTTACTGAGGAGGGAACTGGCTGACTTTGTTGAAGAACACAACTCTCACAGAATAAGGAAACAAAGAGGCAGGCTGACCCCTCAAGGAATCCCAGAGGATCTTTACAACTTCCCTGAAATAAAAGGTACTGCACTCCAATATGCTAAAAAAAGGAAAGGTACTCAATATCTTATAATTATTTTCATTTTTTATTTTAGGTTTTCGCAATGCAGGGTTTAAACCCAGTGAGGCTGATCTTTTAGAAATTACACAAGAACTTGATCTTGAATTGCCAGATTATGTTTCAAGAGAATTTCGCCAAAAAGCAAACATGTTTTTTGATATTGAAATAACTCTTTTGAATGCAAAAGATGCCTTTCTTGCTCTGGTATCTTACATAAAAAACACTACTTTTAAAAAAAAATTATCTAAATAACAATACACAACATTTAAGTGTTTTTCATGACAGATTACTAGCATGAATGCCAATGTAAGAGATGGCCATTAATGTCACAATAAATTAAGTATTAATATTCATAATCAATTTATTTATATATTTTGTACATGTATATTTGGAACAATCAAAGCATGTAAGTGAAGAAAAACTTGAACAGTAACAGCTGTGACACCAGAAAAAAACACTTTTGGCCCACTTGGTAATCTACTATATATATTGCAGTTCACAAATTTAATTGGCTTTTCTCCACTTCCTCCTCTACGAAAAAAGAAAAGAAAAGAAATATATATATATATATGTATATTAGTTTATTCTCTTTATTAATTGTATATATATATTTATCCCACACCATAGAAAAAACAGCCAATCACAAAACGGAAAAGCTGTTGCGTGTTGAATCTATGCATTTGTATTTTGTATGGTGTTGGATAAAATGGTTATGCAATGGTTTCTTGTGGCATATCGTGGATATATCGTCACTTGTACATGTGTGTGTATACTAGAAACCACAAGTGACTCGTGGGATATTCCATGATATGCCACAAGAAACCATTGTAAGCTCTTTAAGGTTACGATTCCTATTGTGTTCCCTTCAGGAACTATTGATGTTTTGGAATAAACAGAAATAATTAGTATCTAGTATTCTACATCCATTTGGGTGGATTTGTTTAAAAAAGAAAGGTGGTCAAAACAGATAATCATACTAACCGGAAGATTCAAATTCTAGGAGTCCTATCTTTTTGCAGGTGCTATTGCACCTATGTTCATTCTTGAACCTTTGAATAGTGTTTGTCCCCAAATTGCCAATACCAAAATACCTGAAAGCACATTAGAATAGCATGAAGGTTAAAAGTTGCAACACATACATTATTTCACTCCATAAACGAAAATTTCTGTTTGCACACAAAGGATTACTGACTGAAGCATCAAATGACACATTAATTGTCTCCATGCAGTTGCATGCATAGTATTTGTGTTTTAAAAAGAAAAATATTTGGAAAAATACAATGTGAATTAATGTGTGGAGTTACCCTGCTTCTGTGGTACTAAATTCGACATCAGTCAACTTAAGCTCAACACCTTGAGGAGAAGTAATGAAAATAAGAACAATAAGTAATGAATTTGGAGGGAGTTTGTTCAAAAAAATCATAATTTCTACCAGTCCAGTATTCTAAAAATCATGCACTCTGGTCACCATGGTCTAATATCTGGACATCTGCATATTGGGATAATGGATTGCTAAACAACAAAACAAATTGCAAAACAACTGAAAAAAATGTGAATCAAAAAAAAATTATTTACCATTACTAAACTCGGTCAGGATAGAGGAAAACTGTGCTCTTGGCCTTGAAAACAAATGTCCTCATTCCAAGTCATATTCAAGACCTCAGGCCCTTTTTCCCTATTTGGACCGACTATAGCATGGCAAATAACTTTTCTATTTTACAACCTCTGTAGTAAAAGAAAACTCTTTGCAAAGACAGTACAAACCTTGCAAGTCGGTAATCAGCATTTTTTTATCTGAATATTCATACGACCAGTGGGCAAATGTTTGGCACAATTGCCCACACTTTGATTCACCTCCTTTTTTTGTCGCTTCTCCCAAGTTGTTAAGGTATTTAATAAATGGACCTTCTAGAGCCTCTTCCATAAAAAGTGGTTCCTGGCTGGTATTCACTTCTTCAAGAAGGAAACATGGGATTATTATGAAATGGGCAATATATTTTTATGTTTTGCAAAGTGCCTTATATTTAATTTTGATTATTGTTTCTTCAAGAGTAGAAAAGCTCTATGGCTTTAATACACATGGAGACCAATTTTGAGAAAATAAAAGGAGAAAATACAACAGTGAAAAAATCCAAAAAAACAAAACTTTAACATTTTTTCTTTTAAAAAATATTTTAAAAAGGTCTTATGTGACTCAATACCCAAAGTACCTGACGTGTAGAAGTGAATTCAAGAAATGGAAAGAGTATACCTTGAAATTATGAAAAAGAGATGTTTCAGATAATGGTTTTCTTTGCTTTTCTTTTTTCTTTTAAAAAATATTTTAAGAGAAAAATGGTGAATGATGCCATTTTCATCCTGTGTTGCATATTACCCGGCTGAAACTTCATTACTAATTTTCAGTTTCTGGAATCCATTTTAACACAGTTACTAGCTTGTAATGTTCTCAGGGTGGTGGTGTCACCTGTTGCAAGTTGCCGTATTTCCGTTTATGCAACATGAATTCAGAATTCGAAACGATTTAATATTAGAATGCTCTAATTATAAGGCTTCCATACGTATCTCATGTTGAAAGTACTGGGAAAAAGACGCAAATATTGGTAAAATTCTGTAAGGTGAATTTTCTGCATATCTGTTTAGTAAAAAGCAAATATTAACTCACCAGGAGTACCAGCAACTGTCACTCTCCCAGTACCTTTATGGTGCTTAGGGAGATGTCCACAGGAATAGCAATCTTCGGTGCCAGGAACCGAAATATACTCCCTACAAGTACATCTTTCAGCACCTATACAACCTGTTTGTGCTTCCTTAAAACAAAATGTTCTGAGTAAGACAATAAGCTTGTCATTGTGATCAGTTTCTAGAGTACCATTAAAGACGCAATGAATGCAATGTATATGAAATAACAATGTTTTCCTTACATGCTTTGAGGAGGGGCATGGGCACTTCCCACATATATTTGTTCCTGGTTTTTCAACATATGCCAGGCAGGAACACAAAGAACATTTCCCTCTGGAGATGCCTTTGTGGTCGGACACGTGGGCTATAATTGCAAGGTAGAGAAAAGTTATATAAAAAACTAATTAAAAGTTCTTGCTTTCTATATATAGTCGGTAAGTTAATCCACATATATATGTACTAACCTGCCATCGTTAATCACTGAACTGCAATGCTGAAAGTAGTTATTTCTTATATTCTTTGTAGTGATGCAGTTGTTTTTTCCAAATACTAGTCAGTTGTGTTTTATCTCTTGCATCAGACCGACACTGACACACAAGCTAATTATTTTTTTGTGGTTATCTACAACGTTATCTTCTTTTTGTTAAAGTTCTTTTTATGTATCGTATTTGTGATCATGCAATGTTTTCCCCCGAAAAAGGTTGGCAAAGATTGAGGTTTTAAGACATGCTTAAGTCAATTTAAGATGAAGATGTAAAGTTTAATACTTTTACGCTCTTTTGTCTTAATTTTTTAGGTTGCTTCACTTTTTATCAACTTTGTTTGGTTTGCCTTATCGCCTTAACAGAATTTTTGTCATTCTTGGGAGTCCCAGTTATGGTAACGTAAACATATACATGCAGGCATATATCTTGATAAAATACTTCTTCTTTTAAACAATTTGATAAGCATAGCTTTTATGTCTTATTTGTTATGGTAGCTTTTCCCTTGTATTATGATAATAAATATAAAAATGCTAAAGTTAATATGGAATTTTCCAAACTTTCTCTGATGTTGTTCTGGCATATTTCCTTCTGTGCTGATTTTTTTTTTACGTATGCCGATAAAATAACTGATTTAAAGCTTGGTAAACTACATACAATTGCAACAGAACCTTCGCAACACTTTTCTAAAATAGGGCTGTATTTATTTATAAGCGTGCTTTTCGCAAGTGCCAAAATGCGCTTGGAGATCATACCTAAAACAAGATACCCTCATTAAATAGCAGCTGAAAGGTCTTTAAGGAGTTGGAGTTATGTTAACAATCATATATACAATCACATATGATGTATCCTAAAAGATATACTCTCTAGCATTAGTATAATACCAGAAACAATCTCATGCCAATAATCGGAATGAATTTCATTTTGTTCTTAGACTTCTTTGTTACATAGAGCTAAGTTCGAACGTTCTCAAAATAGGGCCACAAGCAGTGATTTAATCAATTTTGCGTACATGAAAGCGTCTGAGAGACGTAAACCAGCGAAAAGCTAAAATGTCGCCATATTTGTTTTGCTTAAACGCGCAAAGGATCATGGTCTAGACTCAAGGTTTTTGCTTTTGACTTTTCGGTTTTTGCTTTTCACTTTTCGGTTTTTGCTTTTGACTTTTCGGTTTTTGCTTTTGACTTTTCGGTTTTTGTTTTCACAATTTTCAAAAACAAAAACCGAAAAGTGAAAAACAAAAACCAAAAAGTGAAAAACAAAAACCGAAAAGTGAAAAACAAAAACCGAAAAGTGAAAAACAAAAACCAAAAAGTTGAAAACAAAAACCGAAAAGTGAAAAACAAAAACCGAAAAGTGAAAAACAAAAACCGAAAAGTGAAAAACAAAAACCGAAAAGTGAAAACTAAAAACCAAAAAGTTGAAAACAAGAACCGAAAAGTGAAAAACAAAAACCGAAAAGTGAAAACTAAAAACCAAAAAGTTGAAAACAAGAACCGAAAAGTCGAAAACAAAAACCGAAAAGTTGAAAACAAAAACCGAAAAGTTGAGAACAAAAACCGAAAAGTTGAAAACAAAAACAAAAACCAAAAAATGGAAACCAAAAACCAAAAAGTGAAAACCAAAAACCAAAACCAGTGGTGGCCCCCCTGGGCTTCCGTAAATAAATAGATCAGGCTTTGCTATGTTCTGTTTATTAAATAGATCAGGTTTAGCTATGTTCTGTTCTCTGATAAAACACGACTGGAGGTGTTGGACACGATTATTTTTTTAGAAATCACGAGCAAAAGTGCGTAAAATTTCGAATTTTTAGTTTAGGGAAAGAGCGCGCGCCTGTCGTCAAACTCACGTAAACATATTTGATCGATGTGATGATTGTCTAAAAACGTGACATAGGCTTATTTGTTTGGTTCAATTTTGACAGGAATTAAATGACAGTTCTGTACAACCTGCACATAAATGGTTTATCGCATTTGTTGATAATAATAATATTCGTTTTAGATCGTACGTTTCGCCTAATTGGCCTGGTGATGGCTATTGCAATGGTTCTGATAACGTGGTGCTGTCTTTTTCTCATTGGTTGGAAGATTTGCGATTGCAAGGTAAGCTTATTATATTTTTGTTTGTTTAATTGATTGTTCGTTTCTTTTGTTGTTTGTTTCTTTGTTTATTTCTTTTCCTTTTCTTTTTTTTCTTCTTTCCTTTATTTTTCTTTCGTTTTTTATTAAATCTCGCCGACCTTATAGATTATGCTCGTTTATTTATTTATCATACTTATAACAATTTATATACTTCAATTTTGACCTGTTTTGATATGGCAGAAAACGTTTCCTAAGAAATTAGGAATGGTGCTATTGCCCAGAGCAATGTTTACTTAGAAAATAGAAATATCTTACGTGGGTTAATTTTATTTTCAGAACACGCGTACGAGGATCAAAAACAATAAGTATTGTTATGCCACAGGGAGTCCAATTTAGATATTTTTTTCGATTTTTTTTTTTTTACTATATACTTGTATCTAAATCGGGCTCCCTGTGACCATGATTTCCCTTTCCCCCCTATTAACGCAGTATTTGTATGATTTTGGGGGATTTAACTTTCAGTGCAAGGAACTCAGTTTGGACTGCTGATAAATTAAGGACGCGAGAATACGTTAAAGTGCTTTAAAATATACGCCTACTTGCAAAAATTTAATTCAGTTCAGTTCAATTCAATACATTTTTTTTATAAAATAACTTTGATATTACGCGCGCTCTGATTGGTCAAAAAGCCATGTTTTATGAGAGCATAATACATGCTCACGTCATTTTTTCTCTCTCTCGAAAAGTTAGTTACTTTATAAAAGCAATAAAAAACAGTTCTCCGTGTATTATACTCTGATAAAGACACTTGGGATGTGGAGAGAACACTTGAGAAGCTGGAAACCACGACGCGTACGCTTCTCTCGTGTTCTCTCCACATCCCGCGTGTCTTTATCAGAGTATAATACACGGAAGACTGTTTTTTATTCCTTAAATTTCGTATAAAGTTGTTTACTTTATTTCTTCCAAAATTAACTTCTTCTTGAAGAATCCTTCCTCAGTAAGCACTTCCAATTCTTTCAGCTCATACAGCTGTTTTAACTGTGTGATTATTCAAGAGATCGTAACTAAAACCAGAAATTCTAGTGCCGCCTGGCGTTTCCTGGAATGATCTGATTCGGGCGCCCGCGAGTCTGACATCACTGATAATTTATTCCTAATCTGCAAATTTACTTATTCACTAAAGTACTAAAGCAATTTTTCTATGACAACCTTTTTGCAAGTAGGTGTAGCACCAGACCTATTTCAAATACATCGTTATGGTCTTAAGAGACATGTTTTTGTAAGATTTTCCCGCTTTCAGTGTAATCCTGATTTTTTACGTCATTTTGAAATTTCGAAAAAGCTAGCATCCAGCCACTCTCGAAGTTTCAGTACCGCGCCTGAAACCTAGTTATTTGCTTACGTTATTTACGTCATCGGGGAAAGACATATCTTTCTTTACAAGCAAAGTGTGTTGTTGTTTTGGGGTTTTGGAGAAAAAAAGATGCCTAAATATTGCGTCGCTACCCATTGCCACTTCCTTCTAATTGTCGCTTAGATTCTTTGAGAACTGTCGAAGTTTATCATCCTGATGACGTCATAGGTCGACTCTCCCAGTGACGCGGCCGTGAGATTTATTGGGGCATTTTCAAAACGCGCTTAAAAATCAGGATTACACCGAAAGCGGGAAAAATCCTACAGAAACATGTTTTTGAGACCATAAGGATTTATAAGAAATACGTTTGGTGCTATCTATTAGGGGCACTTTAACGTTCAAGGAAAGGCAGGGCACGGCACTTTCGCACCAGAGATTTTCACAGTCATACAAATCCTGCTTAAGGTATCAGCTGACACAAATTATTGATTTTCTTTTTATTTGCATAGCGCGTTAAATATTAAAAGGTTTTTAACAAAGATTGCATATCTGTTACTCATTCAAATATAGTATTTCATTTTGGAGAAACAGCATATTTTTCTTTATCACGTGATCTCCATAAACGAAGCTTAAGGTACACAGATTTGACGTGGACGGATCAAATGTGTATCAAATCTATTGTGTAGAATTGCTATCGCAAAGTTATTATCGCTCCATTATTTTGCTATTGAATTTTAAAGGAAAATTCTATAGCTAGGTAAAATATGCAAATTTATCTTTGAAATTCGATAGGAAAATAATGGCGCGATAAAAATCAAATCTGTATAACTTAATCGTCGTTTGTGGAGATCATGCGATCTAGAAAAGTACGCTGTTTCTCAAAAATGAAATATTATATTTTTTTGAATGAATAACAGATATGCAATCCTTGTTAAAATCCCTTTCAGAAAATGTATACTTTGTTGGGATTTCATTGAATATTAAGCGCGCTACGCGAAATACACTAGTAAACCACTGATTTGTATTAGCTGATACCTTAAATAGCAAACATATACACCTATTTCTGGGTAAAATAGAATGTAGGTCAATTTGGGAGGGGGTGCATAATTTTAAAATGATAATACAGTGAAAACCGGCATATGAGAATCTAGTGATTAGGTTAAGATTTTCCATTTCCATCCCCTTCACATATTGTGTAAACAATAAACCGCACCTATATTCTACCAGCAACAAGTACCTTTGTTTTTTGTTTTTTTAAGAAAATAAAAAATCCTAATAAACAACTAATTTCCCAGTACTAAAACACCAATCATATAAGAAGATTTTTAGGCTAACTTTGTATAATGCAGGTCCTTATATGCGGGTTTTCACTGTAACGCAAATAGTCTTTATCTTCTACCTTTTTTGGGCGGGAGTGCTGATTTATATTGTATAGCATCTATACGCTTTGTATATGTATATGCATATGTATATTAGTATATATATACTAGTTATACATAATGGTGTCGAGCGACATACCGTGGGATATCTCACTGCGCTGTTGTATTTTAAAAACTGTATATAAGTTTCTGGTTCTTGACATTCAATCAGGCATGGGCTTCCACGGCGGAGATAGCTTGGAGTTCGACATAGTGATTCTAAAGGGGGTCGCAGGTTCGACCTCACTTCAGCCGGACACCATGTGAACTTAAAGATGCTCTCTCCGCCCTGGCAATCAGATCAGTTCCCTATCTTTATATCAGATATATAAATATAAATGTCACGTGACCAGTCCTTATAATCAATGCACTATTAAACACTTTATTAATGCTAACCATGATTTCACCTTCACCCTGGTCTGTCACCTTGTCGTGGTGGTGAAGCTTGCGTGCCTTAATGATTCTGCGAGCTATGCCGGCCGGGAATGTGATCCCTGGTAGGTTTAACCATGCCGGATTGGTCAAAGAGTAGAGGCCCGACGAAGGACAGCCCGTGGTTCTCCAGGTTCTGGGTTGGACATCAGGCCAATCACCTGGCACTGTATGAAAAATCCTGCAATTACAGAAACCTCGAGAATTGAGAAACGACAAACCTTGGTCAGCAGCTAAAATTAAGAATAGATAGAGTAAGTATGTCGAAGCCTTATGCAACTCTTATACGCGCGAATAAGACAGGTAACAATCATGATTGCTAAGGGCTTCTAAATGCGGTTTTTTACTATGGTCACGTGGTAGTTATATCAGTATATTTGTATATTTGTATCTATAAATATTTACAACTTTGAATTGACTCATTATATAATATTAACGATAGACCGTGAATTTAAGATATGATTAAACAAAGATGACAGGCAGGACAAGTGATCAGCAACTAACCTGATTGCAAATTTCTCGAATTTACATAAATTTTACAGAGTAAATAAAATGAGCAAGAAGATCTATTTTATAGTTAAGAAATATAGAAAAGCTTTCAGTTCTAAATGCTTTCAAGGTTTTATTACTTAATATGATATTATCACATTTATAACTAGCCTCCTCTTTAGACATCTCTCATTCTGTAATTTTCATCTTTGGACTACTTGTGAAAGGTGTTTTGACAGGTCGACACTCGTTCACATCGGCTGAAAGGACATTCATTGTCTTATAAAACAATAGATCTATAAGCCTATTCACAGTTTAAGAATCGTTATCAGTTCGCATGCGATTTTATCCCGAATTTCTCACCTTCTTTTGTTTAATTGAAAACAAAAGAAGGTTTAAACAAAAGAAGGTGAGAAATTTGGCAAATCCCATGCGCACTGATAACGATTCTTACACTGTGAATAGGCTTATTGGATACTGCCTCGTTAAATATTTTAAGACAATGAAGGTCCTTTCGGTCGATGTGAATGAGTGTTGACCGTTTTGACAAAGAAGTTTGTGTTTTCGGTTCCATTCCCCCCGGCTCAATCATTATATACACAGGAAGCCCCTCAATAGTAGTAGGCAAAACAAATATATGTATATACGAGACACATGCAGAGGAGGCTAAGTCAAAAAGTATTATGTATCAGAGAAACAATTCCATGAAATAGGTGTATACAGTCCGATCTTTGTCTCGCGTGCACGCAATAGAAATTATTCCAATGTACGGTTGGCTGAGTATTGTAAGCTAGTGTAATAGATATGTATTTCTCAGTAAAACACTAGTGTCTATTTAGTAAATAACAATATTAAGAAAGGGGGTCGTATCACCCTAGCTATTCAGCTGATAGTTCTAGAAACACGTTAATATTTTTTAAACGTTAAAAGTACTCTAATGATCGATATTCTAATTAATATATAATCATTATTCATACCAATAAAAATCAATATCAAGAGAGGGGTGGCTGACTGTTTTCCTAGCTTTACAGTGTGTGGCCCAGTATCCTGTCGGCACCAGTATCCTGCCAAAATTCAACTTAGAATATCTCATTGGCTTTATTCTTTTTCACTATAAATCCGAAGCTATGCGATGATTAGCCGAACTTTTCCAGTTTCTGAAGACAATTTTGGCGGGATTTTTGGTCAACACATTCGGGAAAGAGGCGAAGACAAGAGCAGGTAGGTAAACTTTCTCATGGCTAAAATTAGGCTTTTTACTGCGCAGTGAAATTGCCAATGATTATAAATGAACTCAAAACATGCAAAATTCGATTGGGATCGCTTAGATTTTTCACATGATGAAAGAATAATGATGAAAACATTCATAAACTGAGCGAAAGTTCCAATAAATATGTTTTCTTTTGAATATTGCGCTCTAGAAGCAATGACAGAGTTAAGGTTTGGGGCCCTTTCTCCTGCCAGTTTATCGGTTGACTTCTTCTTTTTCTTATGAATTGAATAAAGATTTGTATTCATTTGCCTAAGAGGTTCTTAAAACTATGTACTGATATTGATAAAGTAGTAGAAGGACTGTATGTTGCTTTGGCTGTAATATTTCTTCAATTCTACGACCGAAGAGCAGGGTATGAATAAATTAAAATAAATTTTCGCTAATGCTAAAGTGCGCCGTAAAATTGGCGTTATTTCTGCATGATATCTAACTTGTTTGCAATTTTTAATGTAAGAAAATATAAAGCGCGTATTTAGAATTGCCTTTATGCTATTTAGTATAGCTCCTGAACAACGCAGGTATCCCAATTAACCGCACGGTCATTGGCAGTGGCCGGATACTGGACCAGGTGGCAAGATACTGGAACTCCAAACCACTTTGCTAAAACTGCGATGCAAACCAAAGACAAAGGATAAAAATGACAAACTTGTTCTTATTATGTTGCAGGATAATTGATTCATAATTTGGTCAGGTTTCAATGCATAAGCTTTTAATAAAAGGGAGTTACAGTAATTTTTAGCTGAAGTGGCAGATACTGGGCCACACACTGTACTCAGTATTCAATTTTTTTTTTAAATTGTGTCAGAAATACATTTTTATAATTAAATAAACTGAAACTGATACTCAGTATTCAATTGTTTTTTTAAATTGTGTCAGAAATACATTTTTATAATTAAATAAACTGAAACTGATGTGAATTTGAAATGTAATTCCGGATGATATTCTTCTTTCCAATAAATAACAACATCAAGGCAGGTGTGTTTATTCCTAGCTCCTTTATTTATACTTAGTTCTAGAGGCCCATTAGTGAAATGTCAAGAGAAGGGGGTATATCCCTACGATACACTATTGACAGTTCTAGAAACTCATTTTTGTGTTGTTTATTAATTTTTCTTTAAAGGGGCACTTTGATGAAAACGCCCCATATTTTGAAAGTCCCAATAGTTCAAGTATTTAAGAATAATAAGACTCAATCATGATTATGAAAACCAGATTGACAAAAATGTTAGCCTTGGAGCCACTCACAGTTGAGAAATTTTGGTTTAAAAACTAAAAGAACAATAGGGTTGAGTAAATGACGTCATTTACTCACAATTTAGAAGCTAAAAAATATATATATAATTTTTATTCGCAAATTTTGACTGTGAAGGAAATATGTTGCTTGGCTACTATTGGGGCCATATAGATAAGTTTAACCAAGTTTCAAGTCATTTAATTTCCAATTTTCATCGATTTTCATCCAAGTGCCCCTTTAATGAAGTCTAAATTTTTATTATTTTTGTCGATATACTTCGATCCGAATGTATGAAAATTTCATGGGGAGGGGATTCTTCCTAGAAATAGTGTTTTGTATACATATATTTTTGTTTAATTTGTTAAACTGAAATTCAACTCATAGTGAAGCTATATTAATTTGTCTTCATCTTGGCTTTAATCAGTTTTGAAAACTAGTTGCCTGAGTACTAGCCTTCATTGCTAACTTTCTTAGAGTAAAAATAAAAACCTTCTTAGAGTTAATTTAGTGCTTTCCTTGTGAAACAAATGCATTGGCATTACATCGACTTTGCGATGTGGTCCATGTGTCTCAACACAACGACATTGCTCACATTCGAGTTATCATGCAGTAGCTCATTGATTAGAGCGTCCAACAAGAGAAAGGGAGGTCGTGGGTTCGATTCCCATCTGGAGCTCAGAATATTCTGAGTTTCTATGTTTCCGCACTGTTTTCAATACATTTATTACTTCTTAGAGTTTTCGCACTTAATTTGTGAAACAGTATGTAACTAAATGTTTTTTGTGTGTGTGCTTGGGATTAATTATAAAGACGTGGTTAGTTGCTTGTCACAAGTGTGTTATTTTGCAACTGAGTACTACATAGTAGAAAATAGGTAGTTTGTATTTTGTTGTTGTTGATCGATTTTTAAATATAAATGTTACGTTTAAAAAGGGTTTGTGTATAACAAGAAAAAATGTTTTTGTACGAACGTTTCGATCATTCCACAAAGACCACACTTTGCGTTATTTCAACCATCATGCATGGATTGTAAATCATTATTTCCAAGATTAATACTGAAAGCGACTTAAGATACAGGCCCCTACCGATATATTGTCATAAAGTTTCTTGTGATTAGAGGTCTTTGTATATTTTCTCTGAATGGTTATAGTTTTTAGATTTCAATTTTATCAGTTTCAAAAATTAGTGTCAATTGTAATAGAGTGCAAACTCTGCGAAACAGTACTATGTAATTAGCAATAATTGGTACTAAATGATAGCACTGATGAAACAATAGACAAAACAAAATATCATATTATTTTCATCAGTAATGAATAAATAATGAGTATCTTGCTTTTTATAACTGGGCATCTGCACACAAAAACGAAGGTCATCGAGGTAACAACTTAGAAAAACATTTCAAATTACTTCGTCATAAAAAAGCTGTTCGTCATAAAAAAACGTTTAAGAAATGAAAGGAATTGCTGCCTATCATTTCATTGTAGGCATTTTTCTTGCTAGAAATATCGTGTATTGCAAAGCAAATTTAAAAAAGAGTCCAAAGTCTCTGCGTCGAGGACCAGGAGAAGGTCATGCTATGTTTAGACAACATCCTTTCAGTAAGCTCAATGTTACACCAACCTTAGCCGAGGCCGTAAAAACTCATAAGCAATGTCTTCGTGATTGTGCTGCCAACCCCAATTGTTGGTCAGCCAATTTCGGTTCAAAAGAAGTTCTAAGAGGCGTGTTCTTGTGTGAACTTCTTCCAAAGGATAGATACAACGCCTCGTCAAGTTTTGTGAGCCCAGTTCAAGACTTCTTCCATTATAGCATCAAGGTAAGGAAATCAGGAAACACGTACTACTCAGTGTAGCTTTCTTAGGAACAATAAACTGTATCCGGCTTAACAAAATGTAGCCATGTTGCAGTAGTTCATCTACATACCAATAAGGGTTAATAAGTATGAATGAACGAGAAAAAAATAATACCAATTAATATGTAAGATAAGCATATTGTCTTTATATATATGACAAATTCCGAATCTCTTTAGCTAAATGCCGTTATATTTGTTATGAAATAAATATCTTATTTTGAACATTAAACCCCCCCCCCCCTTCCCAAAAAAATACAATATTAAAAACTCAATTTTTTGCAAAAGCGCTATGCTGTTTAACTTCTTCTTGCTTCGCCTTCTTGTGGTTATTCAGTTCTTAAAAAGAAAGCCTTAATTAAAGAAGTTGAATATAAGATGAGTTACGAGTTTAAATAGTCCCTTTTTACATGCGATGCGCATTCTCGCTTCGTTTAACGGTTTAATAAGAAATCAAGTCCACAAAGTTTTATGACCTTAGTAAGAAAGTGTCACAAAAATCACTAATGTTCGTAGTGATATTACTGCCCGCTAACGACTGCTAAGAGCCGCTTACATTACAAAGTACAAATCCACAAACAACCAGCTTTCGGAGAAAAAAGCCTACCACCTGTTTTGCTTTGGACTTTATATAGTGTTTGATTGAAAATCAACCTTGTGCATGAAAGAAGTGTCTGGAAAAGAATCTTCTGCGATAAATATTTGTTGCAGTTTTCAAGAAATATTTCGCATTAAATAAACAATCGAAACACACGCGGAGACTGAAGCGTTAATTGGCCGTGTAAGAATGGCCGATTTTATTATCACAATTTGGTCCTTTTTCGATAAGTGCACAAATTAAGTCTTTAAAAATTGTGAAAAAGTAAACATTTTGAAGTTACCAATTAGCCAAAAATGAAACCTCCTGACTCTTTAGTGGTATATTTTGCTTCTAAATAAATTTTATTTCTTACTAACGTCATAAACCAGCAGCAAACGAACCTTTTAGTGACAGGTGGTTTTCGGTTTTCTGCACGAGGGGGCTTCTGAATCCGCTAACGGCCGCTACACGTTACTTCTTCTTCAGCCTCGATACTCGATTTGTACGAGCTATACTACCATTATTAACTTCTTTAGCGGTTACACACGCAGGATGGCATTCGTACACTAGCGAAACGAATCCTGCACCTTTAACGATTAGCTTTTATGTTTTTATTAATTGTTTTGCTTGTGAGAGAGAGTGCGGAAGAAAAGATAGAGAAGACCACCTTAACATTTTCCTCATTTTGAGCCAATATCAACTGGTATTTTACAGCTAATTAACATTGAGCACTAGTTGACAATAACATCATTAGATACCTCTTTTCAACACTGTTTGATCCCCATTGGCGTTTGGAAATAAATAAACAAACCTACACTGCTCAAAATAACGTAAGGTTATTGACGTCGTGAATCGACAGATGTTCTTATACATTTGGTGACAGTTTGTAATGCTAGTGTATATTTCAATATTTTTAATTTAAAATTATTTTGCAGAAGTCACATTGTAAAACTACAATTCCACTCTAAATTATATGCACCATTTCCATCTTTACATGTATACATAAAAATGAAAAAATAAACCTTTTTCAAACTGTGTTGAAATATTGATAAACCCAATTACAAGAATCCATGATTGTCATGGGGTATACAAAACGCCGCCTTTAAAAGAAGAAATCGGCGAATATTCAATCATTGTACAAGATGCAATCTTATCTGTACCCCGATATTTGTCGGTTTACCAATCAGAGTATGAGGAGGCATTTTGGCAATTTGTTTTCTCTGGTAAACGCATTTTTTTAATAATTTTTTTCTAGACGCCCTGTTTAGACTTCCCCTGTCAGCATGGTGGTACTTGTATTCCCAACTATTTCGAGGACACGTTCAAATGCAAGTGCAAGCCTGGCTTAAAAGGGGAGCATTGCGCGAAAGGTATGTTTAAAAATTGTTTGAAGGGTATTTTTGAACAGATTTAAAAAAGAAAAGCTCCAAAGACCACCTATACCTTAAGAACTGGTTTCAATGTGAACACTGGGAATCGGGTAGCAGTCGCTAATTTGTTCTTATTTTCCTAGTAAAACCTCTTTATTGGACTATTGATGGATGGATAGATGGATGGATAGATGAATGGATGGACGGATGGATGAATAGATGGATGGATGGATACATAGTTGGATGGATGGATGGATGGATGGATGGATAGACGGTTGGTTTGCATTGGTTGGTTGGCTGATTGATTGATTGAATGATTGATTGATTGATTGATAGGTTGGAAGGATGGTTGGTTGATTGGTTAATTTGTTGGTGGGTTTGGTTGGATAGAAAGACGTGCAAATACATGTGCAAGGCATTATTTTTACTTCCCAATTATGCCGTGCCGTGTCATGTTAAAATGTGAAGGTTATGCCAACGTTCTATTTTATTACTCTCATGGTGGATATTGAGCCATACTTTATTTTTCAACAATACAAATATAGTCTCTCAGTGCATTTGTATCTTAAAATATACGAATGTACTTCATTTAAATGAAGCATATTTCTTTTTATTAGATGTTGATGAATGCACAACCTTATCCAATCCTTGCAACGATAATGCAACCTGTGTTAATATGTTGGCTTCCTACAGCTGCTCATGTAATCAAGGTTTTACTGGTGATGGTCAGACGTGCAATAATGTGGGGTCATCAGAACCAGGTAATTATATAATAATATGATGGGTATAACATGATCTGCGAGCATATGGTGGTAAAGGGTTGTTCTTTGGTGTAAGACGAAAATACAATCTGGTGAGAACATTTTTTTCTTTCTATTTTTCTTTCTTTCTTTCTTTCTTTCTTTCTTTCTTCCTTAGTTTTGTGTTCTTGTTTTTGTATTGTTTGTGTTGTTTTTGTTTCATATTGCTGTGAGTTATTATTTATTTGTTTGCGTTTAAAGCCGAGGTAGTTTTCTACATAATACACAGGCGAATTGGAAAAAATCCTATAATGTATTTCTTTTGCGGATTTTTGGTTTACTATTACCATATGCTTTACAAACCTAGCACGAGTTTACCATCGTTTTCACATCGAATTCCCTAAAAATTCCTTATCAAAAAGAAGAATTCATTTTTGGTAATCTTTGGGCTCTTCCTAATTTTTTTTTTTTTTATATTCTTGATCTTTACAGTAATGCTTTTCAAGTCGGCGATATTCAAACACATCAAAAGCTATCCCCTATTTAACCAAACGAAAGACTATTTATCGATTGTACAACCTCATGCTTGGGCAAGGTGTTGGTGGGCAGCATATGATGGGTGGGACGTAGAAAAGACCTTTCACCCCCTATGTGATGGGAAAGGACCAACTGTTACACTGATACGAAAAGATGACTATATCTATGGAGGATATGCTGACAAGTCTTGGCAATCACCTTCATCAAGTAAGTGTACATGTGTTATATTTATTATTCCATTATAGAAGTGGTTGAAAGTGTGTGTTTTTAATGATTTAAATAAAAAAATAACAACAAAAAAACACACTAGGCATCTTACTGGTTTTTTTTATCATCAATATATAACGCTACAAATGCTAGACTAAAACTGTTCTCAGTTCATTTAGTCATTGATTCATTGAACCTGATGATAGGGTCAAGATGACACCAAGACGTTTTCCAACGTTATTTTCCCTTATTTTTCTTGTTAAATGCTTGAAAAAATATATATTTTTCGTTTAGAAAAAAAGTCAAATTAAAAGCACAAAGCAAAAGAACAAAACGTAACAAAGAAAACTGAGAAATATAACTTTTGATAAACTTTTCTAGGGACTGCTGTTGCTTCGACAGAAGCTTTCCTGTTTTCTCTGACAAATATCAACGGATACAATCCAATCAAGCTCAATGTTTCAGATACCCAGAATGCATTGTATCATGACACCAACTTTGGTCCAATATTTGGTTCGGGTTTTGATTTGTGCATCGGCAACAATGCAACAACGACAGCATCTTCTTACAGTAGGTCAAAAGCTTACTCTCATCCTCCTAACTATTGTAATTCAACAGCACTGTATTGCGAATTTTTTACTGGTGTTTCTTCCCCGCATACTTTAAGTGATGTTGAAGTGTTTTATAAAAAACAATTATTGTTCTAGCTTGAAAAAAAGCGTTTATGTTTGAGGAGAGGAAAGGAGAGGAACAGCACAGCACAGCACAGCACAGCACAGCACAGCACAGCACAGCACAGCACAGCACAGCACAGCACAGCACAGCACAGCACAGCACAGCACAGCACAGCACAGCACAGCACAGCACAGCACAGCACAGCACAGCACAGCACAGCACAGCACAGCACAGCACAGCACAGCACAGCACAGCACAGCACAGCACAGCACAGCACAGCACAGCACAGCACAGCACAGCACAGCACAGCACAGCACAGCACAGCACAGCACAGCACAGCACAACACAGCTAGATGGTTTTTATATACAATAAGGCTGTGCAATTTAAGCTTGTAAACGCAACCCGGCAACCAATTCACAGGGGCAAGCGTAGCTCAGTTGTTAAGTGCACACCCTTTAAAGCTAGAGTTCCTCGGTTCGAACTTTCAAATCTTCACGTCTGTTTCGACTTTACTTTGTGCTGTATAGCTGTTGCTTTAAACGCCAGTAATAGGGAACACTGAAAGTTCAAGTGGGTAAAGTGTGCACCTTTATACATGAGCGCCTTGCTCAGGAGAATTGAAAAAAAACTTCCCGCGGTTTCGAAGTAAATTATTTAGACACTTTTAGATTGATGTTTTAACGTTTGAAACTGTGAGACTTTTTAGATAATCGTTCGCACTTTCACCGCGAAGAAAGAGAGAACGGTTTGTAGCCACCCCTAAAATCGCCATAAAATAGCCTGGCGTGTAAAGGTGCGATTTGGCGTTCCAATAAAATCGCCGTTAATTGAAATCGCCGCTCAAACGGGCTAGTGTTAACAAGCCATAACTGCAAGCATCTAACCGCGGTTTACGGTGAGCAAATAAATTTGGCTAAAACTCTCTATTCAAACTTTATCTTTTCCCTACCTTTTAGTTGGACAGCATTGAACCCTATATGGGCGCGACGCTTTCTAGTCTTTCTAACGGGCATTGGAAATATATTCCTGCTACGTATTCATTAACGTGTTGTTTCTATGTAACAATACATTTTAAAAATAACAAAGAAATCAATAGTAGTATACTTATACTGAGGTATATATATAAGTGGTACAAAAAACGACATGTTGTATAATTATGAATGTAATGCTGCTATCCCCTCTGAGTGAATGTGTTGAGTCAGACTTCCCAGCTGCAAAGGAATTATAAATATAATCTTACATGTGCAGTAGTATATCTGATTATTGTTTAAGACGTACTGTTGTCTCACCCACTTTTAGACATCAATCTGTCTCCAAAGCTCTTTTCTAGTACCTATGATCATGATGATTTGCTGATCTGTTGTACTAAAAAAGTTGCGCAAAAACGTTGCACCTGCATTGACTCTTTCGGCTGATTTTAAAAATACATATTTATCTGTGCTTTTATTTATACCGTATTCAAAGGTCAGCCATGGCCGACAAAAAGAATGTCTAACCTAACAAAACTGAGGCAAAGTGACTTGCTGCCATTAGCAACGTTATTTAACTCTGACTTACCTAGAATTACCGGCAATTCTGTTTCATTTTTGGTTTTATTATTTGGTTGTAAACCTATTATTTAAAAATAAATAAATAAATAAATTTGTCATACGTGAAGTCATGTTGGAAAAAGCATCCTAGGACGAAATTAAACTTGGGTCCCTGCTGCTTTTTAGTAATAACATAAGTATATAGGCTTTTATCATTATTAATGCATGAAACCCTTAGCCTCACATTGATACAGCTATGACCACATTTAATGCATTCGCATACTTCTATGCATGGGATTGTGTACGTTAAACCAAATTTGACCGACTTCATTTCGATGCAAAGCTGGCTGGCTGTACCAAATTAGGAGTGCAAAATATCCTTTTGCAGTAAAAAGGCAGTGCATAGAAGTATGCGAATCATTAAATGTGACCAGAGCTGCATGAACGAGAGGCTAAGGATTCCATGCATAAATATTTAGAAAGACTTAAAAGTACGAGTAACCAAGCAAAGCGATAAAGCCATCTAGGGAAGTCTTTGTGGGAGAAGGGGGGGGGGTGTCGTTCCCTTCTTTTGTATAGACCGGTGCCTTTTTGCTCAGAGGCAGTTACGCTAATGTGCATGAATTAAAGAAATAAAATGTCTAAATTAATAAATTAATAAATTAATAAATGGTAATATCAACCTTGTGTTTTGTTTTGCTTTTTATCATTTCCCTCGACTGGAATTCGATCCTTTTCTTTTAGTTCAGACTTTTTTTTGATCTCCAATCTGACAGTGTATGTCTCAAATCCAGATAAATCTCGGATGCCAGCAACATACTCCCTGGCATCATCAAATGTAACATTCCTCAGAGAAAACCAAGCATGTCCCAGTGTAAGGTTACCAACAAAGTCAACTCGATTTTTGTATCTGGGGTCCATGTTAGAGTTATAGTTCACTTCTTGATCGTATTTGTGGATATTCGCCAATTGTTCGTTTTCCTCAGATTTTTTACTCCGCTTTAGTCCAAACGTTGAAGAAAATATTTTTGATTCATCATGTGTTGACCACTTGAATACGACATCTTGTCCAAGATTGTGAGTAAATGGGAATTTTGGTCCAATTATTTTGCACTTGACTGAACAATGAAAAATAAAAAAAAATTCAAAAAGCTTAGAAGTTTAGAAAATATCAATCAATCAATTTAATTTTCCAGTGAACTAATCAGTCAGGACGTTATTCTTTAAGAGAGTCATTCTATGTCAGCCCATGAAGGAGTTAATGTTTAAGGATAGAGGAAAGGAAGAATGAAGGATAAGGACATGGATGAATAAAGGAAAATAGAAAAAAAAAATTAATTATATAGATTAATAAATTAACTAACTAACTAACTAATCAAGAAAGCAGAGGGAAAAGGGGAAGAAAGCTAGGAGGGGATAAAGGAATGCATGAAGAATAAAGGAAGGAAGGAAGGAAGGAGCAAATAATGATTAAACATTGAACAAAGTGGATGAAGAAATGGTTGGATGGATGGATGGATGGATGGATGGATGGATGGATGGATGGATGGATGGATGGATGGATGGATGGATGGATGGATGGATGGATGGATGGATGGATGGATGGATGGATGGATGGATGGATGGATGGATGGATGGATGGATGGATGGATGGATGGATGGATGGATGGATGGATGGATGGATGGATGGATGGATGGATGGATGGATGGATGGATGGATGGATGGATGGATGGATGGATGGATGGATGGATGGATGGATGGATGGATGGATGGATGGATGGATGGATGGATGGATGGATGGATGGATGGATGGATGGATGGATGGATGGATGGATGGATGGATGGATGGATGGATAGATGGATGGATGGATTTCGAATTATTTAATTCATTATTATTTGTCAATAGTTATTTTGAATAATCTGTTCACTTTTCTATATAATATGTTGTTATTGTGTTCTACTCAATTCTTTGTTTATAGCCTGTGATTTTACATGGCCACTAAACATATATATGTAACAAGCACAATACAAAGTTGTAGAAAATAATTCCATCGTGTTGTTTTATTCTTTCACTTACTTTGACAGTTACACAACTTTGTTGTTGAAGGTCACAACAAATAACACACATACTGATATATCATATGATCATGGATTTTCAGGTAAGCTTTTCAATTCTTACACATATATCTGGCCATGGCCTTTGAAGGTAAGGGTTTAGCATGTATTTTTAAAGCATGTATTAATTTTTGCAACTGAAATAAATATAAATTATATTGAGTTTCCTTCTTTGTGTTGCAGGACAGATTTTAAGGATTAACTCTATCAGATATACAGAATTCGTATATATCTATTTGTATTTTGTATCAGGAACAGATTACTAATTAGCTGAGCTGTATGGGGTTTACAGTGTTCTCATGTGAGCCTTCGGCTCGTGTTTGTATATCTGATACAACACGGCCACTCATATTGTATATTACTTATGAAACGTTTGGCATTCATTGCCTCAAATAGTTTCATTCCCCCTTTAGGTACTGTAGTAAACAAACCAAATAAAACTTCTAATATATTTTTGTGATATTTTTGTAGGATGAAAATCAAGAACAGGAATTCATGTAATGAGAAAATAACTATAATGATTATTGTTCTATGTCATTACTGCTCTGTTAATGAATATTAAAGTTTATAAAGTGAAATGCCAAATTTGGATTATATATACTGGTATATACATTTAAATGCACAAGACATCATTCTTATATTACTTGATTTAAGGAGTTTTTATCTTAAAACAAGTAAATAAATTTCTTATATCAAGTCACAACATGTGACTTGATAAAAGAAATTTCATTTGAAAATCACTCGTAAAATGAGATTTATTTTACTTATTTCAAGAAATCTGCATTTAAAACAAGATTCAATTTACTTGAATCAAGTAATAGAATACTTATTTTAAGAAGCGTGATATTCTTATAACAAGTAGTGAGAACTCTTGTCTGGGGAACTTAAAATAAGTTTTTTTTTACTTATTTTAAGAAATATAGTTTTTACAGTGTTGATATTATAACACTCACTTCCTAGCTTTATAATTCATAATTATATTAACTTGACTCAACATAACAATTTTTTTAGAAAATAGCTTCAGCTTTTAACTCAACATGTCTTAGAATTAACTCTAATTTATAGCAGCATAATCCTTCTATAACTTTGAATATATAGCTTAATACCAAAACATATTCATTTCTTTTGTTCAATTTCTTACAATATTAGAAACATCATCTCTTATTTTAAGAGTTAAACTCTTAAAAAAAGAAATTCAAAAGAGTTTTTACTAAAAAGTAAAAATCTCAATATAAGTGTTTAAAATTCTTACAATAAGAAACATCATCTCTTATTTTAAGAGTTAAACTCTTAAAAAAAGAAATTCAAAAATACAGTTTTTACTAAAAAGTAAAAATCTCAATATAAGTGTTTAAAATTCTTACAATAAGAAACATCATCTCTTATTTTAAGAGTTATACTCTCAAAATAAGAAATTCAAAAAATATAGTTTTTACAGTGCAAGGTTTCACTATTAATACAACTGAAAATTGATCGCTTTAGATTGAAATTATTCAGCCTAATCACAAGAATTATCGATAATTTATGTAAATGTGACTTTTTATTTTACTTACCTGAATGTTTAATGACTATAACGTTGATAATTATCAGGGAAAAAGTTATAAAAGTTCTAGAAAAGCAATCCAAGAAATCCATTGTTGAGTCCCACGTGTAAGTCCACAGGTAGCCCTCAGCTATACTAATCTGCACTACACTACACTACACTACACTGCACTAGACTGCACTATACTGCACTACGCTGCACTACACTGCATTACACTGCATAACACTGCACTTCACTGCACTACACTGCACTACGTTGCACTACACTGAATTACACTGCACTACACTGCACTACGCTGCACTACACTGCATTACACTGCACTGCAATACATCAGACTGCATCAATCTACCTCACACTACATCAGACTACATCTCACTGCATCATTGTGTCTTGTTTTGCATTTGTTTCAATGGTTTTAATGCGTTTGCTCTATTATTATTTTTATTACTCATTGTAACTTCTCAATTATTAATTATTTATCTTATTATATAAACATGTTATGTACAGTTGATGTGATATTTTACAATTTTTATCAACTAATAAAGATGTAGATGTAGATGTAGACTACATCAATCTACATCACACTACATCAGACTACATATCACTGCATCAGACTACATCAGACTGAATCAGAGTGCATCACACTGCATCAGACTACATCACACTACTTCAGAGTGCATCAGATAACATCACAGTGCATCAGACTACATCAGGCTACATCAGACTGAAACAGAGTGCATCACACTGCATCAGACTACATCAGGCTACATCAGACAGAATCAGATAACATAACAGTGCATCAGGCTACATCAGGCTACATTACACTGCATCAGACTACATCACAATACATCAGAGTGCATCACACTGCATCAGACTACATCAGACTGAATCAGAGTGCATCAGACTGCATCAGACTACATCAGGCTACATCAGACTGAATCAGAGTGCATCACACGGCATCACACTGCATCAGACTAGATCAGGCTGCATCATAGTACATCACACTACATCACACTACATCAGGCTACATCTAGCCTCCTGCGCAGCCGCTGTGAGGCGCTTCCGGTTCCCGTCATTCCCCCACTAGCGTCTGCTCCAACTGGAACAACATTCCTTTCTATGAATTCCTTTCTATGAAAAGCTTGTGGGTACGACCTTGACCTTGGCCGTCTTTCCCTAGAGAATGAACGTATGGATGACTATTATAGCAAAGTAAGCCAGGATTTTTTTTATAAATAAGTTCAACATTCATCAGACAAAAGCCATAGATGCCGTAATTTTAGAAAATAAAGACGTTTTTGTGAATCTTTCCTACTTGATGATATTGATTATCCTCGTCATTGAAATATTAATCTAGTATAGGAATCACGCTCGTTTAAAAGTATTAAAATTACTGAGCTACAATGTACAAGTAAATAAGTCCTACGGACGGTCTCTCTTCTACTATTCCTCGGTCCATCACAATATAATGTAGGACTAAATGTCAATATATTTGAACTTTTCACGAGTACTTTTATGAATACTTAACAAACCGTATTTCCGAGAAGTCTACTCTCGATTACAGAGTTTCAATCACTAATTCCTTCGGTTAGAGTTAAATCACTAAACCAGTGAAATAGATATTAGACTAATACACTTTAGTAGACCCTAATTTCATTGTATTTGACTATCTAGGAGTTATTATCTCACAGGTTTAGCGACTTCACTAGCACTTATAAACAGCAACGGCTATTCAAAATAGAAAATTTGCATATCACCTAGCGATTTGATTGGCTAATAGAAAACAATGTAGAAAGGAATGTTGTTCCAGTTGGAGCAGACGCTAGTGGGGGAATGACGGGAACCGGAAGCGCCTCACAGCGGCTGCACAGGAGGCTAGCTACATCAGGCTACTTCAGACGGAATCAGAGTGCATCACACTGCATCAGACTACATCACACTGCATCACAGTGCATCAGACTACATCAGACTGAATCAGATAACATCACAGTGCATCAGGCTACATCACACTGAATCACACTGCATCAGACTACATCAGACTGCATAATAGTGCATCACACTACATCAGACTACATCAGGCTACATCAGGCTACATCAGACAGAATCAGAGTGCATCACACTGCATCAGACCTCATTTTGGTTTAAAAAAAAAAACATGTAATATATTTTTTAAGTCCAATTCATACAATATAATTTATTTAGACAGGGAGGCTCATTGACCTGCTTCTAGCTAGAATATCTATATAAAGGGGCCCTGTAATTGGTTAATAAAAACCACTCTATACCATTTGCCATACCTATATATAGCCATCCTTAACTTTAGTAACCCTTGTTATCCTTATTAACTGACTGCCATAAGTATAAGTATCCTTTCCCTAGGTATCCTTTAAGCTAATACCAATTGCAATTTACCTTATTTAACTACACCCTTATAGAAAGGACAGAGCCCTATCAGGGGTGTCTGCTTAAGTGAGAACCAGGTTTTATAAAACAAATAGATTCAATTTAGATCACAATTAATTATATAACAATTCTGATCAAAACAACACATTAATCATGAATTAGTTTGTTTTTACTACACACAATAACTATTGAGCTGATAGCTATCACTTGCTATTTAATAATACTTACTTTTATTTTTTTCTAAGACAAAAGTAATTTGTATTAATTACAGTGGGCAACAAATCCAGTACCAATTTGGCCCATATTCTATGCAACTCGACTCACAATTGTTAACTTTTTAAGGAGGGAAAAAACAGGAGTACCTGGAGAAACGCTTGCGGCACAGGAGAGAACAATACATCAAACAAACTCAACACACATATGATCTGATATGATATGACCAGAGCCAGGGCTTAAACACTGGACCACAGCGGTGAGAGGCGAGCAGTAAACCACTACCCCACCCATGCCACCCATATATGCAAACTTAACATTACAATTATATATGTTTCATATGAATCATGTTTAAACTACATGTCTTTAACAGGTACAATCAGTCACAAAAAATGCAGTTTTGCTTGACACTGGCCATAAGATATCAAGTTTCCCGCCGGGCTCGGTGTTGTATGTGAGTAGAGTTTCTAGTTGGTTCTCTTCTGTGCTTCGAGGGTTTTCTCCGGGTTCTCCGATTTTCCTCCCTCCACAAAAATCAACTTCTAAATTCCAATTTGATCATGGAACGAGGGCCACAGGTTTGTTAGCCACTGGCTATTTAGTGCTACCCTCGTAAAAACAAGGACGTTTTTTTTGTTTTGTTTTTTTGTAATGCAGTGTAGTGCAGTCTAGAGCAGTTTAGTGCAGTATAGTGCAGTGCATTGTGGTGTAGTGCAGTGTAGTACTGTGTAGTGTAGTGTAGTGTAGTGTAGTGTAGTTTAGTGTAGTGTAGTGTAGTGTAGTGTAGTGTAGTGTAGTGTAGTGTAGTGTAGTGTAGTGTAGTGTAGTGTAGTGTAGTGTAGTGTAGTGTAGTGTAGTGTAGTGTAGTGTAGTGTAGTGTAGTGTAGTGTAGTGTAGTGTAGTGTAGTGTAGTGTAGTGTAGTGTAGTGTAGTGTAGTGTAGTGTAGTGTAGTGTAGTGTAGTGTAGTGTAGTGTAGTGTAGTGTAGTGTAGTGTAGTGTAGTGTAGTGTAGTGTAGTGTAGTGTAGTGTAGTGTAGTGTAGTGTAGTGTAGTGTAGTGTAGTGTAGTGTAGTGTAGTGTAGTGTAGTGTAGTGTAGTGTAGTGTAGTGTAGTGTAGTGTAGTGTAGTGTAGTGTAGTGTAGTGTAGTGTTGTTCGAGAACAAATCACATTAAAGATGCACTGCAATGTTGTTTACACGCAACATTTTCCCCGCGAATTTAGAAAAATCAGTTTCGTCGTAGCAATACCCAAACAGACCCGATTAGCCTTTCTCTCTATATACGATGCAGGCACAGGATTGATATGACCACATTTTCAAGGGTCGTGAGCTTTTTGATACGGTCGGGTGGGGGGTCCAGAAATGTAACGATGAAACGTTAGCTCGGCTTCTAAGCATTCTCATACATAGCTTGGGCTACCTATAATTGTCATTGGCTATAACAGATAAAGGAATGTTCATTATTTAAGGGTGGGGGCACTATTTGGATTTAGAGGTGGAGCACTAATTTTTTTTATCCAAAATTGGACTCATAAGGTTTTTGTTTAAACCACCATGTCCACTAGAAGCTCATAAATAGTTGCTACTATGCAAACGGTAAAACTTTGACCATTCGCGACTCATAAAATAATGGTGCAATCAAGTTTGCTCTTTTATTCCTTTAATTAATACTGCGAAGTTGTTATTACGACAGCTTAAATAATATATCAATCTCTAGAGTGAAATCACTATACCCATGAAGTAAAACTAAAATTGCTTGCCAAAGTGTAATAGTCAAATAGACATAAAAGAAAACAACGGAATTAAGGTCTACTAAAGTTTATTAGTCTAATATATATTTCACGGGTTTAGTGATTTCACTCTATATGATATCAAAACAAAGGTTAAGAGCCTATAACCCCTAAATCATTATGTTCAGTATTGATTCTACATGAAGCTAGTGAATAGTTGAATGGTAGAATATTTTTATATGATTTGAATGACGCTTCTTGGAGATATTAAGGTTTATACTCCCATATGTTAATACAATACAATAAACTTTATTTAAAGAGGGTGAAGCATTAACCTATTTGGTTATCTAACTTACGGCCCTGCGTTCAGTGACGTATCTGGAGGCATTTGAGTTTGTTTGCCATCGTTTGTAAATTGAAACGCTGATTTCTATGAGAAAACAAAGTTGCGAGAACCTTTCTATAAACCACGAGAGAACATATTAGAAGTATGAACCTTAATATCTCAAAGGTGCATCGCTCAGATCTTATAAACATATTTTACCATTCAACTATTTACTTCATGTAGAATCCATACTGAACATATTGAGTTATGGGTTATAGGCACTTTAAAAACCAAATGTGTATCAAACATATAAACCTGTTTAAATTTAAAACCGTGTTATCGAAGCCAAAGGACATTTAGTAAATATTTCTTATATTGCGGTTTTTAAAGCATGCATGTTTAAACGTTTATCCGCAAATGGAAACGCGAGTACAAGTTTAATTTGCGTTAACATTCTGAACTTCGGTTTGCATTGCGCGCTGTATTTAAGGTACTAGGGAACCTTCGCGACCGATGTTCACTAAAACCTTCGTAGCGCAAAGTATATATTTTCTTGAAGCTGAATAAACACAGATTTTAACCACGTTAATTTTTTTGATCAAACTCATCAGTTTTTTAAAAGTGTGAGTTTTACAATTTTCGACTACACTTTTCTCAAGAAATTGCAAAATTTATGCTCGTTTTATGACAGATAAGATTAGTAATTAAATTGTAATTTCCTCGTGCTTCAATTACACTTTTCACACGTATCCCGCTAAATTGTACTTCAACAATTTCCATTAGGAAAAACATATGAATAACTGATTACATAAGCGCTTGGCGTCCATCCAAAACTTCAAGCTAATAACTGTATTCATTTCAAAAGTACATGTATGTCTCAAACTCTACATATGAGCTGAAGTGGTATACTTATGCTTCAGCGAGCAGAGAAGCATTTAAATAAGAATTAGATGCACACCATAAAAACACGTGTAATTTTTCATTAGCGTGGTCAAATGCTCTTATTAAACAATTATAACTCAAATAACGTTTACAGAACACACGTGCTATGATGTAGCTTTGAGCTCATATAAAAACCAAGTGCTAATGTTGCGGTTTTAAAGTGAAAATTTGCGACTTTTCTGACCCCGAACCTTAATGGTGCGTTTAAAATCCGCATTTTCAAACAACAGCTCCGTCAGCTTACCAGTCTTCAATCCAACATGAATTTTAGCGCGTATGATATGATTGACAAGTAAATAATAATTTGCTCCATCTCTAATATACGACATAAATGAAAAACGACAAATTTACCGGAAAGTGTTTAAAATTAGAACCGTTTACAATTAGAGCCACATACTGTAGCTGAGCGGTTAGAGCATGCATCCAACAAGAGTGTGAAAGGTTGTGGGCTCAATTCCCCCATCGCAAATTCAGCCTTTTTTTCCACTAAATTTTCCTTGTATAATGTCTCAACATAGACTTCTGTATCATCATCATCATCATAAAAATCATCATAAAAATCATCATCATCATGATCACCATCATCATGATTACCATCATCATCATGATCATCATCATTATCATCACAATCATCATCATCATCATCACAATCATCATCTCAATCATCATCACAATCATCATCATCATCATCACAATCATCATCATCACAATCATCATCATCATCATCACAATCATCATCATCTCAATTATCATCACAATCATCATCATCACAATCATCATCATCATCATCATCATCACAATCATCATCATCACAATCATCAACATCATCATAATCATCATCATCATCATCCACATGATAATTTGTTCACATAATTTTGCATTTGCTTAGCTCATGTGAACCAGGCTTAAGCAGTTTAATTTCTTTTTCACTTAACAAATAGATCAGGTTTAGCTATGTTCTGTTCTCTAATGAAACACGACTGGAGCTGTAGGACACGAAAAAAAGTTTTAGAAATCACGAGCCGTAGGCGAGTGATTTCTAATTTTTTTTTTGAGTGTTGTACAGCTTTAGGAGTGTTTTATTCAATCCTGATCTATTTGCTTTATAGATTTTCACGAGAAAAGAGCGTAAATCTTCGATTTTTTTAAAATTTTGTTTAGGGAAAAGAGCGTGCGTCTGTCGTCAAACTCACGTAATCAAATTTGATCGATGCAATGCTTGGCTAAAAACGTGACATATGCTTATCTGATTGTTTCAGTTTTGACAGGTAATGGCAGCTCTGTAGAATCTGGCACATAAATGGTTTATCCAAATTTGTTGAGCAAGAAAGTCGAAATGCTGTGCCAAACAAATGGTATTCATAAGGACAAACTAACTGATGAAAGAAGTAATGTTCAATAAATAAATGAATAAAGGTTGAGATTTCCAATTCTTTACTTTGAAACAATTCAATTGATGTGATGTCATTTCTTTGTTTATTTTGTATAGAAAAAATGTTTTTTACGTCATATCTATAATTCTACACTCTGATCAAACATAGGTTTTCAGCCAATCAGAGCGCGCGCTCGTGAAAATCTATAATATAAAAGAACTTGGACGGATGAAATATGGCTTTATACAATTGCCCTATTTCACTATGACGTCACAACTTGTTAACATGAACAAAAAAATAGAAATTTAGACTAAATCTTCTTTCGTTCGGGATATTTAGTGTAATATTTAGCTGCTCTCACTTTCTACTATATTATAAACCAAATTTTATTGTGATTTAAGGAGGCTCGAAATGGTTTTCCTTGAACGAGCGCGCGCGCTCTTAAATGACGTAGCACTGAACATTTGAAATGGAAATAGGAAAATTTTGTCCCAAAAAACCTCATACTTAAACTAAAATAACTCAAAAACTGGACGGTAAAATATTTTAAAACTTTGCATGTGGCTTTTATTTAATGGTTCGTAAGTGCTAAGAAAAAATTAAAAAATTCTGTAATGGGGAACGTTCTGAAACAAAGTTCATTGATTTTTGAGAATTTCTCATTACATAATTTTTTCTTTTTCGGTGTAATCAAAGATTGGATTATGAAGTTCAAACATGCCAATTTTAAAGGATTTTCACCGTGCGGTTTTTGAGTTTTGATTTTTTAAATGAAAAACTTTGCACACATTTGAAGTGTTCTATCGTTGTCATAGCAACGTGTTACGTCATATTTTTCTTTTCATTCCAACCTTTACTTTATGGTCTTTCGTCTTCTGGGTCAACTTACGGTCAGATATTAGCCATATAAAGTTTTTCAGGGTTATTTTTGTTAGTCTATATGCAAGTTCCAAAACCCTTTCTAGCCTCCTTAATTTGTTTTATTGCTATTCTGCCCCCTCTGGCGACCATGATCCTTAGCGTTAAAACAATAGATTGTTTGGATGTTACGTCATAGTGAAATAGGGCAATTAAACCAGAAACTTCTTTCCGCAAATTAAACATTTTCATAAAACACTTCAACATCACTTAAAGTATGTGTAGAAGAAATACCAGCATAAAAATCGCAATAACTTGTGGTTGAAGCACAGTAGTTTGGAGGACTGGGGTATGCTCTTGGCCTAGTGTAAGAAGATGTTGTTGTTTCTGCATTGTTGCCGACGCACATATCAAAACCTGTGCCAAATACTGGACCATAGGTTTTGTCATGAAACATTGCTTTCGGTGAATCTTGAACATTGAGCTTGATTGGATCGTAACCGTTGATATTAGTCAGAGAAAATATGAATGCTTTTATCGAGGCCACAGGAGTCACTAGAATAACAATAACATATACAATTGTATCGTATACTGTATATGAAAACGTATAATACCACTGTTTGATAATAATAATAATAATAATAATAATAATAATAATAATAATATATATATATATATTTTTATAAATTTTTTTAAAATAATAATAATATTAGTAATTTAATAATTTCAATAATGACTAGTAATAATAATATAGTAGAAAGTAGAATAAAACCTATTAGTAACTCGTCGTATAATATAAGTTAATAAGTAAATATCTATAAAAAAAAAGACCTAGTGTGTAATATCTAATTCCTTATATCTTATGCCCTATATCTTGTATCTAATATATCTGATATCTTATAGGTAAATTCAAAACTGATCTATCTTAAATCTTAATCATATCTAATATATAATATATAAATCCTAATAGTATCTAGAATTAAAATAAATAAATAAATAAATAAAATACCTAAAAAAAAACTAGCTAAAAATTTATAATAATAATAATAATAATAATAATAATAATAATAATAATAATAATAATAACTGAATAAACAGTTCTAAGGCACCACAACTCGGTCTCGGTGCCCTTACAATTACGAAACAATAAGGATAATAAAAATCCTCGATAATAAAAAACTCTACGAAACCAAAACGAATTGAACGCTTGATATGAATGCTAGGTATTTATATTGAATGATACCTCTAGCTCCTAATATAACAATGGTTTAGAGTAGATATCCCAAAGATATTGAATTTATGAATGATCAAATGATTAGTGATTGATGATATCATCATCTAAACAAATAGTTAAAACTTAGTTTTATATAATAAGGCTTGCCTATGTTAGAGATGTTCGTAATTTTGAAAGTATTTTCAAACTCTTTTTTCAAATTCCTTTTCTTTATTTACCTTCTATCTCCCCGTTCCTTCCTTTTTTTTTTTCTTCTAAATTTGTTCTTTTCTTTTGTTTGTTTCTCTGTTATATATTTATGTTTGTTTGTCTATTTTTTGTATGTATTTCGGTCTGTCTGCTTGCCTTATCGATCTTTTCTTTCGTTTGTTCAAACACAATACACACGCGCATCTTCAAACACAGATAAGGTTATGGAAGAACAAATGAAAATAACTTACTTGATGAAGGCGATTGCCAGGACTTGTCAGCATATCCTCCATAGATATAGTCATCTTTTCGTATCAGTGTAACTGTTGGTCCTTTGCCATCACATAGGGGGTGAAAGGTCTTATCTACGTCCCATCCATCATATGCTGCCCACCAACATCTGGTCCAACTATCGCCCGTTGCTACACTTGATAGGTACTCTTGTAATTTATTCAAGGCGGTTTCTTTATCGGTGTGGCTCAATATCGCTGACCCTGAAAGCAATACTGTTGAAGAACAAACAAATCAAAAGTCTTGAAGAGGATCCAAAATTGTTTGAAAACAGAAACAAATATATAATCAAACAAACAAGGGAGGCAGGCAAGTAACTAGATAACTAGATAAAGTAGTCCAATAGTCCACAATAGATATTCTGGAGTGAGTGTTCACGCACAAAACAATCCAAGTCGAGGCTTCGGGAAAACATTTTAGTAATCCTTATATATTGAAATGAAATGCTTTGTGCGTGATCACTCAACCAGAATATTGAAAATAAACTATTGATTCGAGGCGCGGGATAGCTATTGATGTGATTTGATATCGCTGAATGTATAAGCGATACTGTAGAGGAATAAATAATCTTAATTAAAATATCCTTTAGGAAATTTTTTGTTTTTGTTGTTTGCTTATTTTTTTTCGTTGTTTTTTTTTTTTTTTTTCGTTTTTAGTTGTTTTGAATCACAATCTAACAAGTTATTTTTAAATTAAAAGTCTAGTAAATACTGTAGCTTGCCTTATGTATTTTTATTTAGAAATTCACTTTTAACGTTGGGTATAAGTATATTTACCGAACTTAAGTTTAACATAGCCACATCTACGTAACAACCTATGGCAAATCAGTCTAAAATACTAAGTATGAGATGTTGTGCAGAGATATGATATGTGCATATTTTTTAGTATGATTAATTTTCCTTGTAACAACCATCGATCAGTGTTGATATGCTGCCAAGTAATTGAATGGGAAATTTGAATTTTCACGTTAAAATGAAAATACGCAGGACCGAACAATAAAAAGTTTTTTAGCACTGAATTCCAACCTGCGTTTGCTACATGCAGCCTTTGCTATTACTCATCAAAAATAATTCAAAGAAAACTTGTTTTTGCCAACTTTAGAAAACCGAAGCATGCGATGTACTAATCATTTGTCCAAATTGTACAAACTTGCAAAGGCGAAAAAAGCGAGTCCCTCCCCTGTTTCAAATTCCATAAACATTACATCGGGGGAGGTATTATTTTATATATATTCTTCTTTTCTTCATACATGGATTTTTTTTAAGAAAAGCTCTTAGCAATGGTGTCTTACGTGAATCAGAGTTCAATAAACATGCCATAAAATACCTTATTCTGTGCGAAGAAGAAATTATACGTGCTAAAGTCACCCGTGGACCATTAAAACACTCTAATCATGCCCTTGCAAATATTTGATTTAGCTTTATAAGAGAATAAATATAGTTACCTGTCCCCGGAAAAACACTGCATGTCTGACCATCACCTGAAAAACCTTGATTACATGTACAGTTGTAGGAACCCAACACATTAACACAAGTTGCATTGGTGTTGCAAGGATTGGATAAGGTTGTACATTCATCAACATCTAGTAAAAAGGAAATATTATTTACATATATGCTGTCTGGCAATATTATTGCCAGACAGCAAGCTAGCCAACTAACTAAGAAAGCTATATTAATGAGACTAGCAAGCAATCAACCAACAAACCAACCGACAACAAACACACAAAACAACCGACCAACCGACCAACCGACCAACCGACCAACCGACCAACCGACCAACCGACCAACCGACCAACCGACCAACCGACCAACCGACCAACCGACCAACCGACCAACCGACCAACCGACCAACCGACCAACCGACCAACCGACCAACCGACCAACCGACCAACCGACCAACCGACCAACCGACCAACCGACCGACCGACCAACCAACAAACAAACCGACCAACCAACCAACCAACCAACCGACCAACAGATCAACCAACAAACCTACAAACCAACCAACCAACCAAACAATTAACCGACCAACCAACCAATCTACTAAACAACAGACCACCAACCAACAAACAAACCGACCAACAAGGCAATTATCCTACCAACCAACCAACCCGCCAACCCGCCAACCCGCCAACCCGCCAACCCGCCAACCCGCCAACCCGCCAACCCGCCAACCCGCCAACCCGCCAACCCGCCAACCCGCCAATTTCAATCCAACCTACAACAAGGACGTAGGAGACAGGTGGCTAGGGGGTGCTATAGCCTCTTCTCAAACCCCTACAACCACGCACTCACACTTTGAGACTTTTCTTTTAAAAAACATCCATTCGTATAGTATACTTAACCTAATTTTTTTTTTTTATCTTTTCACTAAACGTCCCTGAACAACCAAATAACCAAAAAAAAGTATAAATTGAATAATTTGATTTAGTTTTGAATGCATGTTACTTGTGAAAATAGTGCACAAAAGAGGTTATATTCAGGAAATTAGAAGAAATTTGCAGCTGCCGCCAGATTCTTAATTTTTTTTTTGTTACATTTTAATTTTACTCTTTTTTTTATTTAACTATTTAATTATGATACCATTTCTTAAGGTCGTATTAGCTACTCAAAAAATGTTCATTAATCATAAAGGAAAGTCCATATTTGTACATACCTTCTTCGCAGTTTCGACCTTTTAAGCCAGACTTGCACTTGCATTCATACGTGTCCTCGAAATAGTTTGCAATGCAAGTACCACCATGCTGACAGGGAAAGTTTAAACAGGGTGTCTAGACAATAATTTAAAAATAATACTTAAATTACCAGAGATAAATTCAAACATTTTATCATTATCATTATCATTATCATCATCATTATCATCATCATTATCATTATCAACACCAACATCAGTTCAAGATCATCACGGAAGCACGGGTGACGTAGCGGTGAGATCGCTCGCCTCTCACCAAGGTGACCCGAATTCGAGTACCGCCGAGCTCGGTGTTGTATGTGAGTAGAGTTTCTAGTTGGTTCTCTCCTGTGCTTCGAGGGTTTTTCTCCGGGTTCTCCGGTTTTCTTCCCTCCACAAAAATCGTGTATAAATCTTTGAAGAAAAAATTGACAGATTATGAATCACAAAGTGTGTATATATATTTTTTTCTTTCTTTTTTTTGTTTTTGTTTGTTTGTTATCAACGCATGAATCTTTATTGATTGACAAAAGGCATTATTTGGAAGAAACAGCTTTTTACGAAGAAAATCAACACAAATCAACAGTAGTCTGTCAAATTAAATAAAAAAATCTTGAACACACTTATCGCTACACATATGATGAATTTTCTGGGTTATACAGTCATTTTATTTGTCTCTTTTGTTTGAACATCATGCATGATATCTTATTTGGCTGCAGTAACTACGTTTTTAAGAACATATATGTCTTTTCGTAACACACACAATAAACAAATGTCAACAATCTTAAAGTATTTTGAGCAGCGTAGGTGTATTTACTCTCAAAAGCCAATGAGGTTGTTGTTCTAATATTGTTTGCAATGATAAGTTCATTTTGGTTCAAAACAAGGACTGCGTTTTGGTGACCGTCTCTCTCTCTCTCTCTCTCTCTCTCTCTCTCTCTCTCTCTCTCTCTCTCTCTCTCTCTCTCTCTCTCTCTCTCTCTCTCTCTCTCTCTCTCTCTCTCACACACACATATAAAACGGTTAATAAATAAATAAAAACCTTATGGTCCGAGGTGCAAGATTCTTTTCGCTGGTATACGTATATCATTAAGTGTTGTATACGTATACAACGAAGAAGAAGCTCAGTATGCTTAGTCCAAAAGCTTCTATTATATCGTTGGTCTTGATTTTCTCCCTCCCCATTCATGCTTGTTCACCTATATTGGTATTTGGATGAACTACATGGCTATAATAGTAATAACAATGAACTTTAATATTTTTGTCAAAATATTTAGCATTTCTATTAATCGACTAGGGCACTATGGATATACGAAATACATTGATAAATAAGATATATATTATAAAGTACACTGAACAATTCTAATTATTAAAAGATTCAAGCTAGTAAAATATTTTCAGCTTAGAATTTGATTACCACGTTCCCCAATCCCTTATAAAACTTCCGAGAATTGGCGGAAGCTAGCTTTTTTTAGATACAGTTTATTTTTCCTAATAAAGCTAAAATAGTGTTCCCTGATTCCCTTACCTTGATGCTATAATGGACGAAGTCTTGAACTGGGCTCACAAAACTTGACGAGGCGTTGTACAAATCCTTTGGGAGAAGTTCACACAAGAACACGCCTTTTAGAACTTCTTTTGTACCAAAATTGGCTGACCAACAAGTTGGGTTTGCAGCACAATCACGAAGGCATTGTTTATACGTTTGGACGCCCTCGGAAAAGGTTGGTGTAACATTGAGCTTACTGAAAGGATGCTCCCTGAACATAGCATGACCTTCTCCTGGTTCTCGAAGCAGAGACTTTGCACTTTGATTTGCTTTGCAATAGACGATTTCAACAGCAAGAATAATCCCGACAATTGACTGGATAGCTGCAATTCTTTTCATTTTATCAAAAAAAATTATGGCAACTCCAAGAATTTTGGAAGAAGATTTGGCAAAAGTTTAAGTGGCGATCAACCTGTTTACTCGGCAGCATCACCGGAAAATAAATTTGATTACCCAGGAAACCAACAGAGTGAAGATGAGATATGTGACATTATTTATTAATTAGTAAAAATACGCAGATTTCAATTACTAGCAAGAAAAATAAATATCTGTTGAGGAATTATTTTTTCTAAAGGGTGCATTAATACTCCAATCACGCACCTGGAAAAATTAAATTTACAAAGTTTGTAAAGTTTATATACACACAATTTATTTATGTAACGACCCAGTAAACTATTTTACAGAGAAATTCCACGCCATAAAAAAATTAAAAACCAAAGGACTTTGGCCGGATGTTAAAAATAGCCCAATCGCGAATTCACATGGCGCGCGGTATCAATAAGTTTCCCTCTCTTATTTATGCTCTCTTGGTTCGGCTGACGTGAAGTTCGAAGTTTGACCTTAATCTAAATCGCCACAAGAAATATCGTTAGTATATCAGTAGAGGTATATCCTCATCCCTTAGATAGTTTCATCAGTATTTTTAATGAAGGCTTTTACCTCTAAATTGGATTGGGAATTTGTGAGATTGATATTCCAATATCTAATAAATAATAAATAAATAATAAATAATGAGACAATGCTGTCTTTATTTTGTAAATTAGTCTGGAAATGCTTTCTGGGGAAAATATATATTAAACATGACATACAAGATTTCCTAGTTATTCTAAGAAGCGCACATAACACCTATTTCTTCCCAGTCCGGTATCCTAAAAAATCGAGCTTTCTGATTGGCTGTTACAGATAGCAGTATTTACTATCTCTTAGCGCGGTCTCGTATCCTAGGATTGATAAACAATAAAATCATGATTATCAAAACAAGTGGCGAATAAAACGGGAAAATACTTAAAGCCCTCAAGTTAATCCGGAAAGGAAAACACTGTGCCCTCGGCACTGGAATGATTAGAATTTATATATCGAACTGTAGTAATAATATTTACAGATAATAATGATGATAATCAAAACCAAGGAATGCGAGTTCTAAGATTGTTACGTCAAATTTCGGTGATTTAAATTAATACCTCGACAATCAGATTTCTACGGCACAGGGTAAAGTTAGAGTGACTAGGGATACGGGCTCCCACTGTTAGTAAACATTATCGTTAACAAAGACCTCCTCGAAGGTTATACTTTTAAATAATATATGACATGAGCCGAACGCTTTGAAAACAATGGATGATAAGGCGGTCTACTTTTATGTTATTGGCTTCGGCTTGTGTGGACTTCGAAGTTTGACCTTAATCTAAATCTCCAATGGAAATATCGATAGTATATCAGTAGAGATTTAAATTTGGTTTAGGGATTTTTTGAAGTTTATATTCAAGTAACCAACCAAGCACACATAACACCTGTTTCTTCTCAATGCGGTATCCTAAGAACTCGTGCTTTCTGATTGGCTGTTACAAAGAGTATTTACTTTTCTTACCGCGGTCTGGTATCCTGGCAACAAGTGGCAAAGTAAACAGTGAGCTTAAGGCAATGGGCTCGCGCACTCGTGCGCATCTTTCTGCGCATTTTTTATATATTTAGAATTGTATAATATATTGACCAAAATGTGAAACAATACACTGTATTTATATAACTTGACAATTAGTCGCATGACAGTCATTTTGTGTATGTTCGATGACTCGAGGCATGCGCGACAAAACCCATGGATTGGGCTACCTGTGTGCTTTCCGTTTGTCGCTCTTCATTTTGCGTTGCTTTACGACTTATATCTTGTAAATGAATACGGTGACCTATACAATTTTTTCCTGAATTCGATGTTTTTTAACTAAAGCTAGTACATATCGAAAAAAATAAAAAATCTATCGGTTTGTTTTCGAGAAAATCGTGAAACATCATCTAAAAAAGACTTGACATTCGCACGTAATTTCGACTGTTTTTCAAGTTGGAAATGTCAAAACTTAGCATTTTTCCTGAACTTTGTGACATTAAACTGTTTTTCAAGGAAGTTTATTTACTTTAGTACCTCTGAAAGCCTGTTTTTCATATTGCAGCCACCAGAATTAAACTAGACGTAATACTTTGAGAAGCGTTGTTTTCGTTCTAGACTCGCTGGGGAGTGCCGTGTTCAAGCTAACATAGCGCAAAATCTATGTCGATGACCCCCGATTTTTGTTGTTGTTCTGTTTTGTCCATCTCAAAAACTATCTATATGCAAAATTATAGGAAAATCTATCGGTTAAATTTGCGCGAGCCCATTGCCTTAAGGGAGTTGAACTCTTGTATTTATTAGCAAATTTAAATGCGACAAAAAAGAAACAAACCTGAACATATAATTAAAATTTCATGGAAACTTAATGATAGTCATTTTCGAGTCTAATTCCCCGAAGGATAATAATAATAATGTGCTGAAGGGAATTTGCTAAGGGAAGATTCTAGTCTTAGTTATTAAAAACGAGACCCGCTTCCCTCCCAAGCGTTAAAAAAATGATGACTTAACGAACATAGAAGAATTATTAAAAATAGCTAATTTTTCTGACTTGGATATTAATTGCGGCCTGGCGTGAAGGATGAGGAAGTTAGTGGGAGAGGAGGGGATGGGAGGGGAAAATCTTCTTCATTGGAAGTATTTAGGAATCACATAATAAACGTTTTCAAACCAAAACAATTATATGTTTGTCTGATGTATTAAGCGCGTGCGACTTCTCTCTCCCTCTTCTTCTTCTTCTTCTTCTCCTTCTTCTTCTTCTTCTTCTTCTTCTTCTTCTTCTTCTTCTTCTTCTTCTTCTTTTTAAGTACTATTTTAGTATGCTTTAGTTCAGTAGTGACAAAATAGAGTAACTATAACATGTAACATGTAAATTTGATAGTATTTATTAAGTTATGCCATTTTTTATGCCACTTTTATCCCTCTGAGGTGGACGGAAAGCCGTGCAGGTCCAGGACACAATTATAAGGCAAGATCGTTCAATGTGATGCCCCAATTCATACTTGCCGGGGGTATAAATATATAAAGATATCAAACTAACAACAAAACACAGTTTATTAATTAAACGTATTTCCTATCCCACATCAACTATTTTATCTCCCAAGTGGAGTTATATTTGAAGAAATACACTGTCCCACATTATACATAATGAGTGAAAAGTGTCCACAATTAGTGCAAAAGTGCTAGAAGACATTTATTCATTACGCATTTGATAATTACCTCATGAAGGTTGCACGAAACAAGTCAGTAAATTATTATTATTATTATTATTATTATTATTATTATTATTATTATTATTTGTTTGTCTTAGGACTTAATGATTGTATGGTTCTTCTCGAAAAGCGTATGATTTTTTTTTCTCGTTTCCATAACTTAACTATAGGTAGCTAAAGGGAAATACCTTTAATTTGATTATAAATACGCGACTTTGAGCATCCGTTGGTTCCGGTTAACTTACAGTAATCGATATTTCCCGTGTAACATCATATTCTCATCACGGGATCTTGATCCCATACATTTCTTTGTATTTTCTGTAGAAAAGTGAAAGCGCCCCCGAAGATACCGCAAAAGTAAAATATCAGGTAATGTGTCAAAACAAAGTTTACGCTTGAGAAATAAATTAACAAAGAGAAATTGTCCAAACGAATTCGGGAAAGGTATATAAAAATTAAAATATTTTTTGCATATTTTACTCACCATCTCAGAAAGAAAGAAAGAAAGAAAGAAAAAAAGAAAGAAAGAAAGAAAGCCGGTAGAAAATTGAAATGCAATATCTATATAAGGCTCCTTCACGTTCATGTCCTTTCGGGGAAAGTTTTGTGCTGATTGTAATATACATTTTTCAACTTGGAATTCATAGAAAACACAGTTATTAAAAAAGGAGAAGTTCAAGGAAAAATTAAACTTTGATGATATTTCTTTTTTATATTAAAGCAAAATTCTTTTATTAAAATGAATTTCTAATTTGAACATAACTAGACTAAGATCACGTGTTTAACAAAAAAAGAAAGATGTCCTAAGTTTTCTTAGCTTTATCAAACCGTGTTTACAAACAGAAATAATTAATGGCTCGCTTGCCTTGGAACCAAATTTCACTCAACTCATTTGAATTACCACTTGCACCATGCTAAGAGTCCACATATAATAAAAGTGTGCTAGCTTTTTATATAAATGAAAATTGCTACTCTTTCAATAATATAGAGCTTAAAAGATCAAAGAGTTGCAGTTGCCCTCTTTATTTCACAACCAATTATCTTTCTTAATCAGTGTTTGCAAGTTTGTAAAATTTAACCAGTACTACATCTAATCCCGGCCACAAAACTGTCAGAAAAGACATACATAGTGCCAAAAACAAACTTTTGTCAATTTATTATTTATTTTATCAAAATATTAACTTCCACGATCCTTGCTTTATATATATACGAAGTATGAAACTCATCCAAGGTAGATTAGATTGATTATTTCGATCCCCACGGCAACGCACAAATGGTTCCAACGCACTAATATCCCATATCCTTAAGCCAAAAGCTGTTAAAATCAAAATAATGGGGAAACGATTATAGCTAGATATTCTAAGTTATACGTTTATTTTCATAAAAGCAGACCTGATTTAGATTATGATGTTTCAAACATAAGATAAACAAATGACTTGACACACGGACTGACGGAGTAAACAAATCTGAATGCGCTGCTAAATAAACACGAAAAGGCCGAGGCTTCCTAGATATTCATAGTTTAATTTGTTTCTATTTTTTCTTCTGATTCTGATTTCTTTCCTTGTTTATCATTAAAAGAGATCGGGGAGATTTCAACAAGAAGGTAAATTTTACAAAAAAAAAAAAAAAAAAAAAAAACAGACGCCGTAAGTCTCGAATGACACACGGATACTTCAATAGTTTCCGTTATATTGATGTTTAAATTGCAAGCTCAGTAGGTTATATCTCACTCATCTATTCACAATAACCTGTAATTGTCAGCATTATAAAGTATTTTGGCCGGGTAGAATCATGCAATCCAAATACTATAATAATCGAAATATTCCTCGAATATACGTTTTACAAGATTCAGCTTTGTGACAGCTGTATAAGACCAACTCAATGGCTGAGCTCTACGGTGACAACAAGACTGCTCAGATTAGCATAGCTGTGGCTTTCTCTGCTTTTGTGATGTCTGACCTCATTGGAAATATCCTGGTTATTCTGATCATTCTGAGAAATAGATCCATGAAGACACCAATAAACTACCTCCTCGTCAACCTTGCTGCAGCGGACATCCTGGTTGGGCTCTTTATGGCTCCGGGTTTCATCTTAACCCAATTTTTTAATCACCCTGTTGGTATCGCTGGAAGAGTGCTGTGTAGTCTGTTGACAGGAGCAAACTTTGCCTGGCTTGCTTTGGTTGCATCATCAGTATCTCTGGTTGCAATCTCGCTGGAACGATACTTTGCTATCGTTCGCCCTTTGTCCACAAAGTACAGACTTACCAAGTCGAAGGTCAAACGCATAAGCGCCTTGTGCTGGTTTACCGGTTTGGTCATAAACCTACCACTGTTCTTTATCAGAGTTTATGACAAGAAAGACAACCTGTGCGTCGAGAAATGGCCAAAAGATCAACAATGGCTTGCAAGTGCGTACAGTGGAGTTTGGTTTATTGCTGTGGGTGTAATTCCAGTAGCAGTAATGGTTGTCCTCTACTCTAAAATCATTTATGTTCTTTGGTTCAAGCGTTCACAACAGCAGGGCACGCAGCAAGCCCTCGAGAAGTCCAGGAAGAGGGTAACCAAGATGGTAGTAAGCGTCAGTCTAATTTATGCCGCCTGCATGTTACCAAACCTGACGATGTATCTCGTACACCATGTTAACAATACACACGACTACGACGTTCAGTATATCATAAGCCTTATACTGTACGCCCTCAACTCATCCATCAATCCCATCGTCTACACTTTCCAAAGCCAGCATTTCCGAAAACAGATGAAGAAGGTTGTTTGCTGCGGAAAACTTCTGGCAGATGGGTATTTGCAATTCTCCAGTATCTTATTGAAAAAGTCAGGATCATATGTAGTTTCCAGTGCCACAAGTCTAGAAACCATTAACAACTGAAAGTGGTCGTTTGCCATGAAAAAAAAAAATGAAACAAACTAAACTTCTTGTTGGGTTTTAAGGCGTTAATCAGCATCGAATGCCTTGGACCCTGTTTACTAGCTTTAAATGGACCCCTGTTTAACCAAAAATATATATCATATTACTAATCAAGGTCCTCTTTGGTTGAAATGTAAACAAAAAGAGGGATATGTATAAAGATACAGCAGTATTCAAAATATTGTGAATTTGTTTGGAAGTTATATATATATATATATATATATATAACTACCTTTGTTGTATTTATCATAAAGAATATGTACTAATTTGGTGTGACTTGCTGCAACCCAGTAGGGATGGGAGGCTAGTGAGAGAGCTATAGAGAGTGATAAATATGTGAGCCCAGAAATGACCAAGAAAGTAAAGAACGCTTCCTCTCTGCCTTGTGGGAACATCAATAACAAAAATTGTGGTAACGTTAGCAGACAGTTTCAACTCATATTTCAAAGTCCTCGTCCGAATTTTTCGGGCTAAGGCAAAGGAAAGTTTGCTATCCTCGTCCTCGGACATTCCAAACAACAGTTTTAATTTCCATAGCTATTCCTTTATATCCATGCCTGCCTAAAATGAAATGGCGCTTAATATTAACCCTTCAATGCGTCCCCAAACTACCAGTTCCATTTCCTCAAATTATACTTTCCAAGATTCCCACCGCCCTAGAACTAAATTCACCAACCCACATAAAAGCCAACTGTTTAAATAGTGTGCTCTCCATTGAATTTAGGCCGGAATGGTCTATCCCAATCATAATCAGCGCCCTTTTTCAATCATGATTAAACATCAAGCTGTTTGTTATTTAGTAAACCTGATTTAGGATCATTTGGCTCTCAAGGGATCATAGCATGGACCTCTTTGGATTTACCCGATGCCAATACAGTCGCCCCATCTGTTTTTTTATAGAGCATTTATTAATTGCAGAAAAAAATTCTTTGTGGGCTTAGCCTCACCTTCATAATGGCCATAGCTTTGGCATAGATTTTGCTGACTATGTTTTAGATGTTTTTACACGTAAACTCAAGTTCTTAGGCGGTAGAAATTAAATACTTGTGTTAAATATATTCGTATTCCTTCTCTGTCTGCTTACTATTTCAATGACATGGTAATTTAATAGAAGCAAGAGGCTGTTTGGCAGGGGCGGCAGCCCCAGCAGGCTATGTCTCCCGCATTTTTTTTTTACTCATCCTGATAATATCGCATGGAAAGTGTTGATTTATTGTAGGGTACTAAATTAAATCGGTGAAACCGGTAACACACACAAACATCTACCACGTTAAACTGTGTATTTGACGTTACATCAGTTAGGTCAACTCAGCATACGCATTCATGCAGTTCCTGGAATTATCTCGACAAAGCAATCTCATTGGTCACTTTTCCTTGGGACACAAAAACCTAGCACTTTAGTTAGGTACATAAATGTCTAGGAAGTTTTTTTGTGCGTTTGTGTGTATGTTTGTTGTTGTTCTTTTTGTATCAATGTATCAATAATAATAATAATAACTTTATTATTTATAAAGTGCCTTTCCTGGTGCTCAAAGCGCTGAATTACAAAATTATAATCAAACAACTAAAACCTATTATACTAAAAAATATACTATATTTATATCCCTTTCTCTAGTAAAATCTATACTTAATTAAAATAAGCTAACCTAAATAAGTACGTCTTAAGGTGTTTCTTAAAAATATCAACAGACTGACTATTCCTAATGTTAATAGGAAGTGAATTCCAAATTTGTGGAGCATTAATTGAGAAGGTTCTATAGCCATACGTCTTAAGATTATAACTGCGAGTTTCTAGTAAATTCTTTGTGGAAGAGCGAAGAGAACGAGCCGGCTTATATGGCGAGATAAGATTTCTAATATAACATGGTGCTAAATCGTTCAAGGCTTTGTAGGTAATGAGAGCTACCTTAAATAGAATACGTTGCTTAACAGGCAACCAATGCAAATCAATTAATGATTGCGTAATATGATCAAATTTCCTAGTCATTGTGATAAGCCTGGCAGCTGAATGAAGAACATGCTGGAGTCTGTCTAGGAGATTATTTGGCAAGCCGTATAATAGTGAATTGCAATAGTCAATCCTAGAAATTACAAATGCCTGAACAAGTTGTTTAGTGTCCTCAACATTTAAGTATCGCCTAATGCGAGAAATACATTTGATGTGATAATAGCATGACTTACATACAGCCATTATTTGACTGTCCATCGACATAGTGTTATCAAAAACGATGCCAATGTTTCTAGCAACGGGAGAGGGCTTGATATATTCATCAATGGTGATCCACTACGATAAATCTACTTTGGGAAATGCCAGTTACACTACAAAATCAGTTCACCCTTGGTTGTCATTCCTTTCACCACAAGGCCCAAGCTTAACCACGACTATTCGTCCAGCATAAACTGGCATATTAATAATGGCAATGGCAATTGACAATGACGAAATAAAACACTAAAAAATGTTGTAGCGATATGGCTAACGTCTGAGATATCTCTTTTCTGTTTATAAATTTATAAATTATATTGATTTACTATTGCCCTCTTTCATGTAAATTGATCATAATATAAAGTATATATAAAACTAATTTAAAGTGACTTGTCGAAACCAAATAATGGCTGCGAGGATGTTTAAGTAAGAAGAGGAGAGCTAGTGGGTGCGGAATGTGCGAACAAGGTAGTGGCCTGGATTACCGACTTCTTAACGAACCGTCTCTCTCTCTCTCTCTCTCTCTCTCTCTCTCTCTCTCTCTCTCTCTCTCTCTCTCTCTCTCTCTCTCTCTATGTTTATATGGGCTTGTACAGCGATATGCAGGAATTATGATCCCTCCAGCCATATACACAAGCACACTAAAAGCACATTAGAAACCATGGGACGCCATCCTAGACATTCCCTTCAGAGAGCTCTAGTGATAGGCAACTGGGGAAAAAATACTTCAGCGATGGCATCCCACAACCCCCGACACAACCCCGATACACCTGCACATATATCAAAAGGATCACAATTTCTGCATATCGTCGTATGTGTGTATATTATATTATATAATACATTTATGTGTTTTTATGTGTTTCTATAATAAATGTTTCCTGAGTGCCGATTTGAATATATCTAAAGCCTCATTCTTATATTTAGAGCCAAGGCAAAGGTAAGTCTTCCATTCCCATCCCTATGACATCAGTTTCTTTCAAGAGATTTGTTTTAAATTCAACAGGTCTTTTAGGTACCTTTTCCTTTATATATCCATACCATTTACTAAGAAGTTCTTAGTAAAATAAAAAATTGATGATATATGCTTTTTTTTTAATTTTGGAACAAAATTTGTTACAGCGATAACCGTTGTATCGCGACCCGCCGTTTCAAAACCTAGTTTGGATTTTGGTATTTTTTTGTAATCAAAATGAATTCCCAACTTGGACACAACTAGAACAGAGTTCATGTGTTTAATGTCCTAAGTTTTCCTTTATCAGGCCATGATTACAATGTGAAATAATTAATGAATCATATGCCTTGGGACCAAATTAAATTTCACTCCACCCGTGCGTAGTACCAAATAAAAAACTTTGGTCAATTAATTATTTAGTACTGAAATATTAACTCCTTCGATTCCTACTTTATACGAGATATGAAACTCATCCAAGCTAGGTAGATTAGATTGACTATATCGATCTCCAAGGCAACTCACGAATGGCTTAAAACGCACTAATATCCCATATCCTTAAGCTAAAATCTGTCAAAACCAAAATAAAGGGAAAACGATTAGAGCTACATATTCTAAATTATACGTTTATTTTTATAAAAGCAGAGCTGATTTAGATTATGATGTTTCAGACTTAAGATAAACAAACTTGACACACAAAATGACGCAGTAGAAAAATATAGATTTGAATGTGCTGCTTAATAACCAAGAAAAGGCCAAGGCTTCCTAGTTATTTATAGTTTAATTTGTTTCTGTTTTTTCTTCTCATTCTTCTTTACTTTCTTGTTTGTTTAAAGAGATCTGGGAGATTTCAATCCGAATGTTATTTTTACAAAGACAGACACCTTAAGTTATGAAAGAATCGTGGACACACGGATACTTCAATAGTTTCCGTTATATTGATTTTTATATTGCAAGCTCAGTAGGTTACATCTCCCACATCTTTTCACAATAACCTGTAATTGTGAGCGTTATGAAGTATTTTGGCAGTAGAATCATGCAATCGAAATACTATAATTATCGAAATATTCCTCGAGTATATTTAAAGAGCCAGTTAACTTCTTACAAGCTTCAGCTTTGTGACAGCAGTTGAAGACCAACGATGGCTGAGCTCTACGGTGACAACAAGGCTGCTCAAATTGGCATAGCTGTGGCTTTGTCCATCTTTGTGATAATGGACGTCGTCGGGAACGTCCTTGTTATACTGATCGTTCTGTCCAATAAATCAATGAAGACTCCTATCAACTATCTTCTCATCAACCTTTCAGCAGCGGACATCATGGTTGGGATTTTCATGGCTCCGTGTTATATCTTTATCCATTTTTTTACTCATCCTGATGGTATTGCTGGGAAAGTGTTGTGTAGTCTGTTAACAGGAGCAAACTTTGCCTGGCTTGCTCTGGTTGCGTCATCGGCATCTCTGGTAGCCATCTCGTTAGAACGATACTTTGCTATCGTTCGCCCTTTGTCCACAAAGTACAGACTTACCAAGTCGAAGGTCAAACGCATAAGCGCCTTGTGCTGGTTTACCGGTTTGGTCATAAACCTACCACTGTTCTTTATCAGAGTTTATGACAAGAAAGACAAACTGTGCGTCGAGAAATGGCCAAAAGATCAACAATGGCTTGCAAGTGCGTACAGTGGAGTTTGGTTTATTGCTGTGGGTGTAATTCCAGTAGCACTAATGGTTGTCCTCTACTCTAAAATCATTTATGTTCTTTGGTTCAAGCGTCCACAACAGCAGGGCACGCAGCAAGCCCTCGAGAAGTCCAGGAAGAGGGTAACCAAGATGGTAGTAAGCGTCAGTCTAATTTATGCCGCCTGCATGTTACCAAACCTGACGATGTATCTCGTACACCATGTTAACAATACACACGACTACGACGTTCAGTATATCATAAGCATTATCTTGTACGCCCTCAACTCCTCCATCAATCCCATCGTCTACACTTTCCAAAGCCAGCATTTCCGAAAACAGATGAAGAAGGTTGTTTGCTGTGGAAAACGTCTTACACATGGGGATTTAGAATTCTCCAGTATCGCACTGAAAAAGTCAGGATCATACGTCGTTGCCAGTGCCACAAGTCTAGAAACCATTAACAACTGAAAGTGGTCGTTTACTAAAAACTGAGCAGCATTTAGCAAACTGATTTTTTCTTGTGGATTTTTAAGGCGCTAATCGCCATGAAATACTTTGGAGGATGTTTACCAGCTTTGAGCAGTACATGTCGATCATATTGTCCCTCATGAAAATAGAAGGTTGGATTGTATATACATTTTATATGCTGAGCTGTTTTTTGTTGTTGTTGTGAATATCAATATGTTTTAACACGAAAATGCCATACAGAAATATTTACCTGGTCAGAAACACAATGATATGGAATGTGCTAAACGAAATCGCACGCGCTTATAGTCTTTAAATAATTTGAATCGTTGTAAAACATACTTTTCGCCCTGATGATGCACTAGAAGTGCGAAAACTCGGTATTATATTAAAAAATAGTGGAAGAAACAAACGTAAACAATATGGTTATTCCCACTTACAATAACATTTTAGATATAAGAAGTGTTATAAAAGACAGAAGAAGAAATAGGTAAATAGGAAAATGAATAGCCAAAGAAGCGAGCGGGCTGTGACCTTAACTTGATCAGAGTGGAAATTTAGTGGCGGTTACACTTAGCCGTTTGACTTGAATTACCACGGTAAATTTGCCTAGCTCGATTTATCATAAACTATTAAATTACCATGGTCAAAGCGGTAACACAAAGAAAAAGTTTTAAACTTTTTTATCTGACGTTACATTTTTTGTTGTCCTTTCTAGCGCTTCTTTGGTGATTCACCACGTTAAATCTACCTTGGGAAATGCCGGTTATACTACAAAATTAGTTTACCCTTGGTTTTTATGCCTTTTACCACAGGAAATGGCCCAGGTGTAACTGCAACTTATAGTTTAACATAATATGAATAATATGAATGGCAATTGAAAATAAGCCCCTCCCCCCCCCCCCCCTCTTTAACAAATTAAATTATTAACAATTATTGTATATATATATATATATATATATATATATATATATATATATATATATATATATATACACCTACTTGCAAGAACGTTGTCATACAACATTTGAGCATTTGTAGTTTAGTGGATTAGGAATAAATTCAAAGTACAAAAGAAGATCATTGAAGCAGAACTCTTTCTTTTGTACTTTTAATTTATTCCTAATCTTGAAACTACAAATGTTCAAATGTTGTATGACAACGTTTTTGCAATTAGGTGTATATATATATACACTATTTAAAGTGGCTCAATTTACCCCCAGGATACCCACCGGCCTAAAAGCAAACATAACAACCCCTTCCAGGTGATCTCAGAAAAACGATAAGCCAATCATTGCGAACCATTTTTCGAAAAAAGAATCCATCCGATATGTCTTTTCGAGCTCAATCATTAATGAACTGGGGAAAACAAAACAAAACAAAATGGCTTACAATTACAATGCAAGGAGAAGTGTCACTTAGCCAATGGTTTAAGGCTTAAAGTGTTTCTATTTCAAAGAATATGTTGTCTAGATGGGACTAGGGATTTATCTTCATCGGTTAGGTTATTATCCATGTTTTTGTTTTATTAAAGAATTTCCGTTGAAACTGTGTCGAAGAAGCTGCCATAAAGCTTTCTCCATTCCTTGGCAGGGTTTAACTAAAATTTGCACATCTTCCGCTGCCTTTAAATTGAAAATATTTTTATCAGTTTTTGAGAGTGTCTCAAAAGATTTATTGGCGAGAAAGTCGCTCATCTTCCGCTCCTTTACGAGATGGCAGCAATGAAAGGCAAATGAATTGAGCGTGCGGTGGATGATATTGAGCATGCGGAAGATGATGGGATTGATTCTTTTTCCCATCAAAGAATCTTTCTTTGCGCGCCTAGTGAGATCACCTGGAGCCTACAATGTAGATAAATTGGTTATTGGGTATGACCATCAATACAATAATGATGATGATGATGATGATGATGATGATGATGATGATGATGATGATGATGATGATGATGATGATGATGATGATTGTGATTGTGATTGATGATCATAGAAATAGAAATAGAAAATATGAATAAGGATTTAGAAATTAGGAACTAAGAACTAGGAATTAGGACCTGGAAATAGGAATTACGAATAAGTAATTAGGAATAAGACTGTACAAACCATCTATGAAATTAATCACAAGTTAGCTCAGGCCAGAAGCACACAAAGTTGTTAGGAAAAATAATTCATTAAAATAATAATAATAATAATAATAATAATAATAATAATAATAATAATAATGCTGATGATGATGAAAATAATAATAGTAATAGTAATACTTATTTATATATTTACTTATTTATCTAACAATTTGTTTGTATATCGCATTATTTGAGTAAACCTTGGTAAATGTGCTTATTTATGTTTTTATTTTACATATTTTACTTGGAAATTACGATCAATTTTTCTACTATGACACTGACCAACGGAGATCAACCAATTGAATCTTTTTTTTTCTAATTTTATTTATCAACCAATATTATTAAGGTGAACTTATTAATTCACTTCTAGCCTCTATTCAATGCAACGTATTGTTCAATAGGCTGCTCTCTTAAGGTTAAGGGTTCTAAAAGCCACCTGCTTCTTTGGTTCAAACTTATCAATCAATAGTTTTGACTATTAATTGTGTGTTTTTGTTTGTTTTTGTTTGTTTTTTTTGGGGGGGGGGGGGTAGGTGCACTTAATATCTGTCAACTTTAGGTGATCCCCCTCTAGTTGTCTAAACATCGTGTGACACCCTTCTATATCTTCCGACCTCCGTCTCAACCCGGCCGCCAACAGAAGATAAATAATGGCTGGACCCTATGAAGCCTATGAAGTTGTTTTGGAATCTTAATTCGAAATGTTTTGCCTATATTTCAAATTCATACCGAACTAACATTATTTATCTTGTAGAATTTATTCGATCGTATTTCAGATTGTTGTGTTATCTACAGTCTTAGTTGAGTATTTTTCAGATTCAGCTGCTCTATTCGGCATGTAAATCTGGATGCCGAGATCATCCTCATTCGCACCAAGCTGTTCATTGTCAGCCTCTGAAGAGCCAAGCTAGCGATTCTATTACGACCATTGTTAACAATCCCTTTTCCTTGGGATCTCTATTTGGTGAATAACATAGATCATGGGTAGATGGTGCCATTGCCTTTGCCATTGCCAAAATAATCGGATCTAGCACTTCTCAGTGTTATATTATCTGCCCAATGTTGTCTGTTACGTGGCTTAGACCGTGTCTAAGTAGAAGCAGTACAAAGGAAATAAAATATATATAAAAACTGAACGAAAGAAAGAATAAATAAGTAGAAATGATTAAGATAAATATGTATAAATGAGAACGCGTAAAAAAGTATGTGAGTGAGCGGATGAGCATAATAGAGGTTTAAACATTTCCAACACTTCAAAGGAATATTGAAAATTTCCAGATTTTTTTAGTGTAAAGGTAGTTATTTTGTGTCCCCTGTTAGGTGCGCCCCATAAATAACAACATGTTATTATATTTTGCCAGTTTGTAAAATATAAATGCAGTTCTACTTCCCTTTCTCTCCCCGCCTTTCTCTGCTTTCTGCATTTTTTAGCTGATAACTGAATACGTACCTTCAGGGGTTTAGTTATGGTTCTAGATGTTAAAATCAGAAACACGTTCACAACCCAAGAAACGCCAATAACACCCAGGCACACCATGTAAAGCTTTTTGTCTAGATAAATAACCATTAAAAAGAAAAATAAGTAAATAAATCAAACCTCTCCTGGAGAATCATGGGATAAAGGCAAGGAAGCGTAAGACGATTCGCTTTGCATCCAATATATGATAAATGTGACCATAATATAAAATCTAAACTTTGTGGGCCAAACCATATAAAATAACCAAAAAACTCAATCAGCTGAAAGGTTCAGAGCAAGAAAACGAGCCAAACACCAAATGAACGGTAGAAACAAATGAAAAATTAATTCGATACTATCGATTGCGCAAACTTTTAAAATCATGATGGATGGATAGTGTGCTTACAATTCAATCCCGAATTACCCTTGTTGCGACTGGGATGCTTACTCCCTATTAAAGCTGACGCCTTCCGTCTTTTCCTGACGCTTGGACACATACCTTTTCATAGTTAGAAAACCAGCTTTCAATTACAGTAAAAAAGACATCACATATAAGAACCTAGTGGTCAAGAACTTGTTAGGCTAAGAATTTCCATCATAATTTTATACATATTTTATGCAAACAGTAGACATGACCAATAATGCTACCAGCCCAACAAGTACCTTTTCTTCTTAAGAAAATAAGAACCCCTAAATAGAACCAAACTAGCTGATTTCCGAGAAACACCAATTATATAAGGATTTTTCAAGGCTAATTTAGAATTGTTCAAGTTTTTATATGCGGGTTTTTACTGGAGCTTCTTCACAGGCTCATTATGACTGAGTACGTCTAATCTTAGATATATTAAAATTTTCATTCACTTAATGTGTACTTACACGAATTTGTTACGTTAACTTTATGCTCGTCAAAACCAAAGATGTTTTCTGCACGGCAAATATATATCCCAAAATCACTGTCTTGTAAAATTATCACTGATAGCTGACTTCCTTCTTTAGTTGGACGGCTAGCATTAGTGATATCATGGCCATTTGGGCTGTACCATGTAATATTTGGCCTGGCTGGTTCGTTAATGATACAACGCAGGACCAAAGATTTCTTGCTCCAAGCTTTGACAATGTTATCAGATAGAGATTTATTGATTATAGGACTTTCTGGAGAGAAAGACAAATAATGATTAGAAGTAGCGCAGCAACAGATAAAGCAACAAATAACACATATTAGCAAATAGAGCAACAAGTTTACCATACTAAACAAACTGAGCCTACTTAAATGTAACATTGCCGACCAGAACGACAGCTAAGCAGCTATCCAAACCACACCCAAACAAGCAGCTGATATCTGTGAAGCCTATTTAACCAACATTACTGGATGCGAATAAATGCACAATAGAATGTACCATTAGAAGATTGTAAAGCAGTCTGTCTATATTCTGTGTTGTTTTGCAAGATGTCTGTCACATTTCCTGTAATTTAAGAATATGAAATAGCTTCATAAATATACCAAGATTAACCTAATTTGTTTTCCAAACTATTTACCTTTTAAAAACGTTTCAGTATTTGCTTTTTAATTCCTTCGATTCCTTAATTTTTTCAAGATATTTTTTACGAAAGAATTGAAATGAAATATTGTTAAAAAGTTGCCTAACTTTGGTTTTAAATTGTTTACTCTTTAATAGTGACAAGGTTGGCTTTTTACGCTTTGTGAGGTTTATTGGGAGATCTGTTGCATTTTCTGCAAAATAAAGGACATATTTTTCTTGACTAATCTTAAAAGTCAAAACAAAAATGACAATTGAAATGCATACCAAAACACGGCAAAGAAAAGCACTGGAAGATACCTTTAAAAATCGGCAATGTTGTTTGAGGTGTACTTGTTACATGGAGATTTGTTGTGCCTACAGGTTCTGGTCGAAAAACAAGTTAAAAAAATAGATTTCAGCATCAGCCAGTTAACAAGTTGGGCTTCCATATTGTCAGCTAGCCAGCCGCAAAGAAGCATACATTCATCCAGCATCCAACAAATCAAATGATTCATACAACCATGCATCCATTCCATGTATCTATCCATCTTACCATTCATCCATCCATCCATCCATCCATCCATCCATCCATCCATCCATCCATCCATCCATCCATCCATCCATCCATCCATCCATCCATCCATCCATCCATCCATCCATCCATCCATCCGGAAAACTACAATTACCTGAAACAGAAAGCATCACTTTGCTGTATATTGGCAACGACGTCCTCAGCAACACTAGCCTGCATCCATATACCCCACTATCAGCGGCGGTAACGTTCTTAATGACCAAGGTAGCAAGCGATTCTTTGAATACTCGAGTAGGATTTAACAGTCGAGGAGGACATGTATCTTTGTGTATTACCCATTTCCAGTTTTGGAACATATCCTCGCTTGCTATGTTCAAAACATCACCTTGGTTGGTATAGAAGTTCCATTTTGGTGAATTTATATCGAATTCTTTGTTTCTATCATCAACATGGTATTCCCACACTAGTCGAACTGTGTGTCCTTTAAACGCGTACACTGTCTTGGGAGGCTCTTTAGTAAATCGAACAGACCCTGTACCAGAAAGTACGAACTAACATAAGGTGTCAACTGGCCTTTCAATTTAAAACAGTCATGTTATTTAGAGTCCTAATTATGTGGTATGAATATATTAATACATAATTTTATTTTATCTTTTACTATAGAACACTGAAAGGTCCACTTAAATTATGAACAAGTGTAAAGAACACGCAAACATTTAACACACTAATATGATATAGAAAAATCTTTCTAAAAATTCGGCATGTGATGGAGACCTTTTTTCCGGTTTCTTCGGCTCTTAAGCTTCTTACTTTGCGAAAAAAAACATCATTGAAATTTCATGAAGCTTTAGTAGTGATTTCTTTAACTACCATTTCTGATTCGGGTCATTTTATTATTTGAAAACATAGCTATAGCTTGATATGCTTTCTTAAAAAATATCTTATTAGGCAAATTCAGTTACAACCTGTCCCATTAATTTCATCTTAAAGTGAAATCGTTTATATCGGGCTACATTTTAAGAAAAAATGTCTGTTTAGGTCGTTTAGGATCAAATGCTTTTTTCGAAATTATCTACAAAAAAAATCTTACCCCCAATCGTAATGACCATGCTCAACATCAACAGCAAACTGTAATTCCAGAGCATTTTATCGACAAGAATGTGTAGCAGGGTAAGCTATGCGACAAGTATATTTTGATTTTATTTTGTCATTGGAAACTGAAACCCTATTTCGCTTTTATTTGTTGTTGTTGTGTTTGTTTTTTAATTAACATTATCATGTTTCATCATCACAATCATTATCATCATGATCATCATGATCATGATCATCATGATCATCATCATGATCATCATCATCATCATCATCATGATCATCATCATGATCATCATCATCATGATCATCATCATCATGATCATCATCATCATCATGATCATCATCATCATCATCATCATCATCACGGTGTTGAAGAATCGAATACAAAGTCGTTTTTAACGCCATGATTAACCAACAAAATCGTGAACAATGAAAGTAGGGTTAACGCGTGTTGTTTTTTAACAATTCTACTTATGTTTACACCAAAAGGTAATGATATTTTTGGAATGGCTCATAAAGAATTTGATATTTTAGAAAGGCGACTTGATACGCTTCAAATATTCGAGTGTCAGATGTTATAGGCAAAACGCTTATTTCCCAGAGACTATAAGAGTATTTTTCGTTTTAATACCATCATATCTTAGCTTAAGGGTTAATTCATACTTGTATATAAAAGTACTCCAAAGCACTCCAGGTTTTAGATGTGTTTAGGACCTCTGAAAATAGCCATTTTTTGACACTTCACGAAGAACTGAACGTTGGTAATGTATAAATAATAAAGGGAAATTCAGTAAAATTACTGTATATTTTACGCAAACGACAAGAAAAGTAATAAATATACAACTTATCCGTATATTAGATGTTGAAATAAGGCAAATAAGCGCTGGGATACGCACTTTGTTGAACAACGAGCCCATCGAACAGGTGTCACTCGTCTCTTTCTTTCAAATTAATCCGTATATAACTAGATGAATCAGTTTAAAACTATTTCAACTCCTTCCAGGCCGGGAATAGAAGCAGAACATCGTCTCTCGATACACAGAGAACGTTAAATAAAGAAAAAAACTCTGGAAAAGATGCCGAGATGCCGAGATCTAGCAACTGGACTAAACATCGCCATTTTGATCTTCACTCAAAGCCAGCTCAAACAAAGTGATGACGTCACGAAAGAATTGATAATATACTATGAAACGCATTGCATCATTAGATAACCCTGGACCCTCCTCTGCGAAACATGATCGCTTCTGGCTCTCCATGTCCTCTAGACCAACTCTCAATCATCTGCTTCAAAAGATGTCCACAACTTCGTACGTATTTGTCTGAAATTATCCGTGCAGTTTGGTCGTCTGGAACGGTCGCTACTGAAACGACATCTGAAAAGTTCGAACGGCTGTTTCAGACAGTTTCAGAGTTTCCGTTTCATTGTTTCGGGTACTTTTGCATTTACTGCTTTGGGTAATGCCTTAGAATAATGTTCCCGCATCAGTCGTTGAGCACTGAGTTTCTGATATAGTTTGGTATCAATATTTCATCAGGTATTTTAATATGAAATATATTTCATTTGAAGATAAAAGATTATTAAAGCTTTCATTCTGTAACTCTAGCATGTAACAATATCCTGTTGAACTTCATCTATATTTTTAAGTAGGAACTCTGGTCTATGTAAATTTGAAATGCTTGAAATTCATTGTTATACACCGATTCGAAAAATGGCCGACAGCCTCATCGGCCGGAAGGGCCTGGGAGCGAATTTATTGAAAACGAGGCTAGTCAGTAATGCTTGTAAAGGTTTTACCCTTGGTTGTGTGTTGAAGTATGAAGTATGGAGTCAACAGTCACGCTAAAAGAGGATGATATTCCCGGTGCTTCTCTTGGTGGTAGAATACCATCTCAGCTTAAGTTGGACGAGCTTCGTTTCTGGCTTCAGTGCAGGGGAGATTCATGTAAGGGACTTAAAACGAAGGCACAATTCGTAAAAAGGTAAGATTATCAAATACGCCTTCAACACCGATCGTTAGAATACTGCTATACACATTTAACGCCGTAAATTCACAATCCTATTCTAGTTAGACTTTAAAATAGAGGGGAATTTTAAAGCTTAACGAAAGGAAGCGTCTTTTTATTCAGTACTTGTTACGGGGCACGATATATTCGAAAAATCGAGATTGAACTCACAAAATTTCACACCTTCGAACGCGTTCGAAGACCAGTTCAGTACAGGTTATTTTAAAGTTATGTCAAAGAATTATAACAAGCTATATTAAGTCATTCAAAGAATTGCGAAAGAAATATATCTAATAGATATTTCATATTTTCTTTATTTTAAAGGGTAGAAGAATATATAAGTTCTGGTCGTGACAAAAACCTTGTTGACCCAGATCAAGACAAAGTGTTTACGAAGAGGAAGCAAAGACTAGAAACCATTCGAAAACAAAACCAAGCTTTCGCGCAATCACCAACGCCTATTCCAGTAAAATATCCTTCGGATGGTTGGTCAACAAAACTTGCACGAATGCCCTTATTCACACGTGCTGAAATGGATTTCCACATTTCAAAATATGGAAAAACTCTTGATCCAAAGAGTACAGTTCAGCACTCTGTCCCCACAAGCATGCGAAAGGCTAAAACATTTCTTGAAGATGAGTATCTGAAGGAAATTCTTGCTTCAAGTGACGATAAATAATTCTATGTGAAGTCTTTATGTCACCATAGTTACAGAAAAAACGATCCCCCACATAACTTAAAGATAGCATTGGATTTGATAACCGGAGAAGTAAAAAGCTCAAACCGTTCATGTGTTGCTGGCAAGTTGGATTTTGCAACCATATTTTAGCTTTAATGTTTAAGATATGCAAGTTTAGTCTTCGTGGTTGTAAAGATACCTCTGATCTCAATAATGAAGATGACATGGTAGCTAAAAAGGCTTGCACCTCAACTTTACAAATGTGGCACCACAAGGGAAGAGAAGACACAATTCAGCCTCAACCTGTTATGGAAGTATCAGTAAAGAAAACAAGACTTGATGACAGTGTAAAATCCACCAGAGAACCTGGAGTGAAGTGTATCCTTTACGAAGCTAGGAATAAAGTAACCACTCAAAGAATCAGTGAAATGGTACTCAAAGAGAAATTGAAAAAAATAAATCCTACAATGGCCTTGGCTCAGATTCATACCCCTTCTACCGGAAGCACAGAGTATGTGGAAACTCGGTTTGGAAAAAGTCCAAGAGGATCATATGCCAGTTACCAGCTATCATTTACTGAATCAAATTTCCAAGTCATATGCAATATAAACTCTGTGCCAAGAACTGTTCCTAATGAAGAAATGGTTGCAAATCAGGAATTTCCACAGTTTCCCTTACATAACAACATGCAAGTATTTGATTGCTCGAGTGATAATGAATCTGAGGAGAAGCTGCTAGAACATCTTTGTGTTGAAAAGGACAAACTCAATGAAATTGAACAAAAGACCAAGCCTCAGTCCAGATCAGATGATTGGAAGCAAGAAAAGCAATTTAGAATAACTGCCTCCAACTTTGGATTGGTAATGAAGAGAAAAAGAAATCATGATTCTCTTGTGGATACCTTACTGAACCCCAAGCCTTTTACATCTAGGTATACAGACCATGGCAACAAATATGAGCCTGTAGCTTTGCTGCAGTATGAAAAGTTCATGTACTCTACCAGAAGACCTGTTAAGGTATTCAAGTCTGGTTTAGTTATTTCTTTAGAATTGCCAATCCTAGGAGCCTCACCTGATGGTAAAGTGATAGACAGTGGATGCACTGAACAATATGGGCTAGTTGAGGTTAAATGTCCTGCAACTAAATTCAATGTCACACCTCTAGATGCTTGCTCTGACCCAGGTTTTTTTTTTAGAAAAAATCAATGAAAACCCTACATTTAAGAGGAATCATAATTATTATGCCCAAGTCCAAGGTCAGTTAGGAATCACACAATTACCCTGGTGTGACTTTGTAGTGTATACAAGCAAAGGTATGAGCATTGAAAGAATCCCTTTTGAAGACCAATACTGGACAAATATGAAAATCAAGTTAAAATCTTTTTATTTTTATCACTTTCTTAGCAAAGCTGGAAATAAGTTTGTTAGGAATGAATAGGAAAAGCAAAGTCAAACTTTTAGCAGCTCTCATCATTTTTTGTCTGATGATCATGAGAAATCAACTCATTTTCAATTTACTGTTCATCTAGTCCATTGATTATTTCTAATGAATGATGCAAAAGTTATCCTCTGTACTGTTTCAATATACATAGAAAGAATAGAAATAATCAAAATTGGGTATACTCACTTTTTACATGCATGTATTTTTTAGAAATTCATATTTAATATCATGCATTTTCATAAATTATTATAAATATTTAAATTTTCAACCAATTTGTAGATTTACATTACATGATCTTAGCTTTTCAAATTATAGACATAATGTTATGGAGCCATTTGTTCTTTTTGTGGCAATGACTTGTTAGAATTTTTGACTTTTTTAATAAAGTCACTTTTGTATTAAGTAAATCAAAGATGTGTAAAAAAATAAAACATCACAACTGCATACAACATCTATTGAGAAAATTTGTATATGAAATACCACCTAAGTTCTCAAAGAATATATTAAAAATACCATGGGTAGCACCAGTGGTATTAAGCAACTTGCATCAAATATGCATGGTACTTTTTATTAATTCTGCAAGAACTTAGATGGTATTTCTACATAAAATACTTGTTTCTGACAAACAACACAAGGTATAAAGTTCCCGGATGTGTGCAATTAATTAATTGCATGGATTAAGAGAACATTCACAATCAATCAGAAACACATATTTTATGTAGATGTATTATTAAAAATGTAATTAACTTACATGAAACATTCAACTTGAGATAAGAGGATCCTGGGTATTACTCAAAAAATCACAAATACACCACATCTGGTTAACTAGACCAAATTGACTTAGTACAATCAATAATGACTCTTGTAGATGGGAACTTGATCTTGAATGCTTCTGGCATTGTATCTTTGACTACCTCTTGTGAAGGCCAAATATTTATTTGACCAAATTTCAAATACATGAAATTTATCCAGGCAGTGTAACTTCGGCTGACAGTAGACTTTGCAATTCCATACAAATTAGCCAGATGGCGCAGAGAAAACCCTCTTCGTAAGCGGCACATCACCATAAAAAATTCTGAAATTGTCTTCAGCTTTTTAGGTCTTCCCTTTCTTGCATTCTGCTGTTCAGTTTCATCCTCTTCTTCATGTTGAAATTCATAATAATTATCTGGAACATTAAAAAAAGCTTAGAACAGTCGATAATTTTAAGAGTAAACATAGGCAAATGCAAAAAGCATATACTGACTAGCCTCGTTTTCAATAAATTTGGTCCCAGGCCATCCCGGCCGATGAGGCTGTCGGCCATTTTTTGAATCGGTGTATAAGTACCTGTGGCATTAATGACTCATTATTATATCACGCCATGACGCTTGAGTGATACGATATCAGTAAAAGTTGGATTGATAGCTGTTTCATCAACATATTTTTAAAAATTCACTACGACTCCTTGCGATGGAATTTAGTCTTCATTTTGGTAGCGAAAATCTCACTATAGAATGGTTGCATTACCTAGTAAGACATTCAAAAGACTATGCCTTGATGAACGGTGCTTTGCTACAGTCAAAAAAGACGCCGGGAAAATCCGATCACGTTCCTTTTATGCTATTCCCAACTCCTTTTCCTAAGAAGCTCTTCGATGAGGCAAAACAAGTGCAAGAAGATTTAAATCTTTTGGTATATAAAGTCAGCCATGACCCTGAATTCTTGAAAGACTCACTGCAAGGGTTAGTAAATAACATGGATTGCTTTTTCTCGTATGTAAGTAAATACAGCCAAAATATGGCATTCCAAGTTTTGCAGTTCAAGCTGAGAGAGAGATTAGGTACTGTTAGTAAACTTGATTTCGGTGTTTTAGATCTGTACGGTAAAATATCCATAAAAGAGACAAAAGCCCAGAACACGAGAAACAAATGATGGCAGAACACGATGCTTATGCTGATGTTTTACCTCGATTCGAAACTATAATATTAGTGTATAGCCGAATTTATTACTAACACTACGGCCATTTTAAATCAGACAGAACAAATAGAACGGATAGGTAGACAGACTGTAATCGGGTCTTAGTGGATGTTATTTAGATAGCGCGAATGGGGACACAAAGTTTTTTTTTTTGATTGCATGACAGCCCAAAACATGGCTATTTTACTCAGTGCTTGAAACTCACATCCATTTGGTCGATTGAAAATAACATAATCGTATCGAAACATGTAAAGGTTTCCCCTTGCGTTTACACCATATTATTCTGTACAGGTAATGTGACAATGCAGTGAGAACTATTGAAGTTATTTTTGGAGTAAACACGCTTTGAAAAAAACTGTCATGAGTAAACAGCAATGTAGAATATATTAGAGTCATCTTAAGTGGTCATATAATTCGATGCGCTTGAATGAGTTGAAACAAAATGTTCAGTTGGAAATAAGGAGCAGTGTTTGAGAATATCTGCATTACAAACATTCAGTCCTCTGAGTAAAATTGATCATTTGTACAAGTAAGACTCGGGAGTGGGGAATGTGCTTAGTAAAAAGGCTGAAGTATCTATGGTATTATATGCCGTGTTGCATCGTATTTTTATGAATACATTATAACGCCAACTGTTTGCTAAGTAGGCTCTCCCTTTTTCGGAAAAGGAAGATTTTACGCATACATGTAACTGCAATATAAATCAATAGACTCTATTGTCGGAATAGCGAAAGCCTTGTAATACCATGAAGCCATGTAGTGAATTTGACCTTTAAAGTTCATTTTTCATGGTTATTATTTTACACGACCATTGCATGGTTCAAAAATTTCGTTTCAACATGCGCACTAATTTCTTCTTTTGATTTTACTTAGGACTATCAAAGCTGATGAATTCATTGGTCGAGTCTATGATATCTATGAAAAAACAAGAAAGGAGGGAATAGCACAGGTTAGTTTGTCAATGATTAACAATATAAAAAGCCGCCAAGGCTATTTGGTTTTATACTGATAGCCGCAAGGCGTGAATCATACTCATAGCTGTCACTCTACATATATTATCTAAGATGTTTACATACCATTACCATGTTTTTGTCACGAACTCGCGTAAATATAATATTTTGTATCATATCAAATCAAATCAGGCACATCAGGACTCAGTCACAAATTTTCCAAAATCCAAGTGTCCAAAAATGTGTTGCAAAACGTAAGAACGAGAAGACGTGCTTGCTGTATCTGTAATATTTTAATGAATCATACTCATAGCTGTCACTCTACAGATATTATCTAAGATGTTTACATGTCATTACCATGTTTTTGTCACGAACTCACGTAAATATAATATTTTGTATCATATCAAATCAAATCTGGCACATCAGGACTCAGTCACAAATTTTCCAAAATCCAAGTGTCCAAAAATGTGTTGCAAAACGTAAGAACGAGAAGACGTGCTTGCTGTATCTGTAATAGTTTAATGAATCATACTCATAGCTGTCACTCTACAGATATTATCTAAGATGTTTACATGTCATAACCATGTTTTTGTCACGAACTCACGTAAATATAATATTGTGTATAATATAAGTGTCCAAAAATGTGTTGCAAAACGTAAGAACGAGAAAACGTGCTGTATCTGTAATATTTTAAACAAAAGAAACATTAAAATAGGTCTAAAACTGGTTCTAAAAATAGTTCTAAAACCTTTTAGTAGACTGGCTATAGCATCCTTTCATTTTATCTTTCATCGTTAGCTAATATAAGTTCGCGAAAATCTCTCGTCAAAATATTAAAGTATTTTGGAATATTTCGTCGCTACACGTTCAATTGGCAACTTTCAAACGTTTGAAAATAAACCAAGAAATTTGCCTTAAGAATTCATTTACTTTCAAGTTCACATGTACATATATTCAAGGCATTCAACACCTCATTTTTCATACAGCCTTTTTGCAAAACTTATGGCCGTTTCAAGTATATATACAAGTATATCAAAAGTATATCAGGAATTATGGGATATCATCGCTGATATTTTTTTTCGGGTTGCCTATCACTAGGGCTTTCTGAAAAAAAAAATATATATACATATTCACAGCTATAGCTACGCTACCAAGTTATAACGTTACGTTTTCGTTACGACACTTTGCACTTTGTAAACCCTTAGCAAGCAAAAGCACTTGAGATTAACACTGGACGAATGTGATTCAAATGTGATGCAAATATGGAAAACACATAAACCACACATACCACACTTGCCTCACCATATTTTCACCCATAAGCAAATGTAGTATTCACTACGTTGGCTTTATATTTCCTATGTGTGTTTCCCACATTTGCACCACATTTGCAATGAGCAAAGGATCTAGGATTGTGAAGTGAGTGAATTCAATTGTTCGTCTAGTGTAAAAACTAATAATTCCTATTTTACTTTATAGCCGATAGAAGTTGGCATAGTTCGAGCTGACTACATGTTGGAAAGTAACAAAGCTACTGTAAACAGTGTCAAAGAGTGCAATGAAAACATGAGCGTCAAGCAAGTTGAGATTAACACTATGGCTGCCGGAGCTGGTTGTACAAATGACAAAACTTCACCGGTAAGCTGACATGAATTACAAATTGTCTGTTCCTAATAATGACTGCAAACTACCGACAACAGATGCCTCCCCCCGTTGGGTTATAAATCCATGTTTAAGTGGAATACAATACGTGTAGTGTAGTGTATTGTTCTGTATTATATGGCTACGATAGTACGCGCGCTCTGATTGGCTGATTTCCGGTCTGAGATTTTCCCATCTCAGACCGTTACCATGACAATTGGTCCGGATCGTATATCGAATTTGCGAGTTTGTTTACAATTTTCACGTCGCGAAATTTGACATTTTTTCTCGTTAAACAAGAAATTTATAAGCAAAATAAAACAAAAAGCGAACAAAGAAATTATGAGCTACGAAGAGGACCATTCTCCGAGCAAATTTTACTACCCTGACGAGCTCGAAGTGGACATGAAAATCTTGTTTTGACTTCGCGTGAGGTTCGCTGGCCGTCAAATATATTTTTTTCACAGAACCAAGTCTTTTTACTAGGTCTTAGCCTTTTTTCTTGAAATGGGATCAAAAACAAAAAATCAAAGCTTCAAATATCGGTTTTTTGGTTCACAATTAAAAGATGAAAAAGAAGAAAAAGATGATAAAAATCTAGAATGCAGTAAAAACGACAAACTATCCAAGTTTTTCTGACAATGTTTGCCGAACCAACGTCCTTGGCTTGTCTGAAAGTTTCTCCAGCTAGTTTACACATTTCTTGTCGATTTTTTTACGAAATATTAGTTAAAATTAATGAATTTACCTTCTATGAAGTGTTTTCTACGGAACTGAAATATCATTCTTGCAGTATAATCAGGTTTTTCTGGTCTACAGGCCACTTTTTCTCTCACTGAAGTTTCAGTCACGAAACTTCATCGTAAGATTAAGAATCTTCCCTCGCTTTCCCTCGCTAAATCTACTTTAGCAAGTCGCTAAAGTCGAAAAATTGTTTTTGTTCACTTTAAGACAGACATGACTTCGATTAAACGTATTTTTCGCATTGCAAAAATAAGAAAAAAATACTTCTTGATCCATCTTTGACTACATTATTGAAAACCAACAATATGAAAACACAGCTCCTAACAGTCAAGAGCAGATTGAAAACTTCGTTACAAACCAGAAAGCTAAAAATACGATTAGAAAAACCAAGTCGGACATGAACATACTCCATAAATATTTAAACAGCCTTGGAAAAAACACAGAGATTGAAAGCTTACCAGCTAACGACCTATAGACCATCTGTTAAACAAGTTCTTGTTTAGTTTGTTCCACTTCGATGAATGAGCTTAGTTCTATTACGATTGTTTAAAAAAAAAAACTTAAAAACATTTAAAATCAGTGCTTGAACTTCTGTGACATCGGTCTGAAGGGTCTTTATTCAATATTTATTAATAGTTTACAAATATTGAATAGACCGAATGCCAATATGGCCGCCATTGACTTTCAGAAATAAAAACATAATCTTACAAAATAAGCACCAGTATTAGAAAGAGCAAGCAGAGATATGTATTTTTGGAAAGTTTCATTGCCATCAATAGAATTCAAGTGAAGCTATTTTGAATCAAAATTACAAAGATTTGTAAGTGTTCAGTGATCTGTTTCCTTGATAGCTTCGTTGTGGTGTTCTTCACATTTCTCATACCTTCCCAAGAATTTAATACTTTTGTCTCAAACTTTCTAACTTTGTTGGTGTCATTCTAGTCTTTTCTTTTCTTTTCTTTTCTTTTCTTTTCTTTTCTTTTCTTTTCTTTTCTTTTCTTTTCTTTTCTTTTCTTTTCTTTTCTTTTCTTTTCTTTTCTTTCTTTTTTTTTCTTTCTTTCTTTTTTTTATTTTTGTCTTTTTACTTCATCAATTAATTTCAGTTATTTTGTTGGACTGCTGAATCAAGACTTTTCAGTAATATCGCAAAAGGTATTTTTTGAATCATGTTGCAAACTCTTTTCGTCATAATAGTATATTTTTAATGTATTTTAGTGCGTGGATGGGTAAATGGATGGACATGCACATGATCACCTGGCTGGAATGAAAGGAGGATGGCTGGATGAATGGAGAAATAGAAATGAATATATATGAATGGATGGGTGGATGGATATCTGGATGGTTGGTTGGGCGGATGGATGGGTGGATGGATGGGTGGATGGATGTATATCTGGATGGTTGGGTGGATGGATGATTAGATGGATGGGTGGATGTATATCTGGATGGTTGGGTGGATGGATGATTGGATGGATGGGTGGATGGATATCTTTATGGTTGGTCGGATGGATGATTGGATGGATGGGTGGATGGGTGGATGGATATCTGGATGGTTGGGTGGATGGATGGGTGGATGGATGGGTGGGTAGATGGATGGGTGGATGTATATCTGGATGGTTTGATTAATGGATGTATGGGTGGATAGATGGATGGATGGTTTAGTGAATGGGTGAGTGACTGAGTTATTGGGTAGGTAAGTATGTAAATTTACAAGCTGTGTAGCTGAATGGTTGAAATGGAAAAAATGAATATTCCAAACAAGTCAAAATCAGATTTTTTTTTTTATAAACAACAGATTCCGAACAATGCGGCAGGAAGTGGGATAGGTGAAATCCTGGCTCAAGCATGGGAGTTATACGGATCCAAAAGGTAATAAACAATTTTGCTAATTATGAATTTAAAGTATTTTAGTTCTTGAAGTTGAATTTTATTTCCTTTTTTTCTTTGCCGAAATACTGAGTAATGATGATTAAATGTATCGGCAATCAACCAACAAGGTTTTAGTGTAATTCTAAAAATCATCTTTTTTTTTTCGACACAGAAGCTGAAACGACATGTTACAATCCATTATCACCCGAAACATAAATGTTAGGTCCTGCAAGGTCCATCTCCCCCTGTATAATCGTTTTCACATATATAAATATAGATCTTTACCCTACATTTTCTGTTTAAATCCGGTTAAACAACCTTCAACCACCGATGTGTCAATGTCACGTATATTCTGGTACCTCATCCTACCAGCTTATGATCAGCACATAAATGTAGATGTTATTTTGTTCGTTTGGTTCTTTGTTTGTTTGTTTGTTTGTTTGTTTGTTTGTTTGTTTGTTTTTTTGTTTGGCGAAAATGTTCTTGCAATCTTTGTTGATTTGTTGACCTTTGTTCAACTTTTTTTCTATTTTTGATTTGAAATAATAATAATAATAATAATAATAATAATAATAATAATAATAAAAAGGTAATAATAATAATAACAATAATAATAATAATTATCAGCTTTGTTTAAGACTTAAAGGTATAATCATAAACACTAACTACGGTTTTTAATTCTCTGCTACTCAAGGTTGCTTGCTAGAGACTCTGTTATTAGAGTTCCTTCTTAAAGATATTCACCAATATTATATTTCTTATTGTTAAAATTATCTGTGTTCTTTTTCTTTTTCAAGTGCAATCATATTGATGCAAACATTTCACGAGGACGTAGCAAAGTACGACCAAACATTGACAGAGTACTACCTGCACGAAAGGTAATTAGTCTTGGTGATATTTATACTATCTTTTGTCATCAGGTTTCGGTCCCCGCTCCCCGCCATCATCGATCGGGGTTACCATCACTCTCTCCACCAAAACCATCAATAACGTCACCGATGTCACTTACAACCATCACCATCATTACTACCACCTTCACCGCCACAATCACTATCACCACCATTATCACTACCATCACCAGCATCGTTAGCTCATGGATATCACCATCAACAAAACCATATTCTTAGTGTTTGTAAATAATAAGCGTAACCTCAGCTCAGAGGTTGTCAAGTGGTCAATCAAATCAATGTTTGGTGATTAATGAGAAAGGATGCACAGACATCAAGAATTGCGCATTTGTACCACAGTATATTCCCCAATCCCCCTTTCCTCATTCTCGATCAGTCGATCGATTCATCCAGACATTCAATCTGGGTTGTTATATCGAAAAAAGAAAATAAAGCTAAAATAGTAAGCATGAACATTATCTGTAAAGAAGGAACCGTAAAACATTTGTTAACAAATGGCGAAAATGAGCTACATTGATGTTATCGTAAACAATATAATTGACATATACGTTTACCATACAATGTCTTTATGATTATTTGTTTATGGTGTGATTATATTTTTCATAGGCTTCCGAGGATTAAACTAATCAGAAGAACATACGAAGAGGTGCACAAAACTGCCAAACTAGTTGACAAAAAGCTTTTCGTGTAAGTACATATCAGAACAAAGTCGAGTAGTGAAAATATGTCGGTTCATAAAAAGACTCGGTATTAAAATGCTTTAATCATTTGAGGTGAATTTGACTACAAAGACAACCAATGTTTTTTTTTTTTTTTACATTAGCCAAGATTTATTGATAATGATATTCTTAAGTATCGAACAAACGATGCATTTTTGCGTGCAACTTTGTAGGCAGTAATGCAATTGCAACGTTACATTTGCATCACCTGAACACGATTTTGAACCCAACTTGGCATCGTTTTCAGTATTCCTGCAATAGAATTCTCATATTCTCATTAATACTCTCACCCTGTTAAATTTGTTTTCTTCGTTCACTGCTATGTGTCACATCCCTTAAATTACCTACCGCATGCAAGCAACTTAACGGCTGGGCAACAGGTGTACTGGGGCTCCATGCATGCCTTAAAGGCATATGCACCCTGCGCATGCAAATTCGCCTTAGATTAGTGCAGAATATTGAACGAATGGAATACAACCACTAAGAGCGTGCAAACTTTATCACTGTTTAGTTCTATAGAAAACAATAAAATTAGCATAAAAATATCACTGTCTATATCTAACTGTCAAAAATTATATATTTCCTGAAATCAGTACACGAGGAAATCTGCTTAAGATTTTGTACTCTTAATTCTAGATATATATTTCCAATTTTTTTTAACAGGGAACGCCAAGAAGTTGCTGTAGTATATCATAGATATGGTATAGTTCCAGGAGAATACAAATCAGAAGATGTAAGTCTTAGTGTATTAAATTCTTAATCTAGAATAGGTTCATTAACCCGTGAAACAAAGGTTGGAGCTAAAAAGCTGGTTGTTAGGTTAATGTGATTTAGTTGTGGGTTATGGGATGATACCCGGTGGGATGGCTGTTTGCTAGATTGCTGGATCGATTATTATATTTTGTAATCTTAAATTTGCCTACAGTTTTCCAATAAATAATTTCGTTTTAATTTTTTATCCACTCATTAGGCGTGGTCTGCAAGGCTACTTATAGAAAGATCTCTAGCTATCAAATGTCCAACTGCAGCAGGTCAGTTGGTAGGGACGAAAAAAATCCAGCAAGTCTTGGCAAAACCTGGAGTCGTCGAAAAGTATGAAGACACTTTATTTAATAAAGGATAATACAACAATCGAAAAGGAGAGCGAGGTTTTTGGAGGCAAAGCTTTTAATCCATATATCGAATTTCTATTCAAATGAAAGGTTGGGAAGACGTAATTCTATACTTAATTCAGTGATAACGTTAATAAAGCTTTGTTAACCTTCAAACCGATCCTTGTCAGTGTTTCCAAAGATGTTGCTTCATTAAATTTTCGACACCACTTGGGTCGTACTGTTTTTTTATTTAAATTGACTACTTTAATTACCAGGTACATATCGGATACGGCGGCTGTACAACGACTTAGAAGGACTTTCACTGGTCTTTATTCTCTAGACGAGGTTAGACGTCCTTTATTATAGTGATCATGCATTCTTGTTAGGATAAGATAAGAATAGGTTTATTGGTCACTTTGTAAATTCGTGTGAATTTAAAAAACGTGATCTTACAACATATTAGACTTCTTAAAGAGAGTAAGCATTTTTGATAATTATTACAATGCACTTTACAAGATTCCTGGTTTGCAATCGAGGTTGAAAAAAAAATGGGCTGAGTTGGCATTGTAGTGCATTGTGGGACTGTTTTAGGGCGCAGAATAGACGAATAGACGCAATCTTGGAAATATATTCCCTAAAACAGTCCGACAATGCACTACAATGCCAACTCAACCCATTATACTATATATTTTATATATTTTTCGATCTAGGGACCAGAAGGTGACCAGACTGTCAAAATGGCATTTGACGATCCAGAAAAATTTGTTCTTAAACCCCAGAGAGAAGGAGGAGGTGAGCTTTTCTTGGCGGTTCTCAAATATTCAAAGATAATATCCTTGTACATGTAGAACATGATAAGCCTCTCAGAACTTCAGCATAGCATTGGGTAAAGTTATTTGTAAGCAATACTGTGAAACTTCTAAATAATTGCAGGACTGCTGGGGCGCAATCCTGATTTTAATAGAACTATTCCATACGCAGCAATCAATTGTTTGGTAAATTAGTAAATTAAATTCCAATAACAGCTGTTAAAAAGAATGTTTGCTAGCAGGGATATCTTAATTTCCCTACACAAGTATAAGCCATTCCAAGGCTGAGGAACTGAAGAATGGTATACTGTGGGACTGTTTTAGGGGAACAAATAGATATCATCTTGGAAATGTGTACCCTAAAAAAGGTACTACAATTCCGCCTCGACCAAATTTTTCCTCATTTTCGGAATGGCTTATGAAGTAGTTTTGGAAGGAAGGTGGGGGGATTCAATAACGGTGTGTAACATTCTACCATACTGTGAATTTTTGTTCAACAGGGAATAATTTCTTTGGTGAGGATATCAAAACAATGCTAAACAAGGAAGATAGATCACAGTATATTCTGATGGACAAAATACGAAGTCCTTTGGTGAAGAACTACATTGTGCGGCCAGAAAATAGTGAGCCTGTTTTTACGGATGTTGTCCCTGAAATCAGCATATTCGGAGTATTCATCGCGTAAGTTCAAAGATATTAGTCATAATGCTATTGAGTGGTTTTGCTTAACCTGTGAAATAGTTCAAAGGTAAACAGACTATAATGGTTATATCATATTTCTATCATCATCATCATCATCACTACCACCACCACCACCACCATCATCATCATCATCATCATCATCTCATCCTCATCCTCATCCTCATCCTCATCCTCATCCTCATCCTCATCCTCATCCTCATCCTCATCCTCATCCTCATCCTCATCCTCATCCTCATCCTCATCCTCATCCTCATCCTCATCCTCATCCTCATCCTCATCCTCATCCTCATCCTCATCCTCATCCTCATCCTCATCATCATCATCATTATCACTACCACCACCACGACCACCATCATCATCACCACCACCACCACCACCACCATCATCATCATCATCATCATCACCCCCACCCCCACCATCACCACCACCACCACGCGCATATTCGATCAATTTACAAATCCTGACATACGCACAAGGATGGGCAGGCATATACTATACTTTATCACTCTAGAGACTGAGTTGCTCTCGAACAATTTTAACATCTACTTTTTTTACATGACAGCAATGGGGACAAACTAATTGCTAACAGAGAAGTAGGACACACGATGCGTACGAAAGGCAGCAACTATGATGATGGAAGTGTTTCTTCTGGAATAGCAAACTATGACAGTCCATATGTATTTTAAAAGGATATAGATAAACAACTAGTTTGAAGTGTTAATCTGTTTAACGAATCCAACATAAACTTGTAGAGCTTGTTACGTCACTTGAATGATTGACGTCCACCTAATGCAGTAGTGAAAACGAAGTAATCAAAGTCTAGCAGTCGCAGTTCATCGAATCGGCGGTGAAAACATTACCTCACTTGGTAAAGAGGCTTTGCAGCATCACGTGATGACAGCCAACAACAGAGCCCTTTTCCCTGGGAAACTGAATTCTTTGTCATGTATATAAATCAGATTCGACCAGATTCAATTGTTCCTGCCTTCTGTCATTGCTGCCATCATGAGACGGTACAAAGCCTCTATTATTCAGTAAGGCTTAATAGTAGAGTACAAATAATGTTTGACAACTATCGAAATGCGTCACCATTTTAAGTAAATCGTTAACCTGTACTATATGTGTATGTTTTTCGATACTTTTAAATAACCTTCAATATATATTTAAAAAAGGCCTAATGACAATGACAATGTCAATATGTTTATATACACCTTAAGTTTACATGCTGAAAAATAATTTACAGTGCCGTTTTTTTCGGGGTTAGCTAACTAGTGGAATAACCAAAAGTGGCTATACGAGCCAGTGAGCTATATATAATTGCTTAAGGTGACTGACTACTTTAGTAAGGAATAATTACAAGATGTTCTTAGAAAGATATTTTACACAGAATTTAACGCTGATTCCAAAAAATGATAAGAAAAATGTCCCGAGCTCTTTTTCGAGATAATGAATTTTGAATATGACCATCTTGACAAGTTTTCGAAAGGAAAATGGCGGAAATCAAGCTTTGCACACAATACTCCAGTTTCACATTCGATGGAGTGGTTTTGAAGACCACAGACTCATTTGTACAGGCTTAGCCTCGTTTATAAGTCATCTATTCAAAGGCACCATTAAAAGTCCGTGGGATTGGTATTATTCAACTTGTACATTCTTTACATTACAGTTGGCTGTTGCTAATGATTTGCATAAGTCAACCGTAATGTAAAGAATGTGTAAGTTGAACAATACCAATGTTTTGAAATCCCACGGACTTTTAATAACGTCGTTGAATAGATGACTTATAAACGAGGCTAAGCCTGTACAAATGAGTCTGTGGTCTTCAAAAACAGCGGTTTCCATCGAATGTGAAACTGGAGTATTCAGAACTCAAAAATTAAAGAAGCTCTGGAAGCAATTTTCTCAGGACATCTACTTTAAACATTATTTTTGAAGACTAACTAAAAATATTTGAAGAAAGTTTTTAAAATAAGCTAAAAAATTAGCTTCTTCTTAGCTCAATCAACCGAAAATCGTACTCAAACGACAACAATAAAATCACATAAAACGCTTTTTTATATTTTTTCTAATAATTACGTTTTTTTTCAAACTTTCTCAAAAGATTGATTTTTACCTGTTGTTTTAGGAAATTCAAAGAAAAATATAGAGTCCCGTGCAAAATTCGGGGTTTTTGCCCTGTTTTAGTTCAAAACGTGTATGGTTCCTCAATAAAATTTTGAAGGTTGTTATGCGGTTTTGAGCGATTTTTGTGCGCGCACACATCGTGTACTCAATTGAACGTTCAAAAGTAGTCAGTCACCTTAAGCAATAAATAACATACAAAAGCGATGTATAAATGTATATTACAAGTTACTCTCATCTAAAAACATACTGCTCCTTGTACTTTGTTTTTTTCTATTATCGTATATTAATCACCGTGCTTGCAGACTGCTTTCCGTAATCTTCTGAGTAATTCTATGACTAATTTGTTGAATGGCTCGACTAGGTCAAGACAAAGCTGCAAATACAAATGTATGAAGATAGATATTATTTTGTTTACATTGCCTAATAACAACTATCCATATATTATGAAGTATTAAAATATATTATTTTCTTATGGGTGCCATGAGTGGCATCTCTCACCGCTGTGTGCACAGTTCAAGTCTGGGGTCTCTGGCCCTCGGGTTTAATATTTAGTAGAACCACACGTATCTGGGAATTGAGTTTGTTAGATGTGTTTTCCACGAGAGTTTTTCTTAAAAAACATGTAAGTTTGTATTGGCGCACAGAATGTTTAATGCGGTAACGTGTGCGATATACAGCTATTTCAAAAAAAGGTTGGTCAAGGTTATGTTGATTGTTGCATGCAGTATGGGTGATATGAATTCATTGAGCGAAAGGTCACAACAATAAGAGATTTTTCCAAACTTTGTCTGCACGTTTTTCCGGCATAGCTTTTTCTGTGCTGACATTATTTACATATGAATAGAATACATGTCAAGCTTGGTGAGCAAGATGCAAGATGCAACAAGCAACATACAACAAGCAGCATGCAACTAAACCTTCACCAACGTTTTTTTTGAAATAGCTGTATACGTAATCCACTCACGTTAAAAATAAATAAACAAATAAGTAAAAATAAGTTATTCACGTACTTTCTGCATGCGAATACAGTGCGTCGGATCACATAGTATCATTTTTATCCGGTTTATGACTTATCCTATCCTTGTTATTTTTAGCCCTAAGAGTGAAATCATTAAAACTGCCCGAAATAGATATTAGAGTAATACAATTTAGTAGACCCTAACTCCATCGTTTTCTTTTGTGTTTATTTGACTATTACACTTTAAAGAAACCTAATCAACTACAATCCACTGCGCGCCTATATCATTGTTTACATACGAAATTTAACTTAGATTTGTTACCAACATTTATAAAATCTCACGAAAAGCAAAAAATAACTACTTATCATTATATCTTGATGTTCTTAAAAACGTCTAGCTTGAATAACAAGACCGATGGAACTGGATTACCAAACTTAGCTTCACCTACAAAACCGCTATTTTGCCTAACAGAGAAAAGGGGGAATGGATTGCATTGTTTTCGGCGCGCAGTGCATTGTAGTTGACTAGGAATGTTTAACAAGCAATTTTTATTTCACTGGTTTAGTGACCTCACTCGAAAGGGGATGGCTATCTTCCCAATACACCCTCCCCCCCCCCCCCCCCAATCCTATCCGCCCTTGGAATATTCACTTTCAACACCGCCGTATGGAGCCAATGTGGGGTGGGGTGTACTCTCCATTACCCATTATTAAAGCCAGTAAAGCCTGGGTGCCTAATTTTCTTAGTTGGTCTTGTTATGATCTTATTACTTACCCTGTAACAGACGAACCAAACAACTAGTAGCACCACAACAAAACCAAGAAAAACAAAGACCGCTACCAGGTATGGACTAAAACTTGATGGCTTATCTTTAAGATGAAATGAAAAGAAATTTTCACTGATTTTCGCTTTCTTCTTAATGATTTTAGCCCTACCAAATAGCACTACGCAGCGTTGACGTCATTGCTCAGGCAAAAAATGCAGGCTAGCGCCGTGGCATGGCGGCAGATTTTTTAATATTTTAAGATTTTTATCATTTGTCTGAATCTTGTAAAATTTGAATAGGTGAACACTTGTTTCCATAGCCCAAACTGCCCTTCATCGAGCAAGGACTGGAATGAATTAATTTTAGGATTAGATTACAGTCCTCTCTCGACAAGGCCATTTTGAGCTATGGAAACAAGTATTTACCGTTTTAACAATCCCCTTCACAGTTCAGTGCGCTATATACGTCGAAGAGAGACGAACGGTGAGAGTGCAATGATAGAGACCTTTTTTAAGACATTGGACAATCATTCACATGTCTCTATCATTGCAAGCTCACCGTTCGTCTCACTTCCATGCAAAAGCGTTGCTAACTTTCAAGATAGCTCAAAGAGCTGTGAAAGAGACTATTTTATACAATGCTATATATAGAATTATCAGGGACCAAATATATATCCAGGGCTTATTTTCCGCAGTTTAGGGTATATTGCAATACTGCGCATGCACCACCTACCCTCCTTGACACTTCCCTTTATAATATACAAAAGAAATTGCCAATGAATTTTAAGCAGGAATATTAAAAACACGCATACCTGGTTTAGGCTTCAGATCTAGTTTGTCTACAACAGAAATAAAATCAGTCAATAAATACGTGTACTGATATTATTGCTAATCACCAACGAAAAGACAGCAGTGAAGGCGCCTTCGGCAGCCGCTATACAATCCATGTATGAACCCCGAGCACAGCTCTTACCAGTTTGAATTAGTAAGTGTCGGTTTGGAAGGAGGGAGGAAGAACCGGAATGCCGGAAAAAAACCCTCGGAGTCAGAAAGAGAACCAACCAACTCAGCTCACATGGGGAGACTGGGGATCGAACCCCGGATCTCAGAGATGAGAGGTGAGAGATTTACCACCGCGCTATCTTGACTCCCCTCGATCTCTAAATCTTTCAACCCAAGCAATATCCTACTACAGTTCAGCAAGAAATCATTATGCTTAGTCATGTTTCATTTTGAGTTTTCTCTCATTATATTCTACTTGACTTACCAAAACAAGTTATATTGTATCCTCTAAGCTGGTTATTTCGTTGCGCCCTTTCAAGGAAACTAAATGCAAATGTTTTATTTATTGCCTTGGAGAATGTGATGTGAAATACTGCCGTAACTGTTTTGTTCACTTTACTGGAAGATAAACAAACAAAAACAAATAAAGGAAGGAAGGAAGAATAGATGGTTGGATGGATGGATGGATGGATGGATTGATGGATGGGTGGATGGATGGATGGATGTGGATGGATGGATGGATGGATGGATGGATGGATGGATGGATGGATGGATGGATGGATGGATGGATGGATGGATGGATGGATGGATGGATGGATGGATGGATGGATGGATGGATGGATGGATGGATGGATGGGTTGAATGGATGGATTAATGAATGGATGGATAGATGGATTAATGAATGGATGGATGGATGGATGGACAGATGGATGGATTGTTGGATAGTTAATGGATGGATAGATGAATGGATTGGTCAACAAACAATGCTATTAAGAAGGAGAACTAGAGAAGGAGAACCACCATCATCCCTCTTTATTTCTCTTCTCTCTTTCATACAATGTAGTTGGTGGGTTTAAAAACTGATGGCCAAGAAGAGTAAATTGGTTGGTTACTTTTTGGTTTGTGGATTGGTGAGTTGGTGTTTAAATTGTTTTAAAAAACGGTCGTTTAGTTTTTGATAATATGGGCAAGTTTCTTACATATACACCTAATTGCAAGAAGGTTGTCACATGAAAAAGCGAATCACAATAATTATATTAGATATTATTTAGAAAAGTAAACTTCTCTTGCAGTTTTCCTTCCATAACTCAGTCGTAAAGTAAAATCTCCCCTGAGTAATTTACAATGCAAGGCCGTAAAACATCAATATCTTAAACATTATTTTTTACATTTGTATCAATATCAAGATAATTAATTCCTATTTGGTATGTCATTATTTTGCTTATTTCATTTAAAAACGTTTCTGCAATCAGATGCATACATTTATACCAAGAATAGAATCAAACCTGATATCAACAATTTTGATTTCGTGGTCGATAGAAATATCCCTGTAAGCATTCGTAATCTGGAACAAAGAAATAAAAAAGATAAAAAAAGGAAAATGGAAAAAAGGTATAGTTGATAATATGTTCTTGCTTTTCTTTGTTACTTGCATGGCTGTTCATGACCATTACAATTATCTATCATTAAGGAACCTAGCCCAACTAAGCCCAGTGATAAATTAAATATATCACAAATAGCCCAATAAGAAACAAATAATTACAACAACAATCAACACTCTGAATGAAGCTGTCGAGGGTACCAAGACGAGGGTCAGTTTGACTTCGCATCAACTTAATATCTACCAAGTAAATTTTGCGATTATCAGAAATGATGTTGGTACCCTCGACCTGGTACCCTCGACCCTCGACAATTAGCTGCACTCCTTTATAGTTAGTTCAACTATCTTATCGATTTTTTTCTCCGATGGCACACTTGACTTACTGCTTCATATACAGTTGATAAACTCTCTTTAGCCAGGATGCGATTTGAACTGAAGTTCTTCCAAGCAATTCCTTTAAAGTCAGTAAACCCTAGTAGGAGGAAATGATAACTATTGATGAATGTTCGATTAGCAATTCAAGGGCATCAAATTCTATCAGTCTATAGCTTCTATAATACATTCAGTCAGTGAAGAAGGCTTTGTTCCATTTATTCATGGATTCATGGATCATCATAGATTGGATTTATATATATATATATATTTGTTCTAGTTTACCTAATCTATGTAATCGAAAATAATTACCATACACTGACGAAGCTGTAACAGGCGAAACGTTTGTAAAATAAACCAGGAAAAAAATTGCCTTAAGAAGCTATTTATTTTCAAGTTCACATATATTCAAGGCATGGCAACACCTCATTTTTCATATATATATATATATATATATATATATAGGTAGGAGTAAAGACTTCGGAAGGCATATGTTGTTGTATATTGGCTTTAATCCAAACGTTTCGCCTGTCACGGCTTCGTCAGTCAGTCAGAAGTCTTTACTCCTACCTACATTATACTCAAGGCATGGTACCAAACCACTTTACTTCATATATATATATATATATATATATATATATATATATATATATATATACAGCGATATGCAGAAATTCTGATCCAGCTGAGCGAAGTATATAACTATATCGGGTGCATTGTGGGAATAATTTCGCGCGCGATTCAATGTAAAGAAGCGTGACTAGCGTGGAGTTGATTGCCAGCGCTATATTATACACTATATAGCATCGAACAACTCGGAAGGCGAGAGCCTAAATGTTATTTAAAACACCAGACTACTCCAAAACGTTGTCTCTCAAAGTAACGTCGTTAACCAAATAATTAAAGTCAACAAAAGGCAAAGAAAGTTCAGTTTTTACTGTCGTGACCTCTGCTCAAATAATTTAATCGCCCAAGAACATGTAACGGTAAAACAAACTTTACATTCAATTACAACTATAATACCAAAGCTTGAGATAACGTTGAGTGTTTTAGATATACTTAGATATATTTAGATAAAGTCGATGAAGGCGTAATTAAAAATATTTAGGATATTCGGATGAAATTGTCTTTCAAACAGTTTAATTTATGCAAAGAAAGCAATAGACGTTTTGCTTACATTATTGAAAACACTGATGCTTGCTCAAAGAGCTGATAATGATTTATGAGCTTCTCACTCAATGAGGAATTTTCCCTGCATTTGTGAGGACGGAAATAACTTATATATATATATATATCTGGATGTGTCTATTTTGATTAAAGACTGTCTGAAGATCGCGTAAGCGTGAAACTCCGAGTAACAGCAAAAGTTATGTCTTGTCTTTGATCTATCTACAATCCATAATCTATATATATATATATATATATATATATATATATATATATATATATATATATATATATATATATATATAAGCTTATAAAAGCTTAATATCTTAAGATCAAAAGCGTGTTGTGAGCGTATAACAGCATTTTGAAAAAGGCTTCACCCAAGGCATTAGAAATCTAATGAAAATTGCTTTGAATGAAATGAATTTGTTTTGCCCTCCAGTAACAGTCACGTGATTATTAGCTACCTATCATTATGATGATGCTTACTTGCTTCACTAGCCAGCGGTGGCAATTTTTTATCTGCAATAAATTACATATTATAGATTAAAAAAAGTAAATAGCAGTGAACAACAAACCAAAAAATCAATCAAACAAACAAACAAACAACCATCCCTCCATCCATCCACCCATCCATCCATCCAACCATCCAACCAAGCAACCACGTCACCTAACCGACCAACCAACCAACCAACGTTAACCAACCAACCAACCAACCAGGCAGCCAGCCAACAAACAAACCAAATTAGCCTGAAAATTTAGTAGTGGACATACAAATTTATCACAAAAGAAAACCTCATGTCACTGCGACCTGAAATTCGCGTTACGTCCCCTTTATTAGTTCCTAACTTGTCCCATCTAATGGAAACGCAGTGCGTGGGGGGGGGGGGGGGTTGTATTCCTCATATGTAAATTTTGTCAACATACCTGTGTCAAGAACGGTGAGTTTGACCGGTTTCGTTTGTTTATAGTCTTGGTCAGATTCCCTACGTATGCTTGAGCTATACAGATTTGTATCGTTAAGCGACAGGTTTGATATTTGAAACCAAGCGTGGCCTTTGTCTAGATCACCAGTGAATGATACTCTTCCCTTGTAGCTTGCTGCTGGACCATCCAAATCATCCCCGCATGTTACTGTTACTTCTCCTTTCTTATTTATTACAGTTATAAACTTTGGAATAGGTACATTTTTGTTGCCATAAAGACCGAACTTAGCGCCTAGAATGATACAGTCGTTACCACTGGTATTGTACATGAAAATTGCGTCTTGTCCGGCTTTTCCAATCACTTCATTCGGACTTGATATCTCACCGAGGACTACAAAGCGAAACGAAAATTTTAATAGTTATAAATACCGGTAGATATGGTTAAATTTGATTGAAAGATGACTAATTATTCTCCATCTTTAATATTACCAATCGGAAGTTTCGCTACACCCTTTACAAAGTAAATTTACAAACCTTCTCAGCAGAAAGACATGCAGATATGTAAAGTGCGAATTTTTGAATGTGAATAAGTCTTTGCCAAAAATTTGCTGCAAAGAATTTACCAAATGCCGGTCGTTCTACCTCCCCGGTTTGTTTTCGCAAAACAAGAGTCAAAACAGACAACATGGGGCATACAAGGGAAACCTTCTGTCGCTGTTCAATGACACGTGTTATTTTTTGTGTATATTTTCCGTACATCATGTGTCATAGGTGTGTATAAAAACTTGATCGCTTGATCTAAATCATAATCAAACGGTTCTCCTTAAGAGGGTTTCAGAGAGCCCGGAACCCTATAAATCACTTAAAAATGATAAACGAATTAAACTAGTCGATAGTTCACTCGAATGTCATCTCGCTATCACACCAGAAGGGTTATGACGTCATCCAGTAAATTTACTTGAATCAAAATAAAATGGCGGCTACCTAAAGACAAACTTAATTTTTAGATCTAGTTTTGCAAAGAGCGAACCTCTCAGCCAGAGTATCCAAATGTTACTACATTAACACCTGTTCTTGAGATTTAAGGGCCTCAGTTGGCTGCAGATTGAACAGCTTGAGCGATTTTTTCGGTACCGATGAAGGACTGGTTAGTCTATTATAATATAGATGATAAAGTTTGATTCTGGAAACTGATGGGTACCAAAACCGATATATAGACTTATTTAGGTTAGCCATGGAATCGGCATGAAATCAACGTGAATCCAAAGGGTTCTAAAATAAACATAAAGTAACATGGTACTCATTTGAAGCCACAGATACTTCAAGTCTGGAAATGTTGTGGGTTTTGTTGTGGAATAAAATAATACAGATAATAATATATAGAATATCAAATGAATATTGGATAACGATTTTCATTTCTGCATAGTTATTGTATTCTACTCACCTTTAAATGCAAAGAAAGCACATAAGAATACGGGTGAAGAATACAAACTTGAAAGTTTTTTTGTCGATGCCATCTGCATTAATATTTGTCAACTGTGAAAAACGAGATATTTTCTATTACTGTCATACGGTGTTTACTACGGCGTTCAATCGTACCAACACTATTCTAGATCTCCTCTTGTCTTTGGTGTGAAATGTCACATAATAGCAGAGCGACGAGAGTATTTTGCAAGAGTGAAGTAACACAATATGCCACGAAAGGTATTTTAAGTTTGGGGTCAGTGAACAATTGATATGCAGTAATGTTTCGAGAACATAATATCAAAACAATAATGATTGATACTCAATCATTCATGCCTTTCTAAGCTTTTTTAACAATGCCAACAGCTTAATCTTAATCCGTTAAATATACATATTGGTTTTGTTTAAGTTCTCAAAGTCTAGAAACGTTGTGAAATCTAATGACACAGCACCAATGAAGTTGACCGTCAGCTTGATAGGTCCCCATAATTATGCTTACTTGCAAAAACTGCAAATCTTAACTATAATTTTAATTACCCACTTTGAAGCTTTCTTTATTATTTTTTTATTAATTTCAGATGAAACTGGAAACATTGAGGTATAGGAACTAAAGAATATGAAGATTAAAAAGACAGATTTCTACGTGCCGTGGTGTATGTCACGACTTCTTTTCGGGCCTTCAGTTGTTGTTGTCAGTATAGTATAAAGCGAAACTCAGTGTTGCGTTACTAAACAAACTAACGTTGCTTGGGAATTTTCCCTACTTAAAGTCTGATAATCGTTTCCCTAAAGGTTTGTAATAGTACTTTTGACCAATTTAAAACAACATCATTAACTAAGGGCAACCGTTCCAACCATTGTCTTAGAAAGAAACCCAAGAAAGAAACAAAAAGAAAAAAACCCAAAAGAAATTTGAAATATTACGATAGTTATATGTTACAACTGAATTATCGAGAACTATACATATTGATACAGTATAGACCCTTTTAAGAAATCCTACAATGCTTTGTTTTCCGCGTTTGACGTCACATTTTTTTTTTGAAAGTTGTTCTTTTGAATGAAATTGAAAAGAATAAACTTGACGTCAAAAGCATTGTAGGATTTATTAAAACTGAGGGTCTTATAGAAAACCATGAAAATCCCAAAGTAAACAAAAAGAAGAAAAAATACAAGCAAACAAATCAAAGCAAAAACAAGCGGCGGTCATTACCCTTACTACCCCCTCCCAAAACTGCCCTGAACAAATATATCTTAACTGAAACACAGTATCCATTTACATGTTTATTAGAGTAAGACAAAAGCTATTAAACAAATAAATGTAAAGTTGTCTCTAGCAAAAGCACATAATGCTCAACATCACCGTCCTCATCATCCTATCGCCGATCCATTCTTATTCATGGTTAAAGGCAGACGTTGCTTGATATCAAAGAACAATGGTTTAACATACACTCATATATCATTGCCTAGGTTTATAAATATTTATGGTTTCTGATATGTCCAAGGACAGGTCTTATTTCATTTTTGTCTGGAAGGTATTATCTGTACAGGGGGATGGTAATTATTTTTTTGGCCAAGCCCTAGGGGAGGGTAAATTTCATCCCATTGCTAGGAAGGGTCACATCATTTACGGCGTTCAATTTCAAATCTCCACCCCTTCCCCCTACTAATTTTTGACAGGTCTCTTAGAAGGCGGATTCTATCGAAAGGTTAGTAATTTGAGGAATTGGAAGAACTGGAATAAGACCTGGGGATTGGTAGTCCTGTTCATTTAGTAACAATAATGTAAAATAATTATAATTATAATTACAATAATTTATTGACTTATATTGCGCGTGTTACATAGGAAGATGCACACGCACATCACAAATGGGAAATAATTACAATAACGTTTCTAAATTAGCATAACTAATTAAATGAATAATAATTTACAATATGTGGGTATGAGCCTAGACCCTAATTTATAATATATAATGTGGCTAGATAAATAATTACAATGTATATATCAATATATGGGTACTATTTATATATATATCTACATTTGTGCAGTGTAAGATGTTCAAATATAGTGACTATATGCCTCTCTGAACAAATGGGTCTTGAGCAGGCGCTTAAAGAGAACTACATTATTAGCATGACGAGAATTGCTAGGAAGATCATTCTATAGTTTGGGTGCCGCACAAGTAAATGAGTAAAGTAAACCGTCTAAGCCGTCTTGATAATGGTGCTGAAAGTTGACTTTGCCTCTTTGGCTTTTTTGAAAATTGAGCTTCACGGGCCTTTGATCAGACTTGCCCTCTGAGGGACTCTGAGGGAGTGGCATAAGACTGGGTTTCCTTTGGCAAAGGCAACTCAAATGTTATACGTATACGTTAATATAGATTCACTATATACTGTAATATATATACACCGCAATGTCTTATACATTGCATTACTGGAAGATTTTGGGAACATAATTGACCAAATGGCAAAATGGTATAAACATACAGGACCTTCTATACTTTTGAATCCAACAGTGTGCTTTCTTAAAAATACAGGGAGTGCCTTCTTTTATAGTGACTGTCCATTATGCCGTTCTTCTAAATTGTTGACGTTTTAAAAACAACTAATTATCAGTTGCAGAATATTGTTTATCGACGTCTTCTTACTGTATCTGCGAACCATCGGTTGAACCGTTGGACCAGCACAGGAGAAAACTAAAAATAAAAATAAAAATATATGGATGTTTAATTATTTTTTGTCAATCTACACCGAATTTCACATGCAACAAAAATATTAGCAAAAATGTATCAAATTTATTCATGAGATGAATATTTTAATAAAAATCTATTGAGTTTGATAGGGTACTCCCTCTTGTTAACTCTTGTATAGGCTCCGAACGTCGCGATATAGTTAGATTTATTTATTTATTTATTTTTTGATAAATACTAATAATAGCATCCAGTATTCAATTAACGGCATATTAGAAGTGATGCATAATTAAAGTGCTACTTTTATCAAATTTTAATGTCTCCTTTTTTACTATTAAAACAGTTTATACTATTAAAATTTTATAGATATATTAGAATCCAGTTATGGTTCGAGAGATTCAAGTTTCAAGTTTTTGCTAATTTGATAATGCCATATTCTCAAATCGTTCTGTAGCATAGATTTCAGTATATCTCTGAGTGTATTTGATGAATGCACTTAAAACTTTGCGATATACTTGTATTCAAAACAAGCCAGGTGAAGATACACAAAGTGTGGTGGCTATGGCAACTAAAGGTAAAAAGGTAAAGTAACTTTATTTAACGTCGGTAGTTCCTTCAGCTACGTGGCTGGTATCAATGGAATTAAGCCGACGGTGTGCACTTTACCTACTTTACCCAC
>OZ025210.1:15441831-15584331 GCA_964019055.1 Anthopleura xanthogrammica
CAACACAACACAACACAACACAACACAACACAACACAACACAACACAACACAACACAACACAACACAACACAACACAACACAACACAACACAACACAACACAACACAACACAACACAACACAACACAACACAACACAACACAACACAACACAACACAACACAACACAACACAACACAACACAACACAACACAACATAACACACGACAAGACAAGATCGGATGGGACAAGAAAGAAAAGAGAAGTCAGAGAAGAGAAACGAAGAAAAAACTTATCTAACTTTGCAGCAGAAGCTGAAATAGGCAAAATTGACAATGTATATTGGTAACTTATAACAGAAGTCAGGGAAAAATACTAAGAGAGAAATGGACGAAGTAAGAGTAATATATAGTTTTACTTATATAAAAAAATGTAAATACTATTAGGCATGAGAAATCAACGACAATGTATATGAAATAGGTGTGTGGACACGTACCTTCTCTTTGTTTCAAATCTAGTTTATCTACAACAGAAATTAAAACTGTCAGTTCATGTATCCATCCATCCATCAATTCACCCATCAATCCAAACCCATTCTATTCAGTTCTACTTAATGGCATTTCACTCCATCCAGCCATCCATCCATCCATCCCTCCGTCAATCCATCCATCCATCCATCCATCCATCCATTTATCCATCCATTCATCCATCCATTCATCCAACCATTTCTACATCCATTAATCTATCCATCCATCCATCCATCCATTTATCCATCACTTTATCCATTCATTCATCCATCCATCAATTTATATTCCGGCATCCATTTTTCAATATATCCATCTATCCATCCATTTATACATCTATTCATCCATTCATCCATTTATACATCTATTCATCCATCCATCCATCCCATCCATCCATCTATCCATCCATCCATCCATCCATTCATTCATCCATCCATCCATTCATCCATCCATCCATTCATCCATCTATTCATCCGATCCATCCATCCATCCACATTGGATAAGAAAAACAAAACAATTTAAAGTGGAGCTTGGATATCAATCAAACTTTCATAAAAATAAATCAAGCAGACTTTTTGCTTTCCTTTCCCCCCTATAACTTTACGTCTTTCATTCTGTTTTCTTTGTTTACATTACATCGTATTTCCTACCGAAACATATTATTTTGTATCCTCTAAGCTTGTTCTTTCCTTGTGCCAATCGGAGGAATCTTAATGCATTTGTCTTGTTTATAGCCTCTGTAAAAATGATGTGAAACTCAGCAGGCTCCTTTTCCTTTAAGATAACAAAGAAATACTAATGATATTATTTATACTTCAAATTTGTAAGCCACCATGCATTTCCCTTTCACATCGCAAACATTTCAAATTGTATTTAAAGAAAAAAAGTTCAATATTATGGACCAAGGAAAAAACAACAATTAACCTGAAGTAAATTAGGTGAATATCAATAATAGAAATATTCCGGTAAGCTGCTTTAATCTGTTAAAAAATAAGCAAACAAACAAAAAATTAAATCAAATTAAATCAAATTAAATCAATCAATCAGTTATCAATCAATCAGTTAAACAATCAGTCAATCAGCAGGCAGGCAAGCAAGCAAGCAGACAGGAGGGCAGTTAGTCAGTCAGTCAGTTCATCAATAAATAAGCAAATCAAAAAACATGCAAATAAAGTAGTCACATAATTTGATTTTCAAAACAAATTATCCAATGTGTTTGTTTAAAAAAAGGAAAAAAATGGACACATTTTAGTACGAGCATGCATCATGATTCCGTTTTATGGTGTATTCTTACTTACCGCGTCTAAAAATGAAATCTCCACCTTTTCCCCCGTTGTGCATTGTAATCTACATGCTTTTTTAGCAATACCTTCGAAGCTATCAAACCCTAATAGATACACAGACATATGATGATTATTCCATTGAACCAAATTTTTCAATAACATTATTGGCTAATTTCGTGTTGGGTATAATAACTTACTGCATGCTGCACGTCATTAAATATATATCAACCATCCGCCGTCGTTAAGCCATTTTTGTTTTGTTTTGTGGTTTACTTTTTTCATTTCCGCTTCATTTTGTTTAGTTTTTTAAAAGTGTGTGTGTTGGTGTGTGCTGGCACATGGGTGTGTGTGTGTATTTGTCTGTGTGTGTGTTTTCCATGTTTTCGTGCGTGTTTTTATTCCCTCTTCTTCTTTTCGTCTTCTTTTTTTCTTTCTTCGTATTTTCATCAATGCATTAATCGATCGATTAATTGGTCGGTCAGTCAGTCGTTCCGTCGGTTGGTTGGTTGATTGATTGGTTTATTGATTGGTTGGTTATTTGGTTGTATTTTTAATAAATACATTAATCTAACATTTTTTGTCATTAAGTTGATAATGGTAATTGAACTGAGTGGAGTGAGATTCGGTCTGAAATCAAACGAGTGATAACAAAATTGCACGACTTCTACTTCTACTTCTACTTCTACTTCTACTTCTACTTCTACTTCTACTTCTACTTCTACTTCTACTTCTATTTCTACTTCTACTTCTACTTCTACTTCTACTTCTACTTCTACTTCTACTTCTACTTCTACTTCTACTTCTACTTCTACTTCTACTTCTACTTCTACTTCTACTTCTACTTCTACTTCTACTTCTACTTCTACTTCTACTTCTACTTCTACTTCTACTTCTACTTCTACTTCTACTTCTACTTCTACTTCTACTTCTACTTCTACTTCTACTTCTACTTCTACTTCTACTTCTACTTCTACTTCTACTTCTACTTCTACTTCTACTTCTACTTCTACTTCTACTTCTACTTCTACTTCTACTTCTACTTCTACTTCTACTTCTACTTCTACTTCTACTTCTACTTCTACTTCTACTTCTACTTCTACTTCTACTTCTACTTCTACTTCTACTTCTACTTCTACTTCTACTTCTACTTCTACTTCTACTTCTACTTCTACTTCTACTTCTACTTCTACTTCTACTTCTACTTCTACTTCTACTTCTACTTCTACTTCTACTTCTACTTCTACTTCTTTCTTTCTTTTTTGTTTTGTCTTTGTCTTTGTCTTTGTCTTTGTCTTTGTCTTTGTCTTTGTCTTTGTCTTTGTCTTTGTCTTTGTCTTTGTCTTTGTCTTTGTCTTTGTCTTTGTCTTTGTTTTTGTATTTGTTTTTGTTTTTGTATTTGTTTTTGTTTTTGTTTTTGTTTTTGTTTTTTCTTTGTTCTAAATCTAAATCTAATTCTCTAATCTGTAATTGTTGCAAACCACTACAGATAAAAATAAAAAGTATAATAATAGATACAATAACAATAATAGTAATCAGAAACAACACTTTAATTTGACAAAAAAATAATGGTAATCATAAATAATATATAAATTGTTACACCTAATTGCAAGAAGGTTGACATATAAAAACAAAAAATAGCTATAGGAATTAATTATTTTTGCAAAGCAGGTGTAATTATTCAACTGTTTTCAAGGTATAGACTGACATTTTTGAGATTATTTGTTTGTTTGTTTGTTGATTTGTTTGTTTTCGTCTCATTATTACTTGGTCGATCAATCGATCGATAAATTTGTCTGTCGGTGGGTCACTTGATTGGTTGGCTATTTGGTTGTATTTTTTAAATATAATCAAGGCATTCATCTACTCTCCTCTTATTATAAGTTTAGTACTTACTTGGTTCGCTATATCGTGATGGCGACGGTGTGGCTGAATTCGCTATTATAAAAAAAATTGAATCATGGGATGAATACGAAAATGGTCAGTTGGTATAGTATTTTTATTGTTATACCACTGAACCGGTTTCTTCAACCATTATTGATATGATAACCGACGGAGCTTTCGGGCCCATGACGACCATGACCCATCATCAGGGTTAAATAAAGCAATCAACAAAAACGTTACAAAAGAATGTTGAAATGTTGATGGTATTGCAGTAATCAATATTTTGTAAAATTAAAATAAGAATTCTTATTTTAATTTTACAAAATATTGATTACTGCAATACCATCAACATTTCAACATTCAACAAGATGAATATCCAACATCCAATTTCTTTTCGCTAAACTGACTTGAACTTTGAACTTTGAACTTTGTTTTATTCACGCACATATATTTACAATATGAATATTTATACATAACATTTACAAATTTGAAAGCAGGATAAGTGACTGAAAATTAGGTATTTAATTTATAGTAAAGTGTGTGTGGCTGTCGAAGTAGTATAAACATTCGAGTCGACAGCCACTGCAGTTAAGTAATTCAATTTAAGTGTGAAATTAGATCAAAATGACGGATCATGTTATATAGTTATGATATGAGAGGAAGGTAGCTATTGATATATGAGGATAATTTTAGGAAATAATTCTACAATAATATATACAATATGATATTTACAGTTAACATATAATTATAAAGGTACAACATTATTTACATATATGAACATATATATATACATATGTATACATGCTCATACGTGTATATTTACAATTTATTGAATTTGAATCAAGTGCCTTTTGAAGCATGACTTGAATACAGTTAACGATTTTTTGTTTTTAATATGTATTGGGATGTTTTCCCATATTTTGGTTACTATAGATTTAAACATAAATTTGCCATAATTAGTACGAGATGGTGACATTTTTGAGATTATTTGTTTGTTTGTTTGTTTGTTGATTTGTTTGTTTTCGTTTCATTATTACTTGGTCGATCAATCGATCGATAAATTTGTCTGTCGGTGGGTCACTTGATTGGTTGGCTATTTGGTTGTATTTTTTAAATATAATCAAGGCATTCATCTACTCTCCTCTTATTATAAGTTTAGTACTTACTTGGTTCGCTATATCGTGATGGCGACGGTGTGGCTGAATTCGCTATTATAAAAAAAAATTGAATCATGGGATGAATACGAAAATGGTCAGTTGGTATAGTATTTTTATTGTTATACCACTGAACCGGTTTCTTCAACCATTATTGATATGATAACCGACGGAGCTTTCGGGCCCATGACGACCATGATCCATCATCAGGGTTAAATAAAGCAATCAACAAAAACGTTACAAAAGAATGTTGAGATGGTGATGGTATTGCAGTAATCAATATTTTGTAAAACTTAAAATAAAAACAGGATGAATACCCAACATCCAATTTCTTTCCGCTGTTCAATTTGTTGTGTTTTGTTTTGTTTCACGCATACTTTGAAATCCCATTAGCATATTAAACTGGGAAGCACAACAGAAGGATATTTCGCTTCATATATAATAGGATTTTTTAAGCATACCTGTGTAAAGAACGGTCAGTTTGACCGTATTCGCTTGTCGATAGTCTGGGTCAGAATCTTCACGTATACTAGACATGTACACATTTGTGTCGTTAGACGAGAGATTTGACAATCGAAACCAAGCGTGTCCTTTCTCTAAATCACCAGTGAATAATACTCTTCCCTTGTAGCTTGCAGCTGAATCCATCAAATCAACCCCGCATGTTGCTTGTATTTTTCCTTTAACATTTATTACAGTTATAAACTTTGGAATAGGATATTTTTTGTTTCCATAAAGACCGAACTTAGCACCTAGAATGGAATTTTTACGATTGGTATTGAATTTAAAGACTACGTCTTCTCCGGGTTTTCCAATCAGTTCGGGAGGACTTGCTATCTCACAGAGGACTGCAAGGGAATCGAAAATAATGATCAAAACGAGTAGATGTAATAATATTTGCTGTAAAGATAATCAATAAAAAAACAATCTACATAACCTGAATAAAGTTTCGTTTACGCTTTACAAAACTTTAACTGTTACTCAGAAATAACCTTGACTATGTAATAGTTGAGTAACTCAATAGTTAAGTTTAGTTTACTTATCTTCGGATAGTAGATTAGATGCAAATAGAGCACTGAAAATACAAATTGTCAATGCGAGTAAAGAATACGAAATTGTCGACGCCATCCGATGTATTTACGTTCTGGAAACAATATAACTGAAAGACGCTTTAAATGATATAAACTTTATATTTTTCTTTGTTCCGTCTGGTTTTTGAAGCGCGACAAAATATGCCAAATACCTATCTGTATACGTAAACTATTTTAAGTGTTGGGTCAATATAGCCTATAATATGGCAGTGGTTAACTCGAAAGCTACAGTATTAATTTTGCTAATATTTAAACATTTATTAATTGTGTTAATAATTTATTGAAACTTTTGAGCGTAATAAAGAATCTTCAATCTTCAATCTACAGATTTTACGCATTTTTATGACAAAATGCATTTGTTGTATTTAAATCATGCGTGTCACACAGAAAGACACTGAACAATTCATGTTTTTCTAAACTTTTTAACAATTGGCACCAACGCAATACCAAATTCAGATATCCTTGTTATTACTGATTACTAACAAAATTTACTGCGAACAAATATGTATTTTCTATTTATTTAGTTATTTTTTTCTTTCTAAGTTGTCACATATGTATACATTTTATGGCAAATATTTCTGCATTACCAAACACAGAATCGTTAAAGAAGGAAATATAATAAATCCACTTTTAATTATTTGAGGTGACAGGTGACAAACTTGTGGCCCAAACAAACTGCCATAAATACCTAACAACAGGGAACCCCATTCGACTTTCAAAAATAAGTGATAAGTGATAAGGTCTCCTCGTTAAATAAAGTTTTCATTAATTCATTCAAATATCTTTTTCATAGGTTGATGTAGGAATTCAAACATTCTACTAGCCTCCTTCGCAGAAGTTCTTAGGGTCGTCTTGTCATCACGCAAGGTTTCTCTCCTTAGAGGGAGAGAAGCGTTGCGTGACGACCCTAAAAGCATCTGCGTAGAAGGCTAACTATATAGCTGTCATTACATTTTAGCTTTCAGTCCGGTTTTGTTTTGTTTTGTTTTTGAGCCCGGTTGGATGATGGCCATGTGAAACAAAGACAAGTATAGGCCGTTAGCTCTTTTCGCAGTTCCTCACGCGGCCCAGCGGTATACTAATTCAGCGTATATCGAAGTGAGGCTATCGGGACGAACATTTCAAGAGAAGCTAGGCGAACTGACTTTGATTCATGTTAAGTTCTTTTCAACAAGTATTTTGTTTAGTTGCTTATAGATGTACAGCTTTCGGTTGTAAGAAACAAAGCTTAGTAATATAAATTCTGCCATTTTATTAAATTATTTAATTGAGTAACTATTTCCCTATCAAACTTTGTTACAATGATAGTCTGAGTACATGTTATCGATATCTCCTGTCGATCCTAGAATTAGTTAAACAATGATTGTGAGCGGTAAGGGAGGGAGTACTATAGAGTATATATCTCTTCTAAACTACAAACAGTAATTAATTTTCGAAAATGGAATAACTGCTGTTTTTGTCCCCGAGTTTTATGTTTGCTAAATACATGCTTAAAGAATTATTTACTTCCGTCGGTGACGGTTTTTACTTAAATGTAGACTTTTGCAACTGCTTATCACCCTCTGTCTTAACTTCTTTTACATTGGAATATACGTGCAGTTTCTGGTATTCAGATGGTTTCTCTTTTTTGGTCAAAGTCAAGGTTTCGTATTTCCAGGGTGTACCGACAGGTCCATGCTTGGGGTGGGGATTAGAAGCTGCCTCAGACCTGTGTAGCGAATGGTACTCCTGTTGATTGAGTTCCAGTGTAAAATCGTCTAGGTCTTGATAATGGTGCTGAAGGCGAGAAGCCTGTGGGCTTTCCCTAGGCTCTTTTGAATGTCGAGCCTCAGGACTTTGATCAGACTTGCCCTCTAAGGGAGTGGCATAAGGATGGGTTTCCTTTGGTGAAGGTGACTCGATTGAATCCGGAATGCGTTCGTAGATAGCATTGACTGGCTTCAAGGCTATACCTTCAGCACTTCCATTATTGATGCTCCTGTTGGGCGTCGTTTCACTTGAACCCTTCAAAATAAATCACATTGATAACTTACATAGTTTAAAAACTAAAGGTTTTTTAAAAGGAGTTTGATAACAATATTTATATGAAATGAAGATTCAAGATTTTTATCGCGATACCTCTGTGTCAGCACTCTGTTTAACGTTAGGAGGACCAAACCTGAAAAATATCAATTATAAGCATATTAGAACAAAAAGAATAGGGAAAAAGGCCATGCGCGCGATGTGTTTATCTACATCAAACATCAACTGTATACCTTACTGTTTCTTTACCATTTTCTGAAACTTAAGAAAAAATATTCGTCAAACGCTATTGTATATAACATGGTGCCAAATGCAGTGCAGAACAGTCATTTGCAGTATAACGGTAACCTTAAGGTCCACAACGGGATCGGAGAGGTCGAAAGCGGACGATGATGCAAGCACGTTTTCAAAACGGCTTTCCGTGCGCACACAGTTGCCCTTGCCGTTGCCGAGGATATTGAGGGGATATAGGGATATTGTGGGGTTGTCTGGGGATATTGAGGACAAAATAGGGTAAAAAGAAAATGCATCCAAAATGGAAAGGGGGACTGCAGCCCCCATGGCCCGCTCCGATCCCCTAAATCCGCTGTTGCATGCCTGGCGTAGACTGGTTGGCGCGTCTGGTTATGCATGATCAATCGTTTGTTACATATTCGATTCGTACATAATAAACTTACCTCTATAGCGATTCCTATGAATTTTCAGGCATATGTATATTATAAGTAAAATATTTACTAGCACTGATATGCACGTTACCGTTAGCAGGGCTATCATGAATGTTTTGCCTATGATAAATAAATGTATCAATCAATGCAAAACCACATGTTAAAGCAAATAAAAAGCAAAACAACTTGGAAAGTAAAAGCAAATAAAGCCCTCAGAAAGTCTAAAAAGAGGTGAGGGCGAATTTGAGGAAAGGACAAATTAGGGAATGGACGAATGGACGAATGGACGAATGGACGAATGGACGAATGGACGAATGGACGAATGGACGAATGGACGAATGGACGAATGGACGAATGGACGAATGGACGAATGGACGAATGGACGAATGGACGAATGGACGAATGGACGAATGGACGAATGGACGAATGGACGAATGGACGAATGGACGAATGGACGAATGGACGAATGGACGAATGGACGAATGGACGAATGGACGAATGGACGAATGGACGAATGGACGAATGGACGAATGGACGAATGGACGAATGGACGAATGGACGAATGGACGAATGGACGAATGGACGAATGGACGAATGGACGAATGGACGAATGGACGAATGGACGAATGGACGAATGGACGAATGGACGAATGGACGAATGGACGAATGGACGAATGGACGAATGGACGAATGGACGAATGGACGAATGGACGAATGGACGAATGGACGAATGGACGAATGGACGAATGGACGAATGGACGAATGGACGAATGGACGAATGGACGAATGGACGAATGGACGAATGGACGAATGGACGAATGGACGAATGGACGAATGGACGAATGGACGAATGGACGAATGGACGAATGGACGAATGGACGAATGGACGAATGGACGAATGGACGAATGGACGAATGGACGAATGGACGAATGGACGAATGGACGAATGGACGAATGGACGAATGGACGAATGGACGAATGGACGAATGGACGAATGGACGAATGGACGAATGGACGAATGGACGAATGGACGAATGGACGAATGGACGAATGGACGAATGGACGAATGGACGAATGGACGAATGGACGAATGGACGAATGGACGAATGGACGAATGGACGAATGGACGAATGGACGAATGGACGAATGGACGAATGGACGAATGGACGAATGGACGAATGGACGAATGGATGGGCCGATATAGGACAAAAAGCTATTGAGGATCATTTTAATTTTCAAATGAGTTCAAGGGAAATATATCTTCATTGTTCTCTAGAATTGCGTGAATATATTAATCTTTATCGTTTGCGTTAATGCATTAATATTATTGAAATTATTTTCATTACTATTTAATATGTCTTGTACCATCCCAGTTTCTTCCAGCTCCTCTTTAGTCCCGTTCTGCGTCGACGTCATATCTGTCATATTTTCGGTATGATTTGAAAGTAGAAATATGAAACAAATTGAAAGAGAAATACCTTACGTCAAAGCTTTTACTTTTTACCCATGCTTTAAGATTTAGAAATACAGTCAAACTACTGAAACTGATACGATGTTTTACTTTTTCTAAAAGGTAAAATAATCAATTCAAGGAATAATCCCATATCAATTTGGGAAAAATGATGCCGATGAGCCAAGACGAAATTCCATTTCATAAAAGTAGGCGCGTTGTTGCTCTCATAATGCTTTCTCGCAACTTACCGAGCATTTTAAAAAGCGTTGCGAGAGCAGCTCTCATTCTCTTTTTACATGCCACACGATTGATTAAAACATAGCACCATTTCTGGTAAATTGATTGGTAAAAACGTTTGCAATATATACCATTTCTTCGAGATTAAATGTCATAAATTTATTCTACTTTCCCTTTTTGTATCTGAAGATCGATGTCACAATTAAAATTCGCTGGCAAGTTTAAAGTTGATTAGCTAGCTACCACAATTCGAATTTATCAAGGTCATATTAAATTTCACAGCAAATTTAAACTAAACTTCACAAATCGGTAAACCGGGATAGCAACGTTAAAAGAACTGCAAAAAGTGCAGATTGTGATCACATGTACTTTGTTAGCAACTAATACCTACTTGATTTTGATTCAGTTGAAGGAGTAATACAATCACCTGTAACAAAAAAAATGTTTTTAATCTTTATCATAAGCAAGCAGCTTCCTAGGAGATGTGGTGTCTATCAACGTAACTGAGCAGGTGACCTTTCGCATAAGTAAGCAAACATCAAAAGCATTATTAATCCGATCCAAATTTGCGCAAAATTTACGATTACTTACACATCACGATTACGTCTGTAAATGCAGAAATGCCGGTATCTCCGATGATGTTGCTGAAGGCCCTACACTCATATGTACCGTTGTTTTTTCGTGTAATTTTTGGGAAACGTAGCGTAGCTCCTCTTATCCCATGACTTTTCAATACTTTCGATCCCTGGTGTAAATGAAACCAAGTGACGTTTTGGGAAAGGCTGTCAGCTGAGCAGTTTAATTCCAAATACATGCCCTCGATAACAAGGTTATTTTTAGGCGGAAGGTATGAAAAGTTTGCTGAAACTGAAACATAATTTCAATTTTTAATGCGTTTTCAAAAGTCATAATAGTATTTTTTTTGTCTGTCTCTGTTTGTTTGTTTTGTTTTGTTTTATTTTATTTTATTTTATTTTATTTTATTTTTTGTTTCTTTGTTTGAATTGTTTTCTACTGTTTTGTTTCTGTTTTGTGTATATTTTAAATTGTTCCTTGGACTCTGTCTTTTTCCTTGTTCATTACATGATTACATATTACAGTATGTCTTGTCTATGCTGCATAACAGTGCTCGATACACAGAATACAGAATAGTCTATATTAAAGAAGAGACATGTTCTCTGTTATATATTTGTTCAATATTACAACATTTTAAAGAAAATATCCATGCATGGTCTCTTGCATATTTATAGGTCGTCAACACTTACACATAACAATGATTTGTGTTAAGGCTTCAACTGGACTTTCATTTGGGTTGTTATTAGCTTGACACTTGTACGTTCCACTGTAGTTTCTTGTTATGTTTGGTATGTGTAGTGAAGCTATGCCCACTCCTTCGCTCTTGACGATGGTTTTATTACCAACTCTTCTCACCCACGTCACATTTGGTTTGGGAGAACCATGAGCTGAGCAAGAAATGTTCAGGTCAGCACTTTCGTTAACTGCTTTTATAAGAGGAGGTTTTGTTGTGAAGTAAGGAATAGCTACAAGGCAAGTCAAAAAGTGATTATCTTTAGTTAAGACAGGTAACTTTTAATATGTTATACGGATATTTAAATTTCTGGACCTTTCTGAAAATCACGTGAATGCCTGTAATAATATACATAGTATGTAAGAACTGAGATTTCCGAGTCTACCTCCTCCCAAGAACCTCAACACGCACACAATGAAATAAAATAGTTTTCCTTAAGAAGCAAACAAGCAAACAAACAATATAAAAAGAAAAAAAGAAAAAATATGTAGAGTAAAGAAAAAAGAAAAAAATGGGTTCGGAATAATTAGTTATGCTTAGTCAAATATTATTAAAATGAAATCAGATTAGTTGACAAATATCAAGGTTTAAGAAATGAATGTATCGTTTTCATTAATCCTACCTATAGAAACAGCTGATTTTTTTTTGATTTTTTGATTTTTTGAAAAAAATACACATACCTATGAATATATATATTTATATATCACACTATAAACAAAATAAGTTGTGTGGTATTTTTTTTATTTTTTTTTATTTTTTTTTAATTAAACACTAATGTTCTTTTGTTTTAGCTAGCTATGTATGTTCAATAATAAGCAATACTTACTTGTAACGATAAGCTTCGCTTTTTTCGTCAGTGCTGAGGACATCTTAAGTACCAAGCTACAACCATACACACCACTATCATCCGTAGTTACATTAGCAATGACCAAAGTAGCAATTGATTCTTTGCTTACTCGATTAATCAGTCTCTTTGGACATGAATCTTCATGTAAAATCCATTGCCATCCATAATTTGAATCTTCGCTTGCAATTGATAGTATGATGTCGCCATAATAGTCCCAACGTGGTGAGTTCACTTCGAATTCATTATTTCTGTTGTCTACTTGGTACTCCCACACGAGCTTCACAGTTTGACCTTGGACGGCATAACTCAGCGGTGATGGGGCTTTCGTGAAACTAGATTTACCTACGAAATATTTTGCAGTTCGACATTTTGCAGTGAATCATTAAATCTACTTTTTTTAGAATAATTTTGAATCCTAGATGGATACCTACCATTAGTGTATTGGATCCAAAGCAGCAATTCTAAAAAGGCTGTGATGACAATTTTTGGGCATGTTAATTTTTCGTTGAGGCTCGAGAGCATTCTTTTCTTGTTCGATATTTGTGTTTGTGTGTTTTGTTGCACTTGAAAATAATATAAAACTGAAATATAACGAGAAACTAAAATGTATGTTCTTAATTAAGAAATAGAAATTCCCAGCCTGGGTGCAGCCCAAATTTAAACTCTGGATAAGACGGTCTGCAAATCAGTGCAAGATTCCTTGTTCTTATTGCAGGATTTTAAAAGTGTAATCACAGGCAACCCAAGCTCTTTTTCTCTAGGCTTCTCACGGCTACACCGACCTCTACTCGGAGCTCAATAAATGCAAGAAAAATTAAGCTAATAAATCATCATTAACGTCATCATCATTATTCACACCCTGTCATGTTTTTTAGTGATAAGGACTTCATTCTTCTACGCAGTATCAGTCATTCTTTCTAAATCTTGAATCGCAAAGCATTATGGGGCGTCCAGGGTGCAAAACAAAACAGATGTCGGATAATACAAAGAGTTTCGATTATGTGTCTTACTTTCATGTCCATTTTATTAATTCATTTTTTTTTATTGTCTTGTGGTGAATTATTAATGTTAATCTACGCCATTACTGTAACAAAGCTTTTGATATTTGCCCCCTACCAAGATGGCCACCGTATCGTTGGATTAGTCCATAGTTTTATATTTTATTTTAAATATGTGGTTTGGTGTCTTTTTTTTTTTGCTGTTTAAGGTGACTGACTACTTTAGCAAGGAATAATTACAAAATGTTCTTAGACAGATATTTCACACAGAATTTAACGCTGATTCCAAAAATGAAAAGAAAAATGGGTTGTCCCGAGCTCGTTTTCGAGATAATGAATTTTGAATATGACCATATTGACAAGTTTTCGAAAGAAAACTGGCGGAAATCAAGCTTTGCACACAAGAAATCATGACTCAAAAATTAAAAAAGCTCTGGAAGCAATTTTCTCAGGAAATCTACTTTAAACATTATTTTCGAAGACTAGCTAAAAATATTTGAAGAAAATGTTTAAAAAAGCTTAATATTCAGCATCTTGATAACTCAATAAACTGAAAATTGTACTCAAACGACAACAACAAAAACACATAACAAGTTCTAATAATTACGTTTTTTTCAAACTTTCTCAAAAGATTGATCTTTACCTGTTGTTTTAGGAAATTCAAAGAAAAATATAGAGTCCCGTACAAAATTCGGGGATTTTGCCCTGTTGAAATTCAAAACGTGTATGGTTCCTCAATAAAATCTTGAAGGTTGTTATACGGTTTTGAGCGGATTATGTGCGCGCACACATCGTGGGCTTAAATTGAACATTCAAAAGTAGTCAGCCACCTTAAAATGTATCAACGTACCCAAAAATTTGCAAAATTAGTTGAAAATACACAACATTTTTAAAACATTGTTAAAACAACTGAAATCGAATCTTTATGTAGTTAAAAAAGCATAGGCGCCCTTTCTAGTGCCATTTCTAATAATATACCTTTCCACATAATGAAATTTGCAAACGGTCTATTAAGATTCTTCATCCAGTTGCTCGGCATGTTCTGTCCTGCCTTTACGTCGATCATGTCGACATATTCGTATGATGAAGCCGTGCACAGTCTCCGGACGAAACCTTTATATCAACCCTAGTTATATATCTACATCTACCCTATTCCGTTCTATCTCTACGTGTAACGAAAAAGCCATCCACCCTCGGAAGTAAACCTACAAACCTATTCTGTAATAGGTCAATGAACCATGCGTTGAGGCGTTGGTGTCGCTCAGGATCTATTTTCTGTAAAAAAAAAAAAATGTATAAAACTGTTTAAGATGCGTGACTTATTGTATGTAAAAAATAAAAAATAAAAGTTTTTGAATCACATTTTTCTAAACTAAATTCAAATTTAATGCTGATCTCAAAGCTGGAAAGGAAAAAAAAGGGATGTCCCGCAGTCGTTTTCGAGATATTCACGGTTAAACACATGTCAAATGTATAAACAACTTTGTGAAGAAAAAGATACGAAAACCAATTTCCTACAAAAAAAAAAAAAAATCTTCATCGGTAATCAAGCTTGTGACCTTATTTTTTTCAAGAAACCTAAAATATGCATCGTTTTACAAATATATACTAGTCAAAAGATTTGGAAAATATTGAGAAATATATGTCCTTGAAATTGCCAAAAATGTACCGCTTTCCCTATAAATAAAACCAATGTCATTTTTTTTTTCAAACTTTGGCAAAAGTTTCTTTTTAGATTGATTTGCTCTTTTGGAAGTTCGTAAACGTTATGAAGTTATAGAACTCCGTACAAAATTTGGGGGCTTTGTCCTGTTCTGAAACTCAAAACGTGTATGGTTCCTAAATAAAAGTTTGAAGGTTATTCAGCAGTTTTTTTGCGCGCGCACATCGTAGCCTGCGTGCATCCGGACAAATACCCTGGTAAAGTCAAAACCTTTTTTTTTAACTACATCCAGCTGATCTGAGAGAAAAAACATTAGCAAATCAGAATCGAAAAAAATGGCAAAACTGTGGTGTTATCCGAAGTAGTCAGAAGACTCCGCAAACGGTTATTTTTTTTTTTTCACTAAATAATGAATATCATACTAATTTTATACAAAATATCAATAACCTCTCCTCAAAATCTAGTTTTATCTCAGATATAGATTTTTGTAAGTCGATTTTCAGAGGCTTCACGACACCTCAATTTTGCAGTGACGTCATTTCGAAATTAATTATAAAGTGACGCGAAAAATAAGTGACCATCTATTTTTGAGAAAGGGAAGAATTTAATGATCATTTAAAAGTATGGATAAAAGACGTAGTTACTATCACTATTATCTACTATTACTATTACTATCATCATCATCAATATCATCATCATCATCATCATCAATATCATCATCATCATCATCATCATCATTATCATCATCAATATCATCATCAATAACATCATCATTATCATCAATATCATCATCATCATCATCATCATCATCAATATCATCATCATCATCATCAATATCATCATCATCATCATCATCAATATCATCATCATCATCATCAATATCATCATCATCATCTTATTATTATTATTATCATTAATTTTTTCCACATATACGAAAGTAAACATGTTTCAAAGATTAGGTCAAGCAGGATAAAATAATAACAAAAGCAAAGTGAATAAGGTATAAAGTAATTAAAAACGAATACGTTTAAAGGAGAGGGGGTGATTAAACCTTAGGAGGTTGAAAGTAGGAAGGAGAAAGATTCCTAAAAAAACATGTTTGGTAATAAGTTGGTTTTCCTATTCTTTCTTCCTCCCTTCTTTCAATCTTTGCTATTCAGTTTTCCCAACTGTATTATTTCCTTCTTCTTTTTTAAATTTTTTCCAATATCACTGTGCTTTCAAGTAAGAAGGTATTTCAAAATCGCAGTCCGTAAAATTGTCAATTAGACATTTCCTATTTAGCGGCATATTAGCGGAATAGGCATATACTATATGCCGGCCACTCATTCGTGTTTAAAGAAACTCGGCATATACTATGCCTATGCCGCTAAATCGGAAATGTCAAATTGATCTTGATCGGATGATACGGCAGTAACAATCTAAATGTAAATAAAGCCTAATTAACTACTTTATAGTTATACCTCCAGAAGTGTATACAGAGCATAGGCGAAGGCCAAAATAGTAAAGATAATAATGCAACCATAAGGATGGTCCTGGTTAATAACCACTATAATGAAGAGAAAAAAAACAAAGATAATAGTAGATTGGAACGATATTCCATTTAAGTAATTAAGAAGACAACAATTTACACCTGTGGCCCTCTGGTTGTATATTGTTTATTGCCTCCATTCTCTACTCCTGTACAATGGGGTTGCCTATAATAATTGGTAATAACGTAAAATGTACCTCAACTAGGCTTCATATTCGTGATCGTCTCATATACTCTGTATGACACGGTCACACATGACGATCACGCTACCACCAGGCAGCCTTTATGATACCAATATGATATGAATGATGAAAATAATGAGCATTTTTTTAATTATTATTGTTTTCCATATAATTTTTCTTTCAAGTCTTACCTAATTCACATTGACGACCTGTCCAGCCAGCTGCACAATCACACTGGTAACCATTCACTTGATCTTGGCATGAACCTCCATTCTTACACGGATTGGGTTCACACTCATTGATGTCTAAAGAAAAAAACAAGTGACATAGCTTTATCGGTCAAATATATTATTGAAGTACACAGATAGATGCATCCTTTTTAACTATTTAGTTAAGAGTAAAAGAACGAGAGGTGAGGCGAGAGAAGAGTACAGGCGAAGACAGGATAGGACTGGACAGAGGAAGGGAAGAGTAGTAATATTAATAGGTAAGAGGAAGGAAGAGGAAGGTATAGAGAAATGTAGAGGTGCTAGAATAGCTATAATACAGTGTTTTACGTACTAGTTTCACAGGTGTCTCCTGTCCATCCAGCTGCACATGTGCATTTGAAGCGGTTGACTTCACCTGTACATTTTCCGCCATTCTTACAAGGGTTTGAAGCACATTCATTGATGTCTGGAATGAAATAAAAATCAATCTTCATGAATGAATTTCATTACCAGCCTACAATGCAAAGACTGCGCTATTTTCTAGAGAATATCATATTGACACTGGCATAGAAGCTTAAAGATGGTGATGAAAAGTAAAAAAAAAAACAAGGACAAACAAATATATTAATACATACACCTAATTGCAAGAACGTTGTCATATAGAAATAAAATTAAACTAAAACAAAACAAAATAACAAATAGGTATTGATAAGAAATAGTTTTTTTCTTTATTTTGATTCTAAACATCGCCCCCTAGATTAATGAAAATAACTGCTTAGTGATATACCAACAAGATTATCTCAAAAATATCAGTCTATACCTTCAAAACAGTGAAATAATTACATCTGTTTTGCAAAAATAATAAATTCCTATTTGTTTGTCTTTTTATTTTTATATGACAACGTTGTTGGAATTTGGTGTGTATAGGTAAAACAAGAAGTCAACATATCAATGGTATCCAAGTGCATGCACGTGAGTCGCACGTGAACTTTTCATTATCCTACACTTCACGAATTGTTAGGGAGCAGGAACGTTCGATTCATATGAAACAATAAATTAAAGTCTATATTCGAAGCAATATCGAACAAGGACCGTGACGATATATGCCACTAGCTTTTTAGAGAACTGTAAACAACCAGGCAAGCATAACATTATCTAATACAAATTGTGTATAGGTATTAAAGCCACATTTGATGATGCGAATATGAAATGCTTAAGTCTATAAGCCTCTAGTCTCTATGCAATTGAAATAAAATATAGTTATTATATCTTACTTGAGCTTGTGGTGATCTTGCTGAAGCCTACAGTGCTAGATGCTGATGGCGTTAATGTTGATGATTCTGTAGGAATATTTTGATATCAAAACGATATGAATGTTGAAAAAGTTATTTTTTATCATTGGATGTGCATCTTGTCTTCTAGTAGAAGACAAGAAATACTTTTCAAAACGGTGGTTGGATTTTAAAAGAAGGACAAGATAGCTCAGAATGAAAATCAACTTTTCAATAAACATCTGTCTTTCGCTATTATGCTAATTTTGCTGTTCCAAAGTGCATGCATGCATAAACAATTTTCTTATGCATGTCTATTTCTCTTATTAAATGTAAAAAGTTTCTTTTAGCTTCGCTTAATATTCAGTCGATTACTTCTCCATTTCGTCTTTTTTGTTTTTCTTCATGCGCGCATCACTTCGATGGCGTCAACTTTCACACTGAAATAAATATGCAGCCAAAGACAGACACAGACATTCGGAAAACACACTTTTGAAAAGTTTTGGGTGACGTAAACAAAATAGACTCCTAAAACGCTTATATGCACTTCAGAAAGAAAATATAATAAGTTAAATATCATAGAAGGTTTTTTACTATTCCTTTTTTCGTTTACTAACCTTTTTTCGATGAGGGTTTTACAGACAGTTTCACTTCATGCATGATACGAATTTCGTCGGTAACTTGACGAATACAGGCCGCATAAACACCTTTATCGTCAACAGAAACATTTTTTAAGCGAAACCAAGCACGACCTAGTGAAATATTCCCAATAAAATGAAATCGATTTTTGTATTGCCCGCCTGATGCAGTATCTAAGTCATCTCCATTTGTAACTCCTTGTGTATCGACAATAATCATTTTTAGCATGTCGTCGCAGTTATGAGATATTTTTATGCCAAAATTGGCAGCAAGAATCGAGGTGCTGTCGTTGGTGGTAAACTTGAAGTCAACGTCTTCGCCTTCATCTCCGACAATCGTAGATAGAGGTATAATTTCTCCAGCTGTCGCTGTGAAAGGAATAGAAAAAGATAGTTCCAAATATTCAATTCCGCCAAAAATAATAAGATTCTTTTAAAGCAAAGACTATTTTTGATAAATATATATGTTAATACAGTTGCAACTATATCAATAAAAATTTTGGAGACATGTCTACTGATCATGATGAAGACCGACCAGCCTCGAAATGTTTGGTAAAATTATTTGTTTTAGCGCTGTAAATCCGAATTTATTTTTAAATCTATATTTGAAGGTACAACTGAAAAAAGTGTAAATAACTTAAAACTGTCTTAGACGAATGCACTTATCACAATTTATATACAAGAGGTCAGAAGGGTTATGGCTGTTATTAACTGTGTGTTTTTCTGGAAGTCGCGATCGACAGTGAAAATTCTTTCCTAAATCTGAGCCAAGTCAGCAAAATGCTAATAGTTAACAATTAGTCCTCGAGTCCGAATGGTCTACGAGTCAATAGCCGTAGGCCGAATGGGATATTGACTCGTAGACCATGAGGGCGAGAGGTCTAATTGTTTTAGTAAAAACCTACTAATCGTCCAATAAAAGGATTCAAAAAGTTTTGGATTTTGCTTTAAATATATATTTTTTGGTTTTCAAAACCGGTGCTTTTCGCTACTAGAGGTCTATTATAGACCCCTAGTAGCTCAGCCAATCACAGGGCTCGATTGGTGATAGACCATTAGTAGGTTTTTTCTAACAATATATAGACTAAATATGGTGCTTTATAATGCTGGCAAAGCTTACCTTAGTGAATAGAAACTTTTTTTCAGCTAATTAAGTTTTTTGCACTCGTTAGATAAACGAAAAATCTTGAGCTTAAAATAATCATAAAACAATTTGCTACATTTCTCAATATTTTCCAAAACTTTTGACTAAAATTCGTAAAAAGATGTTTAATTTAGGTTTCCTTAAAATATGTCTCAAAAGCTTAATTATAGTTGGCGTTATGATTTTTTTTATAGATTAATGGTTTCCACTTCTTTTTCTTCTTCTTAAAAAGAGAATTGACAAAGACCCACCCCCCCACCCCCTCCCCCCCCCCCCACCCCCCAATGCACCGTAATTTAGGTATGAAATTACCTGGGATTAAAATGGAGTTCAAGAAATGCTGATTTAAAAACTTTTTCATAGCAAGCAGTCCCTTTATATCAAAGTTCATTTTTGTTGGCGAAGCCTAAGGCTAGTACTGTCCGTAGAAATTAGATCCATCCACCATCCTTCAATGATAGCCTTATATTTTCCTATATTGGACCAGAATTCCTTTTTACTCTTATTCCTTATGTGTTTGTTTATTGCTAATCAAGATATATTCATACTACCAATCTTCTCAAATAAAAAGCGTAGAATTAAACAATTTTTTTGTCTCATTGTTATTTATAGCACTCTTTGGGGCCTTTTGGTTTTTTTAAAGCATTGAATTGACCAAAACATGTGAGATTCGCCAAAATAAATAATTCCCGGTCCGATATGAAAAGTCTTGCAGAAAGAATTTTAAGCCACAAGCAACCATGTGAATTGGGAAATTTCCCTGTGTTAGTTTTGACAGACAGAAGGATATTGGTATGTTTGTGGAGCCAATGAGGAAGCAAGAATATAACCTTTTTAACCCTGCTAATTGATTATAGAAAGTCAAGCGAATTGGACTCATTCGATAAAGAACTTGGAGTGAATGCAGATCGCTTTTCTTTAGTTACTTTGGGTTTATCCCTTTTACTTTTTCAACGTCATTTAGCATAGGATAGAACCGAACAGATCTTCAATTGCTTTCTTAGGCATTTTGAGTTCTGTGCCGAAGGGTTTTAACGTTTGGTTCGACTACTGAGGACGCAACTCGTAAAAAGAACTAAAGGTAACCACACACTTGAAAAAGCTTACATTTTTTTCACATATGCGTTCATCTATACTGGTAATATATAACCAATACTATGAAATATCTTTCTTCAAGTCATAAATACCAGTTAAGGTCGGTTTATAAGTTATGTGTCTTATTCTGTGTGATAATCAATACATTCAAAATGTTTACATATAGGTACTGAGATATGCAGCATGGGTTAGTGTACTGCTTGGAAAGCAGTCAAAAGTTATCTTTCTTTGTATCTTTATATATGATTCTTTATATCACTTTTAATTCATTGAGTGTGATAAAGTACTAGTCGAAGGTGTGATTTCGCAAAGTAAACAGGCCAAAAATCGCACCAAATACCAATATTTATCGTACGGTTTTCTCCACTATTTGTCATTTTTCGGATAGATAAATAAAAAAATAATGAATTTTTTCTTTTGAAGTGAAATGTGCCTCCAAATAGTCATTGATCTAGGCAGAAAACATTAATTTTACGGCGAATTTGTTCGGCAACCATGTTATTTTTGCCATGTTGCATCAGCGGCCTCTCCAATAAAATGTCCACACTCTCCCCCAGTAATTTCATTTCTTTCACGCACTCGCCCTCTATAAGTTTTACTGTTATTCATATCTTGTTTTGTCCATTTTTAGTGCTTTGGTTAAGGCGAGTTGGGTATTTTAGATCTCAAAGTTAGCAAGTAGACGCCTGTTAAGATGAATTGCATAAAGAGGGAGTTATATTTTCTTGTGTTTCTGACCTTTTTGCATCAAGAATGTTCTAAAATGCCCTTTCTTCAAGGTAAGTTATATACGCCTCCTAGATTTATAAATTATTCCGTAGGTCTTTGAAGTGTGGGATACAATCAGTATGATTTTGTACTTAATTATATACACTAGATAAACACATGGTTAACGGTCTGCAATCAAGAAGGATGCCCTATAATTTTCTATATTTTTTAATTCTTATTTTTTTCATTATTAATTTGATATATCTATTTTATAGACTTATGTCAGTTTTCTGAATATATATAATATGACTGTTATTTAGTGATTGTTTATAATGTCTCGAAGCAAACCTGACAAGTCAAAATCGCTTTAAAACAATGAAAATAAGGATCTCCCATCCCTTCAAGTTCTTGCAGATCAACTGTAGAATCATCTTGAGTCCTGAGATTTAAAAAATACTTGGATTAGGAGTCGCTTCAGTCTCTTGTGGAAGTTTTAAGTATGTGTATCATCATTTGGCTTATGAGTTATTCCTACTTAATTTGTAGAATTATTCATTTATATCCTTTCTTGTTATATTCTAAATATTTGAATCATCAAAAGTCAATCCTGTTTAGTACTCTATCCATTTTTTCATCTTTTTTTTTTCATTTATTTATTTTTTTATCATTTCTATTCATTTCTTCTTATAAGTCTAAAAAAAACATTCATATTTTGGGAGTCTTTCTTTGCGTTGCAATAGATATTTCATTCAAAACTAGAGTTCTTTTATATATATATATATATATACAGCGATATGCAGAAATTCTGATCCTCTTGATATATATACAAGTATATCAAAAGTGTATCAGAAATTATGGGATATCATCGCTGATATTATTTTCGAGTTGCCTATCACTAGGGCTTTCTGAAAAAAATATCAGAGATGATATCCCATAATTTCTAATATACTTTTGATATACTTGTATATATATCAAGAGGATCAGAATTTCTGCATATTGCTGTATATATATATATATATATATATATATATATTGGACAATATGCCAAACTCCCTCATCCCTCCAAGTTCTTGCAGATCAACGGTAGAATCGTTTTGAGTCCAGATTAAATAATTGGGTACAGGAATCGCTTCAGTCTCTTGTGGAAATTTTATGTGCATCACCATTTGGTTTATAAATTATTTCTTATAAATATTTTTATCATCAATAGCCAATCCCGTTTAGTATTCCATTCATTTTTCATTTTCATTTTTTTTTTTTTCATTTCTACTCATTACTTCCAATAAGTTTTAAAAAAACCATTCATACTTTTTGGGGTCTTTCTTGGCGTTGAATGAAGTATTTTATTCAAGGTTAGGGTTATTTGTATCGCAGGGAACAATTGGCTTTTGATATTTTGGACAATATGCTAAACTTGTCCTTATACTTTGTATGTAAATTTAAGTTTTTTGTTGTTGTTGTGTTTTCATTTTTTTAATTTTAAATTTTTTTTTTTTATGTATGTTTAATTTACTTTGAACTCACCTCACATGTGATAAATTATCTTCTTTTTGGGCATAATTCTACATGGATTTGTCCTGATTGTTCATTTTTACCTTCAACGACTCTACAGAGGAAATTGACTTTTTTTTTTGCTATCTATAACTGTTTTTGTACCAACCTTTATCTGTGTTATTTGAATGTGAACAGCGTGTTCAATCCATTTGTAGACTCTGATACTCGAAGCCTTTTAAATAAACCTGATGTAAATCATAACTCTAATAAATATTTTAATTCTCAATTCCAAAGTACTGTCTCAATGTGCCTATTATACTGTAGTAAAGCAATTTAATAATACTGTCATGACTTTGATGCACTGCTTTGCCTCTCTTCAATTCGCCTTAATATTGTAAGAAGTTTTGAAAAACAAATTCATGTCATTTGATTTTTTTTTTTGGTCATCTGTTAATTCAGCACTTTTTTCAGTCATATAAGCCATATAGTCAAATAAGATTATGTTTATCTAGAAGCCACAAAAAGGAGGTGGTGTTGGTTTGTATCTACATAATCCTTTGAACTTCATACCGAGAGTTGACTACTTGCACCTAATTCAGTCTCTGTCGAAATAACTGAATCCATAGTAAAATGTATTATAGTTGGCTGTATATATAAAAACCACCAGATGTTGATGTCAGAATCTTTAATGATCAAATACAACAGGTACTTAGTAAGAGGAGTTTTGAAAATAAGCTGTTATCTAATGGGGGATATCAACATACTGATCTTCTTAATAATATATGCATCAAATGGGTACATTTTACTGATTAGTATTTTTTGAAAATTATCTTGAAGATGATGATGATGATGATGATGATGATGATGACATATCAATATTAATAACTCTTATCATGATATTATAAGGGGTATTACTTATCAGTGTAATCACGTTACCAGTGTACGAATGATGTATGTTTTATCTTTACATTGAATGGCTCTAGATTATTCAGATCTAATTCTAAACCATGTTTATAAAAGGCATACAGGTAGTTAGCTTGCCAACCTTTTTACATCCCAAAGACAGATTTTTTTAGGAGCATCTTTTTTATTACAGAGGGACTAAGATGTTCCCCTCAGAAATCAAATCTGCTCCAACAAAGAATTTGTTTCAAAACATTTTGTCAAGTTGGCGTGCTGTCGGTGCCCAGTAATATTTTTCTCTCATTATTTCAATGATCTATTTAATTTCTTTTAAAAGATACTTAAATTATTTAATTGTATTATTATTATATATTATTATATATCAATCATTTTAAAACGACTTCCATGTAAAGAAGTATTTATAATTATGCAACAATCGTTTTTAAATAAAGGTGCTCTCTCTCTCTCTCTCTTCTTATTTCAATGGGACTAATTCAGTTATATATGTATCTCATTTGTAGGTCCGGATGGCAATCCTGTAAAGAAGGAAAATGTTAAATGTGTTGTATCAAAAAAGCGAACCATGAAGAAAAAGGAATATTTGCTCAAATCATTCACAGGCATGTTCTTTTATCCATTATCACATTATTCAATGTTCCCTCCAGTGAACAGCAATGCTATGCATTTATATTTGTATATAATGCATTTATTCCTTGTTAATAATCATCCACCTTTATGGATGTCATGAATCAATGATGTAATAGTGTCTTCTATGCCCTAATTCAACCATTAACGATAGACAACAATATTATAAGATTGTTTTATGCAAAAGGAGGCCGGTTTAAAATTCCCTGAGTGACACACACCACAGTAAATTCTGGCGTATATAAATTGCAGCTTACACTTTTCAATATCGACAGGTTTAGTCGAAAAGGATGCAAGGCAAAAGAAACCAATAGATAGGATTGTACCTACTGGTACAAATTTCACCTATCAATGCTGTGGTGAAAGTGTTGCTATTTATCGATTTGGCTTATATAAGCGAGACGTATTGTCCCCTTCAAGTCTATTTTCGAGAGTGGAAATAAATATCGCTGGACCCTTATGCTCGGTGTTTCTGGCATCAACGTTTAGCTCTTTGAGATATTCTGGAAGGATGTCCATTGAGTATAACACAAGCACAAAATGCGTCCTATGGATCATATCGAACGTAACCAAGGAAGATGAAAATACCTTTGTTGCTGTTGTTAAAGATAATTTTGCAATGCAAAAAAACTTTAAAGATTGCATTCCAGTATCCTTAATTGTGTCTAAAGGTTTGTGCAGTGACATTACTTGTTTTATGATTTTTTTTTTTTTTTTGTCAGCAATCGTGTTTTTCCTCCTTCCTTCTTTCCTTCCTGCCTTTCTTCCTTCCTTCCTGCTTTTCTTCCTTCCTTTCTTTCTTTTTTCTTTTTTTTTCTCTCTCTCTCTCTTTCTTGCTTTCTTTCCTTACGTTGAAAGATGTAACAGAACAGGATTAATCCTATAAACTTTACGCGTTAGCAAACAAGCAAATACTTTTGTCGTTACGCTCATAACAATGACATATTATTATTTTTAAATGGCATATAATGTAATGATCTGATATTTTTGCTATGTAGCTGAGACACCTGTCCCAACCAGACCTCCTACACAAACAACAACAACTATCACAACCGAAAAATCAAGTGAGTTATTACTTCTTTTTCCTTGCCGTTTGTTTTCTTTTGTTAAGGAGTAAGGAATAAAGGTGTTAATAAGATAATAAGGAATAAGGAGTTAAGAAATATTTGTCCCAAATTCGTAAAATTTGCAACCATAACAGCGACTTTCTTATTGCAAAAATGGCATGTGAAATAAATTTCTTGTTTCCGCTCTCAATCAAAGCTTTATTAAGCTTTAGGCTTTTTCAGCAACAACTATTTTAATAACCTTATTCGGCCAGGGCGTTTTTTTTTCCTTAATGGGCCGGGGGAAGGGGGGGGGGTGGGGGCGGGGGCTCATCGTGCCCGAGCCCTGTAACTCAGCAACCATAAGGCCGACAATCATGAAACTTGATAGTAAGATAACAAAAAAGCGGATAAACTGAGCATAATGATGCGATGAGGGAAGATGACATCACAATATGACAAGATGACATCACAAGATGACAAGATGACATCACAATAATATAATGAAGATATAATGACAAGAAAATCAAAAATCTCCCATTCTTGTGATTGCATTCGTGTTGTTTAGTTTGCATGTAATTTGGCTTGCGTTTGCATTTGCATGATTGTGTTTTTAGACATTAAACGTTCGAAATACCATTTTACTTCTGAGGAATCGTTAATATTACTGAACCACTTTTGTTGTCCTATGTTATGAAGCCATGCAGAAGACCGTCTGGGATTAAACATGCATGCTTAATTGTGCATGTTAATATCATTTGTTCTGTTACTAGCTTTCAATTGACGTAAAGTATATGGCTCTTTATTCAGAACCGTCTCCTACAACTCCACAACCACCCTCGTTCACTAAAAATACTACAAGTAAACGTAAGTTTGTCTATTTGGAATTAAAGAAGCTATTTTGAATTTTTTTTTGGAATTAGAATATTGTCATTTCAAAGACATATACAGCCATATATATAATGTATATAATTTAGTATGCTTAGGTTATTATGTTAGCCGGCTTATTTTTGGCCGCGAACACCTTTTAAGGTACCAATAGTAGTGTTTCCAAACTTTTTTTGTTTTTGCTTTTGGCTTTGCTTGTCTATTTTATTTTATCATCAATTCCTGAACAAACATCCATAAGGAATAACCTGTCGGAAGCGCATAAAATATGATAAATCAATTCTATGATCATACACTTAGCTTCAAGTTATCATAACTTGACAATTCATAAAACAGAAAGTAACGTCGAAGTTGGGTTACTAGCTTTCAATTATATGGTCTTTTTTTTCCATTCTTTACATACTTACTTATTATTATCATCATCATCATCATCATTATTATTATTATTATTATCATTATTATTATTATTATTATTATTATTATTATTATTATTATTACCATTAATGATATTTCTTTTTATATTGTATCGGCAGCTGCCCCTCCTGATAACAGTTTGAAATGGTGGGGAAAGTTGTTGATTGCATTGGCAGTATTGGCACTGGTGATACTGCTGGTTATTTGCATTTGGATTCTGATAAAACGCAAGAGGCAGCGTGCAGTAGTAGTTCAAAAGGTTAGAAATTGAGAAACTTAATGCCTGTAAAAAATATTCAATGCAATTCCTATTATTCAAACACTATTTTCTCATTTCATTTTTACCAGATCAACGAAAACCAAGAAGATGAAAGCAGTTTCAAGGTTAACCTAGCAATGGATGATAAACATGCTTAATGAAATATTTTTGAAAGATATTTGGAATGGAGGAAATAGTTTGCCTTCGCATAAAATATATACAATACGTGAATTAGTATATTATTTCAATTTCAAAAAATTATTATAATTGTTTGCATATAAGGTATAAGGTATAAGTATTTAAATGTGAATGCTGGCTGTTACGACTTTATGAGTTGATCAGCTCGTTCGTTGTTCGTTCGTTCGTTCGTTCATTCGTTTGTTTGTTTATTTATTAAGGGTATAGAGATTACTTCATGGAAAGTGCGCGCGTGCGTTTTTTATTCACGAGCTGTGAAGTATCATAAAACGAACAAGTGACTCTTTGAGCGCATGAGTTTTATGATACGAAACAACGAGTGAATAAAAACTGTACAAATCTTTAAAGTTATATTGCAAAAGCTTTCTTAATTCTTTATTTTACAACGTTGTTTTACAAGCGTAATATAAACTTATCTGATTATTCTGATCTTTTCAACTTCTAAGCTTTTACTTTACACCATAAATGATTGAGAAAGCTTACCAAAGTTTCTTCAGTTTAGTCGCCTTCTTCGTACGACAAAGCTGCCTTTCCACGTTGTTTTTAAGAATTTTTCTACGACATTTACATCTCGGTCAGCTTTTCCTCCGCTCTACTATTGGTATTTCATCAATTTTCTCTTTGGTTTTGTCCTCTAAATTATATTTTCACCCATGTTTTGAACTGAATTTTTCTAGTCTAGGTCTCACCGAAATCGCCTTTTTACAAGAACAACTGAAGCTGCCTTTCCTCGTTGTTGTTTAAGTTTTCAGTACTTTTAAGGACTCTTCCAATAGATTTACATCTCAGTCAGCTTTTTCTCCGCTTTACTATAGAGGCAATCCATCGATTTTCTTTTTGATCTTGTCGTCTAAAATATAGTTTCATTCATGTTTTGACTCAAACTATTTACTTTAGTCAAACGTCTCACACGAAAGAACAGCCCGTTGCTGCCGGCTACTGATCGGAAACGTATCATTTTTCTCACACGTGAAGAAAAGCCGTACTTGGCTTCTGATTGGACGTATCGTTTTTCTCACGTGAAAAAGCGATACGCGCATTGTGATTGGTTGGGAAAAGTGAACGAACGAACATTTATTACACAGGGTTTTACTGAGCAAAATCTCGGTATGTATATAATAATTTGTAATAATAAACTTTTGGTTTTTGGCCCAAAACATTTTAAAACAAGGTTGTGTGTATTGGAAAAGCAGTGAGATTGTAAGAAGAAAAAGAAAAGAAAAAAAAGCTAAGAAAGAAAGAAAGAAAGAAAACAAGGTTGTTCATACTCATGTAAGATGCATCAATGCTTGTTCACTTTAAGCGAGTTCGGTGATTTTGTTTGTGTATTTGTTTTTCTAGCCGCCCTCCCTCGTAAAAAAAGGTCATCTATAATGAAATCTTTGGCGATCATTGGATTTCCTATATCTCGAGATGTATTTTTCTTTAAATAGGATTTTTTTATATATTTAAAGAATAATAAAAAAAAATAGAAGGCGAGAAGATGCCTTTAGGCCTTCCTGGTTAGCAATGGCTCGCGCTTCCGATCACCACTAAAACAGTCCAGCCCTTTGTTAAATCTTGTGTATACTCGCGTGTGCGCTTTAATTTAATTATTTTTTGTACTCAAAATCGCAACTCAAATGAACAAAACGTTGAGTTTGGAACGCCTATGGCAAATCCTAATAACTTTGTCATAACAAAGAGGCTGATTATTAACTTTGTTATAAGATGTTGGTTGGCCTTTGCAAAAAAAAGTTGTAGAAATATTACTAACATTATAAACAAGCAAAAATATTTAGATACATTTTTTAGTATTTCTCAATTGTTTGAAAATAAACTAAATGTTCTGCTAATCTGTCTTTTGTTTCATTACATATTAATTATTACTTTCAAAAGCACGCACTTTCTCTAAGTGGCACACAAGTCGTATATCCACCAATCGGGTTTACCAATCGATGCTAGTATGGATTATTCGTACGTGCGGGCAACTTTGCAAACCGTATAAACTCTAGATGCTAATCTAGTACGATTACCTAACTCAGGAGTTTTAGAGGCTGTTTACGTGAGAGGTATGGTAATTCTGCAGTCGAGAATTAAAAGGTTTGTTCCTTGGAGATGGGTTGCCATAGCTATGATGTCAGCGTCATAGAATTTGATAGATTTATAACTACAAGTACAGAGTTAATATGATGGATAATTATCCACGTCGGACAACCCTCTGGCAATGGCTCTGGTTGAGACGAGTCTAGATAAGTAAAATAAAATATCGGGGGGGGGGGGGGGGGGACCAGCAAATATCTAATAACTCCTGATCTAGATCTACATGACATGAGAAAAAAGGGCTTGTAGGTAAAGAAAATAAATCCTCATCTTACAAGGGAAAAAGGGGAAAGACATCACCGCGGTTTGTTCTTATTGCAGTAATAAACAATATATCGTGAAAAACGGAAAGAAAAAAAAAAAGCACATAATTGAAAACTGTCCGCTTCCTCGAAAATTTCTTCATATCGCTGTAAATACGACATATATGGAAACCATAGATAAATATTTCAATAATTGAACGAGCCTAGCTACAGTAGTTATTTATACTCATAAAAATCATGTAATAAAATAATTAATATTCTTATGAAATTAAAAGAAAAACGTAAATTACTTGCACCCTACACTTTGCAATCGACTACAGGTCTCTTCGAACTGGATGCAAGGCAGAATAGCCCAATAGATAAGATCGCACCAGCAGGTACAAATTTCACCTATTAATGCTGTGGTGAGAATGAATTTAAAGCCATATTTAAATGGGGTTTATTTGAGCAAGGCGTATTGTCCCCTTCGCGTCTATTTTCAAGAGTGGAAATAAATATGGCTGGTAATTTTTGCTCGGTTTCTTGGACATCAGATGCCAAAGCTTCTAGATATATTGGAAGGACTTCCGTTGAGTATAACAAATCATCACACTGCGTTTTATGGATCACACCCAACGTAACCATGGAAGATGAAAATACCTTTGTTGCTGTTTTTCGAGATAAATTTACATTGGGAATAACCTTTAAAGACTGCACTCCAGTATCCTTAAATATATACTATAATATACACTTCTATAAATATTTTAGTTATTTAAGCAAACAGAAAAATGCAATCTTTTATAACTTAATCAAAAAAGGGTTAGAAGAGGACTTATCATTTTTATTTCCATAGATATTTCGGTCGTCATCCGACGACCATCAACGGCAAATAATTAGTAGATATCCAAAACTAATTGAATAAACAGAGTGGTTATAAGTTAAAGTGATAGTAAATACGGCCTGAATACTGCTGAAACAGAGTGGTGTTGAAATATTCATGGAAATAAAAATGATAAGTCTTCTCGAAATCATTTTCTTTATTAAGTTGTATGCCAGGAGAAACATTTTCAATGCTTTAACTTCATGTTAACTGCATGTTTAGGAATTGAGTTAACTTTGTTTTAATTACAAATATCAATGCAAGGACAAATTCAAAGAAAATTTTCTTATTTCATCTTGCCCCAGATAAACCCTGACGAAGAAAATGAAAGCGGTCCCAAAGACAATACCTTGAAGGACGTAGCACTTCAGCGTGAATAGAATGGCTTATTAGGTTTAAAGTACCCAAAACTAAGTTTCTTTATGCGTTTCAACAATTGAGCAAAAAAAAAAAAAAAAAACAGACAAAAACAAATAAACAATAAAAAAATTAACAATAAAAAAATAAATAAACACAAACAACAACAGAAAAGTACAAACGAAAACAGAAAAAAAGACAAACAAAAGAAAATAGTTTTATATTCAATATATCGTAGAATACAAATTTAAATTAGAAAAAAAGGGGGCTGTAAACCATTTCTATCTTCATAGGGTTATCGTACCAAAAATATTTATTACAAAGTTTAAATAAAATGCTTGTTATTTAGTTCCGAATTCAATGATTCTTGAAGTTTTCTAGTCACGAGACTTTCTTCCCTTAACATATTTAGCATATAAGTAATAAATCACAATGCTGAAATCTTTGAACATCATTGGATTTTCTATTTCGAGATGTATTTAGGTTTGTATAGTATTTTTTCTAAAGTACATATATTAGATATATTCATAGAACCATACAAATATAGAATATAGAGGACGAGAAGGTGCCTTTTGGCCTTCGTGGTTAGCGGCACAGTTATTAGCGCTTTCAATCACCAAAGACTAGAGCCTTATTACTTATTTAATTGCTTTTTAACTTATTGACGTGTAGAATCAGAATCGCAACCCGAAACGAACAAACATAGAGTTTGGATCGCCTGTGGCAATCTGAATAACTTTGTCATAATAAAAGGGGTTCATCAATGTAGCTAACATTTCATTAAAAAAGATATGTATACATATATCGCTAGTCTTTCTCATTTGTTTAGAAATAAACTGTTTGATTGACTATAATCCCTATGCCTTTGTATCATTGCTTTTAAAAGCAGACACTTTCTGCCAATGGAATACACGCATGCGTACGTACCCAATCATGGGTTATCTAGTAACACTAGTAATGAATCGACTATTCACGTGTAACTGTGAGAAAAGAGTACATTAACTTGTATACTGAATATTTACAAAAGTACGGCAAATGCGGACGGCTGCGGAATGCGAATTTGCGCTGGTCATTCTTTGGATGTATAATGTATAAATAATAATCCATATACGATAACCAAGCTTGGGTTTTTAGAGGCTGCTTACGTGAGACGTATAGGGTAACGTATAGTGTTCAATTATAGACCCCTTGCAGCACGTAGGAATGCAGCTCAATTTGGAGGACAAAACAATAGGTTCTAATTCTCAGGAAATTAGAATTCTTTTAATCTGTCCTCAAAATTGAGCTACTTTGACGTCAAGTAAAAGGGGTCTATAGCGTCCATATTTCTTCACGTCGGTCAGGGATCTTCTGGCATGAGATGTGGTTGGGACGAGTCTAGATATGCAAAATGAAAAAAACAAGAATCCTAGTAAGTAGCTAGTAATATCCTTAGATGGGAAGAAAAGGGTATATAAGAAATAAACCCTGCTTACACAATAACAATGATCATGAAACAAAACCTACATCTAGTATTAAATATTAAACTGAAAGGGATAATAGAAAAGTTAGACCTGAATGAAAGTGTCTAAACCCCCCTCTCCACCTCCTTCTACATCCTACCACCACAATACAGAGTTCACAATATGTTAAAACTTAAGAAAAAAGAAAATAAGAATGAAGGTGAACATCAGTGATTCAATTTGTACTCTTGCGCATGAATGATGAAAATGAAACTTGAGATCTGTGATCCCCCTTTGTGATTTACCTTCTACAAGCAACTTACCTTGATGTATAATGTATACATGGCATATAAAAAGGCAATAACATTGGCTGATATAAGGAAGCCATAAGGAGGGTCCCGATTCACTAAAATAAGAAAAAGGTTTGTAAGATAACTGTTATAAATGTCGCGTTCTCATTGGTTAAGGGCGCGTCCTTTATAAGAGCGCACATTCTATTGCGTCATATTTGTATCCAAAATAAAGGGTTTTTTTTTCATTTGTATTTTACAAAATAAATAACAAAAACTTCCTTGCTGTGCTGTGTGCATGCACTTATAAAGCATTTGGCCATTATTAGAACACACAAAAATGTTGAGAAATACTGTTTAGAAAAATGAAGAAAAAGAAGAACTTATAATAAAAAAAATGTATTTATCGACACAGCCCACACAGCCCATGCTTATTTTACACTTGCTTGTTTAGTATAGTTCTAAAATGACATCTATATTATTCAGGCGAGTGCCTGTTAACGTCAACATATCCTCTAAGGCTTCGGTCATCCCAGATATAAAACCTATACGGATGATTTACCTTCAATGGGCTTCCGGACTATCTTCACTGTTAAGAAAAACGCAGTAAAAATTATGTAAGTACTGTATAAAATATCCATCAAGTCTATGAGATAACAAGCTAGCACGATATGATTGGGGCTGACCATCAATCCGAAAGTATTACCGTACCTACTGAATTCGAAGGTTTCCATTAAATGTTGCTAAGGGATTTTTCTAAGGCATACAAATGTCTACTTTGGGATTTACAGATAACTAATCCATCAATTATTTGATTACAGCAAGACTTACCTGAAGTTTCGATGCTTGGGGCATTAGTCTCATTTGAATTCCATATGCCTAGAGATGTTTTTTTAAAGCAAATTTAGTTTGAATATAATATCGATTAATTTTGATTTTGCAATCATTTTACAAACACTATATAGGCACGTTGCACGTGACGTCAAAGCAGCTAAATTTAGAGGACAAAACGCAACAAAGGGATTTTAATCTCATGAGAATTTGAACCTATTTTTTCCCCTCCAAATTGAGCTACATTCCGACGTATACTGCAAGGGGTCTATACCATGCAAGTCTTAATAAGGGTGCCGTTTGACAGATAATTTAACAGGAAAGCCAGCAATAATAATTTTAAAAAATTTCGTTTTCGCCCTGACAACATTGTCAAACCGCAGCGACTAACAATTTTCTTTCTTCTAGAGATTATCACGTGTCTCTTCTTATTGTGTTATTATGTTATCACCATTAGACAAAGAAATAGAGGATATTACATGGGCGCGCGGAGATACGAATTTTATCTTCGAGTGTTGAAGAGATTTCTCACGAGTGAGCGCGCTCACTCGTGAGAGATTTTCAACACGAAAAGATAAAATTCGTATCTCCAAGCAGCCATGTAATATTCTGTTTATTATATAATTATCAATGAAAAAGAAAAGAAAGCTCTTTCGAAAGCTTTTTCTGCTATAAGAAGTATGTAACCAAAGTGATGATATCTTCACATGTGAAAATAACATGTTATTTTCACATGTGAAAATATCACATTTCTGAAATAGAGAAATATAGGTATTTCATTGATAATCATGTAATAAGTTATATATACTCTATATAGGGATTGACACGTGGTCTGAAGTCGAAAAAAAAACATAAGCTAGCTGGAAAGGTCTATTTTTTTTATTATTGCATGGCTTTTACACAAATAGTTAGTCGTTTTAACATGCGAGAAACAAAGTTAATAATTTTAGCGGCTACTTGTAAGTTTTTATATCAGATTTCAATATTATAACTTGGTCCAACTTTATGCTGAAATTTGGTTTTTCTCCTTCTTCAATCAAAAAAAAAAGAATAAATCTGTCGCTAACTTTGATAAATTACAATTTAACTGGTGGCAATGAAAAAATTAATTTCAATGGCCAACTCGCGACAGTCCTAACGAGTCCGCGTAATATTGAAAATCAGCGATCTAAACAATATTTGAAAGAAAGAAAAAAAAAGAAAGAAAGAAAGAAAGAAGCAGGGAAATATAGTTCGGTAATACAAAATTGGTCGTTTGCTTCCAGTAGTGTTTGCCCTCTGGGTCAGACGTCATGGTTAATCTGCATCAAAATAAACTGTTGAGACGTCTGTTATGAATAATGGCTCGCACAGCGCCTATTGTTATGACGACTCACTCATTTTGATAGAGCATTATCACACAAAACTGATGATTCCTATTGAAACTTATGGTTAATCTGCATCAAAATAAACTGTTGAGACGTCTGTTATCAATAATGGCTCCTGAAAGCGCCTATTGTTATGACTCCCTCATTTTGATAGAGCAATATCACACAAAATGATTCCTATTGAAACTCTTACTAGAAAGAAGAAACAATTATAATCATTACTTCCCTTAACGGATCTCGTTTCGGTTTACATTTGCAATTGATCACTCGACCAAAATATTGAAATCCGTTTATCGACGGAGCGCGCTTGCTGCCTTGGTTACAAAATTCTTAACAACAGGAAAATGTGAGATATTAACTAATTAAAGGCTTATATACATATATATTCATAGTTCACCTGTCGTTTCATTAGTTTCAATCGCTTCTGTTTTCGTCTGCTTGGTGTTCACAGATGGTGTTGTGGTCGAGGATTTCTCTGTAAAGAACAAATGTTATGATTTTGCCTTTTAACTGTTAAGTGCTAAATTATTTATACTTTTAACAATAATATTTTCTTTCTGGATTAAGAGAGGAGGTTTTGGTGTTATTTAGAGAACCAAGTAAATAGATCAAGTTGATATATATCTTGTCCAAAAGTTAGTAAATTTGTATAGCAAATTAACCAACCGATAACATTGTCTGTGAATACCGTAACACTTGTAAGCCGCGTAAGGGCTAGGGGTCAATCGGTGAGTTGCAGATGATCAACCGTTGACCAACCATATTATTTGGTTTCCAAAACTATTCTGATTTACCAATTGACTAAACATATTGGCGTTGCTAAGGTATCATATAATTTTTGGTTAAATTGTAACGCAACGGCACAATCATATACAAAGCTGACATGGTGCGGCCGGGAAAGTACGTCACGTCATCAGGTGCAGCCTGCACTTTAAAGTGCGTGCTTAGTGGCACGCGTCAATAACAAACTGTTTGGGATTTAAGGACAAAACTCCCCGAAGTTGTACGTGTTTTGAATTCTGGTAGAAAATATTGTTTTTGCTATATAAATTCTTATAGGCCAGGGAACTTTTCCTTGCATATAATTTTTTTGAACACAACATTACTAATTAAATCGTTTCAACGTACCATTTTTCCTTCTGACCAATAATTCCACAGTATATATTTTGTACTTTTCGTCGGTTATCTCACGAATATCCACTTGATAAGTATTTGTATCATTTTCTTTGACGTTTGTAATCTTAAACCAAGCATGGCCTGCAGTAATGTTGCCAACGAAAAATACTCGTGTTCTATAGCGCCATCCTTCTGAAGTATTAAAATCCTCGCCACACTCAATGCCACGAAACTTGGTTACGATAAAAAATTTTCGCAACATATTTTCTCCTTCTCCCTTTAAACCAAACTGAGTGGCAAGAATAGGGTTCCCATGCTTTGTGGTGAAGTTAAAAGTTACGTTTTCACCAGGTTCCACCACGATTCTGTTTTGATATAACACGTTTCCTGAAACTTCAAAGAGAAGTAAAATTCATGAAACAATCATCAATTCCCCCCTATAAAGATCAAGATCAAACATAACAGTTAAACAGTTCAATAACTAACAAAAACGTACTTCCTTGAACAATTGAAAACGTAATCAAGAAAACGATCAGAGTTGTCTTTGCCATTGCTACTGAAGGATTTTGAAATGATTAAAGTTTATTTCAGCATTTATGCATACTAAGCAAATAAAAAAATGCAAGCCTTGCAAAATAGATCATGGCATACTTCCAATTACTGCTACTACTTTTATTTCGAAATCATTGACCCAGAAATGTCAGTTTTCAGTCTGGATGCAAATTTTCGATTTCTCTTGTGACACTGTCTTTGAAAGCTTGTCATAACAAAACTGCCATGACTAACGGTCAATATGCCAGCACTGATTGTAGTGTGAAATAATTTCAAACTAGGTTTAGTGTAAAGTCCATTTAGCTTTCAGCAAGTAGTGTAAAGTAATTTTATGTGGTTGGGAGGGAAGTACATAAAAGGAAATAAAGCTGAGGAAAGCTGAGGAAAGACTCAGCTTTGAGTCTCAGTGTATCAGTTATTGGCCTTTTCTTTTTCTTTTTATTCTGGCGTAAATCGATTATCGTTAAATCGATTATTGGATCAGAAAAAAAAAAACCATGACGCTTCAATCCGCGGGATGAAAATAAGGTTCGATCTAAATTACAGGACTTTCAAAACGGTTATCAAAACAGCTTATCTATGCTATTTGATATTGATACAGAATATTGTGACTATATTATGTAGAAAAACAACTTGCTTTCTTTAGTTATAACAGTTCTAACTTATTGAGATCGGCTGTTCCTATCCTATGTAGTGGCTGAATGTTTAAGCGTGGCTGCAAGAACCCACTTTTCAAGTGCCAAGATTAAAGGTGCCCACCGTCGATTGTCATAACAATAAACAAGGGTCAATTAAAGAAAATCTGTCCTTCAGCACACACTACTCTTCATCCTGTTACTGTTTTGGGTTTCCTGTGTTCTGGCCGCGTTTCCAAACACGCGTCACAGCCTTTATGTAATGTCAGAGCGTTAAATGGTTTTTTTACAATATTTTCCTACATATAGCATATTGGTGGCTTCTGCATAATCAACTGGGTGATGATTTGGCCACTTCATACCGGGTAAGAATGATTTCATCGACCGTATTTTGAAACATCTGTTATATTTATTTTTTGTCGTTTGGTGTGACATTGAACCATCTTCTCGACTCGTACCTACTATGTCGAAACGCTTATGCTTTTATGTAAAAACCTCAGGCTTTTTGATAAGGGAAAACAGCAAACAGTCGGTTCCAAGCTATATGTCGAGTTAGCTTTCGTTACTGACGTTAAGTAATCTCGAGCCCATTATATATATATATATATATATATATATATATATATATATATATATAAATTTGTTTAACCGCCAAATTACCAGCTTCTAGAGAGGCACGTGCAACATAACATGACTTAGATAATCATCTTAGAAGTAACTGAAGTTGCAGGGGGATTTGTTGGCTAATATGTCATTTCAAATGACAATTAGCCAATTAGCCAATAAACCCTGCAACTTACTTCTAAGATGATTATCTAAGTCATGTTATGAAATTCATTAATATTCATAAGGCCACAACCATGACCGAGTTTTTAAATCGGCAAGAGATTCGTCCTGCCGATTTGCATACAACTTTGGCTAAGATTTTCTCGGCGAAAAGTGCTTTTATCTTGAAAATTTAAGTAAAATTTAAGTAACACATGACCTAACTATCCTAAACCTTTGATAAGTGAGATAAAACGTTCGCGTCCGACCTTTATGGGGCTAAAAAGGCTCGCCTGCGGCTCGCCATTTTAAATCCCCATAAAGGTCTCCCACTCATGTTTTATCTATCACTTATATTGCACGTGCCTCTCTAGAAGCTGGTAATTTGGCGGTTAAACAAATATAGATCGTTTCATCGGCAGACGAATGTATTTGAGAAAAAAAGTGAGATAGCGTATCGAATAACATTGGGAAAAAATATGGAAGGAAAAAGCTATTTGATATGCCAAGACTATCCCACACAGCCTTATTCATTACTATCCCATAAATACTTGTCATTTTTTTAATGCTTAATATCTGATCAATTTTTAAATAATAACAATAATAATATTTATATACTTGATAATAATAAACCGGTACTTATTATTCTGGGTTTTAATCCATTTCAAATATTAGGAAAACTATCAAGCAGGTGACCTTTGAGAATTTGGATTGTGGGATTGATGTGGTTGACTCTGATGCTTGCTCTGGTTCTGATTTTATTTTTAGGGCAAGCCTCAAGTCCTATTCACCAACATTCATCCCCGTTGTGACAATTGTACTAATTTCCTTCCTTCAGCTTTCAGTTGAGGGTAATAAACAAGGTTAGTTGGTAATATGCAGTTACAGTTGTACAGATATGAATGTTACCTAGGACCAACTGCATTGTGAAAGTGGATATGTTGATGATTGTCACTTTGTTAAATTGAAATATATAGAATGATTTTGCAAAAATAAGCTAAATTTACAAAACTATGGAACAGTCAACCAATTGACATTTCTCTCTTTTTTTTCCCTTTCTCTTTTGATTCTATTTGCCCCGACCAATATTATATGCAGGTAAATACCTAGATTAGCCTTAAGGTTATTGTAATCATCTTGTAACCTGAATTCCTAAGTCTTTATATAATATATACTTAATTCAGTAGAGTAAAACTTTAGAAACTACAGTATGTGCTTGAAAAACTTACTAAGTAAAGCTTTCGACTCACACCATAAGCTTTGATTACTCTACTGAATTATGTTTAACCTGTGCAGATGAATTTAGTTCAATATATAATTTATATCATATTTAAATAAGGTTCTGAATAAATTGGTTTTTGTTGTTATTAAGAAAAAAGAAACAATAGAAACTTTAATAAATAAAACAGCATACTTTGGTATACTTCTTTTACAAACTACTGAATGATAGTGTGTTTGTATAAATGTGTATTATTAACACACACTCGATTTCAGAAACGTTGTAGCATACATTTCAACAAATATACAAACTATCTAAAGGTGATGTAAAAACATTTTAATTTTAATTCTATAGAAGTCTGCAAGAATATAAAGTTTTGCCTTAAACATTCACAGAGGGAAGAAGTTAAAAACCTTTATGGTTTTCTTAATGGGAAAAAAATGTTTCAATTAAAAATATCATTATTAAAATAAAAGTAAAAACTCTTCCAATAATAGTTTTAAGATTGTTTCCATGATGGCAAATGAAAACCATGATGGGTTGCAAAATCACACTATTTTTATTCTTTCGTTTGTTTAGTAATCATTATTTTCATGTACATACTAGCTTTGTTTTTAATAATAATATACTTAACTTTACATTCTTGTGCAGCTCTTAAAGTGCCTATAAACCCTTTATTTTAATTTTTTATTTAAATTTATTAAAATTTATTTAATATTTAATTTAATTTAATAAAATTATTTAAATTTAAAAATATAACATAAGCTTTTTTGGGGCAGTAAGAAATGTTATTGCAATGTTTTTCCTCATAAAAATCAGGGTTTCAATTTAAAAATGATGACAAATAAACTGATGAATACCTCCTATGACATTGATAACACTCATTTAACATATTGGAAGTATAAAACTTGATATTGCCAAGATGCATTTTACCATTCAACTATTCATTCATGTAGAATCAATACTGAAAATATTGAGTTAGGTTTCAAAGGCACTTTACTGATACTTGATGCTTATGTAATTGTGTATTGTTTACAATGACTTTTTAAGTATATTTTTCTTTTTTCAGGCATCCCTCAATCTTCAACTAAGAAGCTACGCAGAGGACTAGATTTTACATATGTTTGCTGTGCAAAAAGGAATGATACAATCTTGTTTCGATGGGGTCTCTACTTACATGGTTCTTATCGTGATCCTGTTCCCCTTTACAGCAGAGCAAAAGTTAATTTAAGTATGTTGCTTGAATATTAATTCTGCATTTTATTTCGAGGTTTACTTTTTGTAAAGCTAGTTCAAGCAACGAACGAATGAACAAATGAACGAATGGATAAAGAAGTAATAAAAGTGTGGGGAAGAAATGGAGGATTTTTATTCCTCCCCTCCCCCCCCCCCTCCTTGTTCTGCTTATGATTATCATTTATGATACCCCATCCCACTATGGTTATTATTAAGTTTTCCCACTCCCCTTCCTGACAATTATTGCACAGCAAAGTCCATGGTAATAATACTAATCATGATGTTCTCCGGTTTTCCAATTGGAATTTCAAGGGATGATCGGGAAAGCTACTCTGTGGAAATCACACACTGAATCCTAATAATTTATATTTTTTTAGAATTTACTTTTATCTTTACCGAAAATATTAAGCTGTAGATCAGCATGCATGATATTTGCACCAATCCGGGAGAAAAATTAAATAAAATGAAAAGAAAAAAGAAAAGAAAAGGAAAAAGGAAAATTAAAGAAAAGAAAAGAAAAGAAAAAATAAACAATTAAAAATAAATATACAAAACAAAAAAAAAGCCATGCTAATAAATATATATATCATGTTACAACAGGCAATATAGATAACATGTGGAGTAGAGACTTCAATGGATCCACGTATAAAAACAGAGTGAAGGTAACTTTTAGTCGAAAAACCTTGTGCATGGCCTGGACGATTTCAAGAGTTAGAAAAGGAGATGACAATACTTTCTTTGGTGCTTACCGAGATGACCCAGGTCTGGGAAAACAATTCAAACCATGTAATACTACACTGAGGCTGGTCGTGTTGAACAGTAAGCTTTGTTTACTTATTTTATGTAGTTTTTTATGTTTGTTTGTTTGTTAATAGCATTTTTTTACTTTCACTTGCTTATGCCTCCACTCGATGTGTTCACTTTAGTTCAATTGTCCAGTGCCATCAACACTCTGGTTTACGAAAACATCAACAAAAACATCAACAACTATACTTATACAATAATTGCTGGAATCCATTGGGAGCGAGTGCATGTACTTTAGGTTTTGGCCGTCTCTCTAATTACTCTTGCTTGGCTGGGGTTATGAAGTCACTGACAAATCCTTAATTATTTAATTATATAATATTCAATAACATCTATGTAACCTAATATATGTTAATTGTAATTATTTAGCTGACCTCCACTGTAATTCAGTCGTCAGTCTGCAATTGTGGTTGAATTAAACATATTATTATTATAATTATTATTATTATGATTATTATTAAGTATCACGTGATATTTCTTTTGGTCTGAATGTCTTTTTTGGTATACAAAATTAATGACATTAACTGTATATATTATTAGTATAATAGATTTTAGTTTTTAGTTATAATTTTGTAATTCAGCACTTTGAGCAGCAGGAAAGGCGCTTTATAAATAATATAGTTGTTGTTGCTGCTATTGTTGTAACAACAATAAAAGTTGAAAATGTTAATTCGGGCATACAGTTATAGAATGAAAGATAAAAGATATATAACAAAAAAAAAGCTGAAATTGCATTATTTTTAAAAGGTTTCAATACAATTTCTTTTTCTTTCAGCAAACCGACCATTTTCTACAGCTTCCACTCCAACTCCTCCATATTTAGATCTTGACACTCCCCCGACCAGAGAAGGAACCAACGTGACCAAAGATTTAGATTTGGATACTCCACCGACCAGTGGGGGAAGTCATGTGACGAAAGAGCCGACTACAAATGATGACACCGAAAACACGTCGTCAGGTAGTGGTGGTGCTTTGACTTCGTTTTCTGCCTCGCATTGTTTTATTGTGTGCCCAACTTGATTATAGTAAAATGAAATATGCATTGTCATTCTCGTTTTTTTGGGTGTTTCATGCATGGACTTCTCTATTACATTCTGTGGCCCTTTTCTTTCCCCTTCCCCCCCCCCCCCCCCCTTTCCCTCTCTCTCTCTCTCTCTCTCTCTCTCTCTCTCTCTTTCTCTCTCTCTCTCTCCCTCTCTCCTCTCTCCCTCCCTCTCTCGCTCTCTTTCTCTATCTCTCCTCCTTTTTTTCTTATTCTTTATCTTTCTTTAATCACTATTATTTGTTTCTTTTTCTTATTTTTTATTTCTTCCCTTTTTCATCCTTTCTTGCTTTTTCTTGCTATTTCATTGGCTGCCAATCTTCTTCTATCTGTTAATCTATATGATCGATTGTAAGTAATTTTATTTCTATATTTGCACTAACAGATCCTTTAGAGATACCAACTGAAGAGCCTAAAACTGGTTTAACCATAGCAGTCATTGCCTTGGCCATATTAATTGCTGCGATCATTGGATCAATGATATATTGCTATTGTAATAAGATTTGCCAATGGGTAAGTACTACATTTCTTACACAATATTGCCAAATAGTGAAATGTGCACTTCAAACATGACAATGACAATGACAATGACAATGACAATGACAATGACAATGACAATGACAATGACAATGACAATGACAATGACAATGACAATGACAATGACAATGACAATGACAATGACAATGACAATGACAATGACAATGACAATGACAATGACAATGACAATGACAATGACAATGACAATGACAATGACAATGACAATGACAATGACAATGACAATGACAATGACAATGACAATGACAATGACAATGACAATGACAATGACAATGACAATGACAATGACAATGACAATGACAATGACAATGACAATGACAATGACAATGACAATGACAATGACAATGACAATGACAATGACAATGACAATGACAATGACAATGACAATGACAATGACAATGACAATGACAATGACAATGACAATGACAATGACAATGACAATGACAATGACAATGACAATGACAATGACAATGACAATGACAATGACAATGACAATGACAATGACAATGACAATGACAATGACAATGACAATGACAATGACAATGACAATGACAATGACAATGACAATGACAATGACAATGACAATGACAATGACAATGACAATGACAATGACAATGACAATGACAATGACAATGACAATGACAATGACAATGACAATGACAATGACAATGACAATGACAATGACAATGACAATGACAATGACAATGACAATGACAATGACAATGACAATGACAATGACAATGACAATGACAATGACAATGACAATGACAATGACAATGACAATGACAATGACAATGACAATGACAATGACTTATTCTTCAAATTAAGTATGTTGTTAGTAGGTATGTAGGTAGTAGTAGTGGTGGTGTTGGTGGTAGTAGTAGTAGTAAAAGTAGTAGAACTACTACTACTACTATACCACCACCACCACCACCACTACTACTACGCATTCAGCGCTATATTTTACTGCATATCATGATTTATAACTTGTCGTCTGCCTGTAGAACGTTTTATGTTTAAATGTCATTTAGCACAGGGGCCATTAATTTCTTCTATATTCTTATTAACAATTGATGCTTTCTTGTTTTGTTGATACTTTTTACAGTTTAACTCAAAACGCGGACGCTTGAAAGATCGAACAATAAATGCTCAAGAAATGACAAGAAAATTAGGAAAAAAAATAAGAAGACGAAGAAATACCGCGATATAAAATAGAATTCGAAGCCCGAATACATTAAGGGAGAGACTAGCCAGCTCCCAGGCCGTATCTAGAGCTAATCTCTATATCTTGCAACATCTGCAAGCAACGTCGATTTGAAGGTGGAAAATCGAGTCTATATGGACCATTCTTTTCAGCAGTATTGTTGCATTATAATTTCCCGAAACCGTGGCTCATTTACCTTTTTCCTACCTTGTTGAGCGGGATTACTAACTGGATGGTGGACCCAAATTAAACCTTATACCCGCTGACATATTTGATTGTTTCGTTTTCTCTTTAATTTTAAAGATCCTGGAATATGTATATAGACGTTTGTGTTCTTGCTCGCAATCCGCGGTTCTGTCTACTCAAATGCTCTAGACACTGGAGAAAACGCACTGCGCATGCTCGGAAGTTTGTCCTGTTTACAAAGAAAGCCATTGGAGATTTACCGGCGTTTGGTAAATAATCTAAGTTAAGGCCATTCGTTGGAAGTTAGCGCTTATTTTTTTCCTGGCATATTACTTTAGTTGTTTTCTATCGCTGGTCAAATAATACGAGAGAAATTCGCATAATACATATGAATGTCCAAAGGTTTTATTTGTAATCACGACTCGTCTATAAATTTCCTGTCGAACTTCCGAACATGCGCTGTGCGTTTTTCACCCGCGTCAATGCTCTAATAATAATAATCAACAATAATAATTATTTCCTGCCAAGGGCATTTCTTCAATTTTATTTCCTCGAGATCGGAAGTCAGGCGCGTTATATATATGAATGTTTTGAAGGCTGTACTTTTGCATTTACGTAATAACCGTATTATTCTATATTGTATTATAGTGCGCCCAAGAGTCAGACAGTCACTGTACTTCTATTGTTATATGAGCTACATTATCATTTCTTCTTCTGCAACAACGTATCAAATAAAGTGATTCGACTGCCCCGCGTATCTGTTTAATGCGCCATAAATAGAGAAAAGGGTTTGCAAGCGAATTCAGGGACATAAAAAATACAGTTATGTCGTAAAAAGTGACCTGACTAGATGAGGTTAGAATAGGATTAAAAAGATAAAAAATCGCATGCACTACATAAGGGATATAAAACATAGTGTACAGTCCAACGAATATAGCAATGGTCCACAAAGTTTCTTTAAATTTTTTGACATTCGCTGCTGAATGTGTAGGTATTTTTGCGAGGTTTGTTTCCACAGTGATTTTCCTGAGAGATCTGAATGCTTTAAAGTTGACTGCTACAATAACAAAGAATACGATGGGGCCAACGATAGTGATCATCAGAAACATTGAAAATAGACTCCCACTTGTAAGTAAGGGAATTGCAATGATAAAACAAACACATAACAGAATCAAAAATCCACAAACCACTCGCCTGGTTGTTACCAAATTTTTGTACTTTGTTCCCATTTTTATGGCAAGGAGACGATCAATACTTATAAACATCAATGTTACACCAGACATCGCTCCAAGTAAGAGAGACATGGCTTGCGATAAGATCCCTACAATGCAATAAGGAAGAGTTCCGCCGAGATTCTTCATTTGGAAGAACAAAATGTTTAATGGCTGCGATACAGAACCTGTGCATATATCTGATATCGCCAGACCAAGGATAAGAACCATTGAAGGTTTTCGAAGAGAAGGCGTCTTCCAGATAGCATAGACAATAATAGCATTGAAACTTGTAGATAACAACCCAGTAATAAAATGAAGCACTGAAAGAACAAGATGAACATTGGTTTCTATGACTTCAGGACCAAACAAGAGCGAACGACAAAACTCATTCATAATTGAATTTTTTTTTCTTTTTTCTTTAATGGGTCCAACACGAATTTGTTAGTGAAAATATCTCTTTTCTGTGGCGTCCTCACGGGGAAAAAATCCTTCAAGACTAAAACAGCTATGCAAATATAACTAGCAGATGTTTTAGAGATGATGGCTTGGTAATATAAACGTATTTCTATATTGGATGATTCATAACAAATATGAAGGAAAGAAATTCAATGGCCAGTTTAGTTTTAATACTCAAATCTCATCACGAATTCAGGAAGACAAAAGGACGTCGAACACTAAATTTAATGGATGTAAGGAGCATCCTATGAAAAGGTATTTATATGTGACTCCCTTTCATTGGCTGTCATTGGATTACAAAAATATGATTTGAAGGGCGGTAATAACATTACCCTTCACCTTCAACTATAATTGTCATATCGGGTGGACATGTTGTGCGAGGCAGCTGGAAGCAAAGATGAGTTATAATTTGCTATGGTCTTGTTTATTGCATCAGCTGCTGAAAAAAAAACCCAAAATATTCAAGAAAGGCATCAATTTCAAAAAAAAATATATGCTAAAATGTTTTAGCCTATTGGTTTATTCAGGCGATATTTGCGCTAAAATAAATAAACTTTGAGTAACTTTAGCGGAAAGTGCGTATACTATAGTGGAGGCTTGTATTTATGGGAAACAATATTCAAACAAGACCTAGATATAGCCGGGCTATTCGGATTGAAGTATACCTTACATATATACACCTATTTCAAATAAGGTTTTCCGAGCCAAAGGAGATTATGGGTATATAGTTAACATCGAATTATCGAGGCCTTTAAAATGCTTTCGTTGGCTATACAGACAACATTGGATATCTTAATACTTTAACCTTCATAATCTTGACGAAAATAAAGATAAGAAACACAAGTCATTCAAGCTACCCTTGGATCTTGGAAACCTATGTCATATTTGCTTATCACTCATCGCCTATCAAGGCATTGTATAAGATGTCATCAAGTGCGGTCAAAACGACCTTGGTCAATCGGAAGTAATTCAATAAATCGAACACGCGTCAATGCACTTTATAAAAAAAATTGTCTAAAAAGGTCCTCCCTTCCAAGTATTCCAAGTACTGACCCAGCCCAAACGTGATTGACCGAGTCTCTTCAAAGCCCGAGTTTTTCCCACTAGGCCACGGTTTCATAAAATTTGCAAACAATAGCCGTTTTAACAATGAATGCACCAGATATACACGCTTTACTTATTTAATTCACTTGATAATGACATCAGACGATGTCGAAACGTAGTAATCTCTTTGCGTTTGTTTTTCTGATAAATTTTACATCAAAGTCTAGACTCATCATGTAAACTAGATAATTTTCCATTTGAAATCAACGTGTGTTGCAGATAGAGCAAGGAATTAGCTGAAGGTATGGTCTGGGGACCGCCTAGCCTCTCCCCTGACGCCTCGAGCGGCTAGAACATTTTTCTGCGTAATCCGTACTATAATTAAAGGCAGAAGTATTTAATTGCCGTCAGGTCCGAAGTCCATACGACGCCTTAGCTCTGCGAATGTCTCTGGGGTATAGCACAGTGGAATAATTATTTTGTTTTTCTGTCGGTGGACGTGCGTTCAAATCTCATCGTATTCTAATAATTTATTTTTTATTTTCTTCCAATTCTTTTTTATCGTGTTTTTTTTCTTCTTCTTAACTTTCTAATAGTTCAGATCTGGTATAATTCTAATTCAATGCAAGGGATCTCTTAGTTCACGGAGGGACCGTGGAGCACCCTAAAAAGGGGGCTATATAAGAGACTAGTATCAAAAAAGTGGGAGGGGGGTCTAAGATTCGAAATATAAGAGACTAGTATGGGAAAATGGGGCGGGGTTGGGGGAGGGTAGGCATACCATCCATCCCGCCTCGGCGGGGTGAATTTTTACTTTAACCTGAACTATAACCTGAACAAGGAGTATACCTTAACCTGAACTAGTAGTATACCCCAACCTGATATAGGAATATCCCGTCACCTGATACGCCCATCCAATCAATGCATGTCGTGCACAATTCCATTCTGATATTCCTCCAATCTATTTCAGATACATTCCAAAAAAAATTAACACAGTTAACACAATGAAGAGGTAGTATCGCTTTCATCATCTCCATACTTCACTGATAAGATAAAATTTTGCTCTTTTGTTAATGAGTTGGTCAAAATATACTGTATTTTTGTCTGGTACCTAAGTATGCAGGGTTTTGCTCACTAACATTCAAATTTCTCTTTTCTTCTTTTTTTTTTTTTTTTTTTTATGTAGTTTAATCTTGTAGTCTACGTTTTGATAAGTAGCGTGTGTCCAACAATCACTACGAATCTGCTTGATGTCAGAATTAAAATCGTGCGTCCAAGAAACTTTGTCAAGAGGTGTTTCGATGCCTGTTATAGGCATCGAAAAAATTTAAAGTATGGTCAGAAAAACAACTACTAGAAGCAAAACGCGCATTTAGGATTCCTCTTCTGTTTTTCGAATCGGAAGGTTTTGGAGATTGGTTCGTTTTTATTGCTTGATTAACCAGGACCATACTTCCAGACATCGATTGCTGAAGCATCGTATGGACTTACGGCTACGCTGGAGATTTCGGCCCCAACACCGCTATCCCGGGAGGAACAGTTACAGACTGATCAGGAAGCTTGGCCGAAGCCTTAGGGAGAGGTTAGTCGGCCCCTAGACCGTAAATGATTAACCCCTTGCTATGACCAGCAAACCCAGTATGTCGCCTGTGTCGCTAACAGTTTTGCTGTTATGGTTACTTCTTTCCATGTGGGATGGGTTTTCAAAAATCCAGCCGCGACTTATACAGAGATCAGCTAGCAATGAAAATCAGATATCAGTTTCTGTTGTCTTATCTATCAAAATGCTTAGACAAGACGCATTTTTTCTGCTATCAATTTGAGATATGTAAATACGAGCAAAGAATGCGCATGTGTATATCAGAATTTATCATCAGCAGTGAAAACAAACGAAACAAAAAGCAAGCTAGTAAAAAGGAAGCAAAAAATAAAAAAAATAAAAAATAAATAAATAAAATAAAAATGAAAATAAAGGAAGGAAAGAATACGAATTCAAAGAAAAATTGTGATCAGATACTCCAGGATATAACTGGATACTATAGGATATGATTGGATACTCCAGAATATGATTGGATCCTCCAAAATATGATTGGATACTCCAGGATATGATTGGATACTCCAGGATATGATTGGATACTCCAGGATATGATTGGATCATCCAGGATCCAATTACATCCTGGAGTATCCAATCACATCCTGGAGTATCCAATCATATTTTGAAGTATTCAATCATATTCTGGAGGATCCAATTACATCCTGTAGTATCCAATCACATCCTGGAGTATCCAATCATATTTTGAAGTATCCAATCATATCCTGGAGGATCCAGAGAGAGAAATTTATTTTGATCCAAGTGCAATAACAGCAGAAATCCTTTTTCGCAACGGCTGTTGTATCATTTACAAAAACTGCAACAATACTTAATAACTGAAGACCCAACCCCCTTTTTGGTCTTATTGACATCGAGACGGAGCTCGTGCTCATGAGTTGAGTGTAAGACTTTGCAACTATCAAGTGTTTCAACAACCTGGGTTTCTTATTTGCCTTAAGTTAATTGTCATCAAAAATTGGATTTCCAGCCAGGGGAGAATAATGACTGATACGTATATTCAATTTACACTTAACAATGATTTTTTTTTTTACCTTTTGAAGTCTGAAGGACAGTGAAATACAGTGAATATTACTGGTCGATGCTGAATCTTTCCTTTGACATGACAGTCAACTATATATATGAGAATATTTTTTCTTGCCTTTTTTCTTCTTTCTTCTTCTTCTTCTTCTTCTTCTTCTTCTTCTTCTTCTTCTTCTTCTTCTTCTTCTTCTTCTTCTTCTTCTTCTTCTTCTTCTTCTTCTTCTTCTTCTTCTTCTTCTTCTTCTTCTTCTTCTTCTTCTTCTTCTTCTACCTTTTTCAGTCATTTCTGGTCGAATCAATTGGGCTGTGCTACAGCTGCACCAGATACTCTGTTTTCCCGTTTCTTACAACATTTGATCGAATTTCTAACTGCATCACGGACTTTTTTCATTCGCCATAAGTATACAATAGGATTTGCCAGAGAATGCAATGATAATATAAAGACCCCAATGTTATACGATGCATTCTGTACTTCGGAGTCTGACACAGGGTTATTCAGATAAACAATACCATTGCAAATATATGGAAGAAAGAGTAACATTATTACGGCAAGAATGATTAAAATTGTCCACAAAGTCTGCTTGAATGATGAAACATTTTTACGTTGAGCAGCTTCAGCCTTCTTGTCTGGTTTCTTTTCTAAAGAAATTTTTCTCAGGGATCGGAACGCCTCTACATTTACAACCACGACAGTAATAAGAATGACTGATCCAACAACTAAAACGGTCCCGAAGATTACCTCTAAGCTGTCAATTATGAGCAGAATAGGTATAATAGAAAAACACACTCCCCAAATTATGACAAGAGAAATGATTGCTCGTTTCATGGTTACCAATGTTTTGTATTTGGTTTTGGTTTTGATTGCAAGTAAGCGGTCAATGCTTATTGCTAGCAAGGTCAAACCAAAACTCCCTGATAAACATGTAACGATGCTTTGAGACAATATTCCTGATAGACAATGTAGAGGGTGCACTCCTTTGATCTGCATAGTCAGAAGATACGCCATAGTCAAAGGCTGAGCAAGAGCGCCCATACACACATCAGATATCGCAAGACCAAATGTTAGAACCATAGATGGTGTATGGAGGGACTTTGTTTTCCAGATAGCACGAAGAATGAATAAGTTTAAGCCAGTTGTAGTCGCCCCACAAACCAAATGAAGAGCTGTCAGAACTCTATAGAGTCTGAGCGGTTGAAGTTCATCGGGATTGTAGAAAAAGAAATGGCAGTATATTCCCATGGTTAATTACTTACCAGCGCCCTTTACCAATGCTGTCTTGCTATACATCTGAGTGGATACATACGATGAATTGAAAACCTTGTTCTAGAAAATCAGTAGGATGAATGGTCACCTGGATAAGAACAATGGTTCTTGGCTTATGACAGAAATGGACCTCTTTTTTGACATTACAACTTTATGGCTATGGCCAATTACATTAAGATGTCTTGAGATAAGTGCCTGCAAAGATATTGTTAGGCCACTATTTAAAAATGTTTTCTTTTCTTTTTCTCTTTTTCTCCGCGCTCAATGTGCGGTTGTGTTGTTCGTTTTTATAACAATTGCGAACTGAACAATGCAATTCTTTCATCTTTTTTTGTCAAGTTTGGTCCCCCAGTGAAGTCACTTTTAACATACGACAATTGCGCAAAAACATGAATGAAAGGTATAAGATCTTCGCTAGAGAGCCATTGAAGATATGCCATTCGAGTCAAGGATGTTGCAGTTTGCCTCGCGCGTTTTTTTTTTTTTTTTTTTGTTATTTTTTATTTATTTTTTTATTTTTTTGTTTTTTGTTTATACGAAGCCAGTGAAGCGGACGACGAATATTTTAAGTTATTTCATTGATCCAATTTATTGACTATAAAGGTGTCTGAATGTTATACAAAATAAAAAAAAAACCTAGTGCGAAGAACTTAGCGTGCCCTACAATCTTACGACAGATGTATTCTGCCTTTTTTGAAAGAGATGGATTATTCAATAAAGCGATCTTTTTTCCCCTTTGAGGTGTTTGCTATTTTATTTATTTCTTTTTCCTTTTGGGTTTATTTTTTTCTTAATCGAATAATTAACTTTTAAAAGTGAACAATTTGTTTTAAAGTGTTGTGTTTTATTGTTTTGTTAATAAAGAAAAGTCGATTTGCAACGCGCGAGTTCATTATAAACTGTAGCATCCTTGACTCGAGCAAATCTTCAATGGCTCTCTAGCGAAGATCTTATACTTTTCATCCATGTTTTTGCGTAATTGTCGTTTGTTAAAAGTGACTCCACTGGGGGACCAAAACTTGACAAAAAATGCTAAAAGAATCACATTTTTCAGTTCGCGCTCGTTATAAAAACGAGCAACACAACCGCAGATTGAGCGCGGGGAAAAAGAGAAAAATTTAAAGAAAAGAAAATATTTTAAAAGTTTATGTGCCCTCCTTGCAAGACTTCAAACGACTTAGAAACAAAGAAAAAGGAATAGTGGCCTAACAATGATCTTTGCAGGCACTTATCTAAAGACATCTGTTGAAATGTCCCTAAAGATATAGAATTTCCCTAAAGATATCACGGCAATACTCGAAACGATTTTTTTTTCTTCTTGAACGTTAACAGGCACGCGCGCTATGAAACGATGACCAATAGAAATTACATTTGAGATTTCCAAGACTGAGGAAGATTTTGTCCTTGAAATTTTATATACAAACTGCGAATTAAAAAAAAAACTGTCAGGTGAATATTCGTCAATTTTTGCTTCGATTTATGTTTCCTACAGTTATTTGAAAAAAGATTGATTGTTGAAGGTTTTGGTTTCTTGTTGCATATGTACTGTATTATGAATCATATGTAAATAAGGTCATTTTTATTAACAAAAAACAAAAAAGCTCGGAAAACGCACAAACAAAGAAAGTGAATTTCAATTAAGTTAGTCACCTGAAAAGCTACAAAGCTGAGACTGGCAAGGATGATGGTTTATACATTTTGCCTTTTTCAACTGCTTAAGAGAGGATGTCAGTAAAACTCAAACATATCGTGGCAAGTCTGAAAAAATCGATTTCCCTCAAACTTTCAGGATTTTTAGCCAATTATGTCCCAATCCTCGTGGTGTTTTTGATTTTCGAAAATATTTTTTGGTTTTCGAGAAATAAGGATTTTAGTCGGAACGGGTAATTGTGCTAATTTGTATGGCCTCAAATTGACCAACTTCAATGACCTCATGCAATAAAACTATCTAACCTTTGGTATTGATAATATCATATTCATTTTACTTATCATCTTTATTTTATTTACTATTATTACTAAAGATTTCACTACAATGTGGAATTTATGACGAAGCTTCAAAACAAGTGGCAATTTTACTATGGCCGAAACATTAGAATCAATTGATATTTAAGGTATTAAAGGAAGACGAGTTGTTCTTCATCTGGGCCAAAATTAGCTTGGGTAAATTAGTTTTTGATTTACTACGAGCGGCCGAAGTTACAGAAATTCGCCGTTTCTTCTTGCCCGGCTTAGCTTTTGAAATAAACAAGAAAGACAGGCTATCTACAATTATCAAACACTTGAGGTTTCAACAATGCTTTTATACATAATTATAAGTTTCTAACCTTGTCGATGTAGAAGTCAAATCCTTTTTGAGAGATTTTTAACGATGATCCGGTGTTTTTTTGGCACATCAATGTAATCTGTGTCAACAATGGCTTTCAAAACAACTGAATTCGTCTGCAATTCCGCCGCACATTTCAGCCTAGTTATACTTAGGGACTTCTTATACTTCCCAAATTAACTGATATATTCATAAAGGGCTAAAGAACCCACTAGATTCCCAAAGTTATTTAGCGATATCCCATCGACACCGCTGAGAAATAAAAAAGAACTGAATTTATTGAACACTGTACGTCTTTCGCCTACGCGACACCAAGAATTATATGCATATTGATCTAACGTAGCATTTCATTGACGGGCTGAAAAATCGCGACTTTTCCTTTCTATAGTAGACGATGGAACTCTGTACTTTAATACTTTAATACGGTATTAAAAGAAGAGGAGTTGTTCTTCATCTGTAATCAGAAATCGCGCCTTTGCTTGCGTGTTTGTTTAGGATTGGAAACTCTTGAAAAAAAAAAAGTTTGAGGGAAATCGATTTTTTTCAGACTTGCCACGAATTTTGAAATTTGTTTGGCTTTTGCTGACATGTGCTCTGCAGTTTGTATCAAAAGCTTTACTTGTTTGATATGCATGCTTCCTATGACCCATCCTCTGCAATCTCAGCTTCGTAGGTCTTTGGTGACTAACTTAATTGAAATAAGTATATGCGTAGCACTTGACATATTATGGCCATATAAAGTTTTTCCGGATCATTGTTCTGAGTGAATGTAAAAGTGGCCGAAAGCACTTTCCAGCTAGCCTCCTTAACTCCATCATGAAGTCAATGCGTGGCGTCTCCAGTTTTATTTTGAACTCAGAAAAAAGTAGACTGGAAGTATTTATATTATGGTCTGTTGCAATTGAGTGATTTTGAAGATTTGCACAAAAGCGATAAACCAAGAGTATCGTCCTTAAATACTGATGGTCTCACCAAAAAGAAAAAGAAAGAAATTATCAAATCAAGATTATTGACGTGTAGTAATCTAAAGTATTAGAGCGCTGCCGAAGATTTCGTTGAGCTAAACTGAGCGATTTCAGATTAATAATTAACACAGCTGATTATATTTATTCTTTTACGACTTATTTTCGCTTCCTGCTGGTTTTTACCATCTTGGGTCTTTTCTCGATAGTTTATAATTAAAGTTTTTAATAATCTTTAATATCTTTCGAAGACTTTTGTTTGTGGTGCCCAAACTAATGATTGTTTCGACTAGCTTCAATCTAGTAAGAGTATAATTTAGCTGATAAAAAATGAGAGCAAAAGAAGGAATGGAGAAAAACATGCCAATTGGTATTAATATTAATTAAATTAGTGCATCTGTACTCGTGGAAACGAAAGCAATCTACATCAGTGCCATTCAACCAATCAAATGCAGACTGTGACATCTTTTCTTAATTTGCTGCGTAGTGTTTTGGGAAAGAGTATATTCTCGGTCATATAGTTCCGCACTTTTAAAGGACACGATGAGTCGTAGCTGCCTCTGTTCTGAAAAAAAAGCTGAGTACTTTCATGTAAGCTAAACTCTGCAACAATGAGGCTCGCCCTCACTTTTCTTCTAGCTTTAGTATTTCACTGGTTTGAGCCGGCATCCCAGTTTCTCACAAGGCGTCGCTTCCTCAGAGAAGCAAAATTCATTGTAGATTATCTACACCAGTTGTCGATTACTCCACTCAGTGTACACAACGTCAGTAACTCCTTTGACTGTGCGTTCAAATGTATCGAGTTTGACGGATGTTTGTCATTTAACTTGTAAAAATTTCCTTCTGGAGGACTGAAAGTATGCCAGCTTTTGCCTACTGACAAGTACAATTCCTCACAGCATTTTAACGCAAGCACGAGCTTTGATTATTACAGTATTTCCTTGGGAGTGGTAAGTTATAACGTTGTTTTATTTAATGGTTCTGTCGTATCATTGCTTTAAACATATTGGCAACTTTAAACAAGACAGACAGACAGACAGACAGACAGACAGACAGACAGACAGACAGACAGACAGACAGACAGACAGACAGACAGACAGACAGACAGACAGACAGACAGACAGACAGACAGACAGACAGACAGACAGACAGACAGACAGACAGACAGACAGACAGACAGACAGACAGACAGACAGACAGACAGACAGACAGACAGACAGACAGACAGACAGACAGACAGACAGACAGACAGACAGACAGACAGACAGACAGACAGACAGACAGACAGACAGACAGACAGACAGACAGACAGACAGACAGACAGACAGACAGACAGACAGACAGACAGACAGACAGACAGACAGACAGACAGACAGACAGACAGACAGACAGACAGACAGACAGACAGACAGACAGACAGACAGACAGACAGACAGACAGACAGACAGACAGACAGACAGACAGACAGACAGACAGACAGACAGACAGACAGACAGACAGACAGACAGACAGACAGACAGACAGAAGATAGGGGGAAAAGGGAATAATTAACGGTTGTGTCTCAGAATAGCGAACCAATCACCATTTCCCATTGCAATAAAATCCTGTCCCACAAACACTGACAACATACCTACTTTCAAAGTTACTAAATAGCTACCGTGAAGAATTACCTGGCAATTTGGCTTGTCTTTTCGCAGTACAGTGAAAACCTTATTAAATAAATTATGAATAATAGTTCTAGCTCAATAGTTCTAGCTGAAATATTCTAACTTAATTTTCAAGCCTGTGGAACATAGCAATGCCATGGACCAATGGAAGTCGGTGCGGAAACATGAATAATTAATGACCCCTTTCGAAAGTTTTTTACTTTTATTTGCCTATGACAAACAATTCTTAAATTTGAAAGAAAAATTGAAATTTTCAAAATACCAATATACCTAGTTTCGAGGAACGATTGTGTGATCTATCTTCTTTTTTAATTTTCTTTTTTTTTTCTTTTGAAATTTAATTAAATCAGTGTTGGAATGTACGAATTATCACTATATCTTTGTTCCATTATTAACTTCCAATTTCAATATTAGGAAAAAGGAAAAAAAGAAAAAAAGAAAGAAAGAAAGAAAGGAAGGAAGGAAGGAAGGAAAATGAAGAGGAACTGAGTTGAAACTGAACAATTTTCTTTCGTGTGACTAAAGAAAGCACCCACTGGGTCTAATGCGATAACAGAGTGTATGACAATTTGCCTATCCTGCTGTGATTATATGAATTTGATGTGATGATTTCATAATTCTTTTTCATTATTTCTCAAATAATGCTTTACATCATGAGGCCATGTAGCACAAATACACCGGGGGCGGTTCATTAGTTACCAAGAGAATAACATGAAATAGAAGCGAATATCATTAACTAGGCTAAGCTGGCTAAGAATTCTACCAACATTGCGTTTCTATTTTCACGAACAGTGCATTGTTCCGGTAGGCTCTATGAGCTCGAGAAGGTGAAAAAAATAGTCACCATTCTGATTTTTGGCGATACCCTAGTTTACGTCAAATAGGGCGATTTTCGAATGAGTGGAAACGATACAGCAAATTTGTAGCCGAGTATTGTAGGCGTATCGTATCTTACCGTACCGCGTTGTGATTGGTTGAATTATTGGAATACAATAACAAGTCATTTCAGTGTTACAGTATGGCGTCAATCACGTATGTATGTGCTGTAATTCAGAATTCCCTGAATTCAATACCGTATGTTTTTCACTCGTATAAGAAAACCGCTCTAGATAGCACTTGAGGATTATTTGATCGTCGTCGCGACGAAGTAGCTTTCAGTGGACACTAATCAAGGCGTTTCCATGACATTCTATATGCTTCAAAGATCGACTTTGCATGCATTTTTTTCTCCATTGAGCAAAATTTCCAACGACTTTTAGCTTTAAATCATGTCAAAATGCATTACTTTTCAGGCTCACGGAAACCACTATCCTTGCAAAAAAGGAGAAGAGTTTCAGCATTTCTATTGGACCGGAGAATACAAATGCAGCGGTAAGAATTAAAGATTATTAATATTTTTACTGTAATATATACATATTTGGATATATATAATGAAAATAATTCAAACGAAGAAAGAAAAACAAGCAGAGAATAAAGAAAGGAATGAAATATAAAATCCAGAATTCAAAATCTTTTCTTCAGTTTTTCCGTTCTTTCTTTCCGTCTTCTCTCTCTTGCTAACACCTTCCATCCGCAAGTGGCTGCGCTCGCTCGCTGGCGGGACACCACTGATGTGACCATGAAAATACGTAGCTCTCGTCTTAAACTGAAATGACGAGGAGCCGAGTTGATACTGAACAATTGATTTGTTTCTTGTTTATTACGGTTTTTTTTTTACGGAAACTTCGTTATGTTGAAAATGAAGTGTAAATGAAGGGGTTATAGTTTTAATTTTTGTTTGCTTTCAGTACTTCTCATAGCTGCCTACTGCATTATATTTTCTAGTTACTTTCATATTTTTTGGCTCACCTTGCAGTCAACAGAGATAATGGTTCTAAAGGTCTCTAATATCTATCCAAGTGCCTGTCAGCTATAATTAAAATATATAATCATTGTATTCATTCATTTATTTTCATAGAATGGTTGAAATCAAATACCAATGCTCTTAAGGTGGAACCCAAAGATAGTAAGCCTGGAAAGTTTTACGCTCCCAAATCAGGCCAGATCAAGAGATTCAAGCTCGTTCATGTGTCAGGAGGACTTACATGCTGGGGACCATGGCCGCTAACTAATTTTGGGTGCGCTTAGTATAACACTGTGTTGCTGTGCATGATGATTACAGATAGCCTTGATAATGTGGTTTCCCCACCGCAATCATACTATCAATCGCATAACTTGAAGTGCTACAACATTCCAGGCGTGTCATACAACGATAAAGAATTGATCCTTCCCGAAATTTCTCCTGCACTAAACGTTGTAGCAGGCCAAGAGCTAAGGGTGTGGTATGCTGAAGATTTGTTTAAGAAATTGGAGTCAGACAATATTGGTGTTTTATACACTGATGTATACGTCGAATATGTCAACTGAAATCATTATAGAGCTTTTAAGTGTAACGTTAATGGAATGGAAAAAAGACTCAGTTCCGGGTCAAAAACGAAAAGCAGTTCTATGAAGATTTTTCTTACTTTTTCTTCGTGACAGGATTTGTTGTGACGGGATTTGTTTGTATTTTTGAGCAGCTGGACCTGGAAATACGTCACAACTTAACAGCTCTATATTAGTAACTAGTTGGTTACTATTGAGGGGGAGGTGGGTGCTTGTTGAACCCAGTTATAAGTTATTAAGGTTTTTTTCCTTCATACACCTATTTACAAGAACGTTGTCATAAAACAAAAACCCAACTGGAATTAGTTATTTTTGCAAAACTCAGATGTAATTATTTCACTGTTTTGAAGGTTTTACTGGCATTTTTGAGATTATCTTGTTGATAAACAGCTATTTCAAAAAAGGTTAAAGGAGCGAATGGCGATTGGCAATTGGCGAGTGAAGATGACTAATTAAGAGACCTTTTCAATAGAAAATTCACAAGATGAACGAGCCATTAGTACTCCCTATCTAAGGTCTTCGCTGAATGGTGCAGGGATTGTTTAAGTATGATCATGAATATGAAAAAAAATTCTTATTTTTCCACAGATCCTTTCGGTCGTGCAATCGCCAATCACCGATCGCCATTCTCCCCTTAAACCTATTTTTAAGAAATCCGTATACTAAAACAGTTATATTTTCGTCAATCAAGAGGGCTTGATAACAAAATCCTTCTATTTTCTATTCCAATTTATTTTGTTAATTTTATATGACAACGTTCTTGCAATGAGGTATAAATTGATTTCTAATCTATTCTGCTGTTAAAACTCAGTTATAAAGTGTACGTGTTTTTGAAATTCCTTCTGCTGGAAAAATATATTATTACCATTATCATCATCATTATTACTACTATTATTAATTTCACCATTGTTGTTCTTTTATGATTATTCATGGATTACTCTCTATAATAAGTTATATCGAATGCTTGTGGCAATTTTGGAATTCTTGCAGCAATCTTCTTGTCACATTTATTGAATCTCTTAATCCATCAGGGTAAATAAGACCACGTTGCACAGATCATAAAAACAAATTCGTAATCTTTGCTGGGTATTCATAGAAATAGAAGTCTCGATGATTTCAAAATGTGTTAAAAAAATATTTCGCAAAATTAATACACTAATAAAATAACCTGAAAATAAACATGTGCAATTAAATAATCATACATGGACTGTACATTGTTAACTCAAAAAGTAATCCTTTTCCTTCAATCATGTATGCATCTTTGATTTGATAAAAAACTGAAAACAAGTAAAATTGTTCTAAAAATATATATATGTTAAAACAAATTGCTATCGTAAATTAAGAATTGCGTTTCTTCATTATGCTAGCGAGAATTCGTGCAACTTTGGAACTGCATCTGAATTTTTTGGCTGAATTGTAATTTCCTCATATTTGACCGGTGCAGACATTTGCCCATTTTCTGAGATTTTCTCGTCCGCTTTTATTCCTTCTTTATCTTCTTGTTCTGGGACACTCTCGCATAGTTAATGGAGTGGAATGGTTTGGAAACCTATTGTTGTAAGTTTTTGTTCGACTTTTTCTATTGTTATATGACGTTGACCGTGCACAGAGAAGGAAAAGTTGCAGCGTTTGTTCATCGTAAATTAGGGAACATAGACGATTTTTTTCTCAAAAATATTCTAAAATAGGAGATATTTGTTGATTAATCCTACATGACAGAGGTTAACTGTTTACTGAAAATGGAATCACCTTTTTGAACGCTTTCTTATTTATCATCTAGTAACTTAACTGTATCTGCGCGGAATTATTTATCCTCTTCTTTGTAATCTTAGCATGAAAATTTTACTCTTTCAAAATGTTCGTACATGAAAATAGTACGGAAACTAGTATTTTCAGCCATACTTGCTTTGGTTCATTGTGCACGGTCAATATCACGTGATGGTACGTTTCAACATCGCTAACCAAACAAAAGTCTAGAACAATAGGTTTCCAAACCATTCCACTCCATTAACTATGACTCTCGTCAATAATTTCTTCTTTTATTGGCTCAAGAATATGAAGAGGCAGCGGCCTGGGTTTACCTGGTCGGCGTCTTGGTCGTTTCATGAAAGGCTGGAAACAAGAGCCACTATTGTGACCAGATTCAGCTCTAACATGACCATTGTATTTTTGTCTATCCTCAGAATTTCTTTCAGTCTAATAACAAAAGCATCATTAGCTTGCAACTGTTTCTAGAATTTGGGCATAGAACAGAGTAAGTTGTCAAAGTACAGAGAAAAAAACACACACAAAAAGTAAGATGAATATGGAAAATAAGAAAGAAAGGAATGATGGATGGATGGATGGATGGATGGATGGATGGATGGATGGATGGATGGATGGATGGATGGATGGATGGATGGATGGATGGATGGATGGATGGATGGATGGATGGATGGATGGATGGATGGATGGATGGATGGATGGATGGATGGATGGATGGATGGATGGATGGATGGATGGATGGATGGATGGATGGATGGATGGATGGATGGATGGATGGATGGATGGATGGATGGATGGATGGATGGAAGGAAGGAAGGAAGGAAGGAAGGATAGTTGGGTGGATGTGGAAGAAACGCCATTTTCAAGGAAGACCAGTACCAGCTGTGTGATGCGCAAGATTGTTGAGCTAAGTTTGAAGGGGAAAAAACTGTACTGCCGAACATCCCATTCAGACTACCAAAATACTATGCATATCAAAGTCGTAGCCTTTGGAAATGCAAATAAATCTAGTACATTTTTCCTTAACATTCCTGTACACCAAATCCTTATGTAATTGCGCACATTTTTTCATTAGTTGTCAATATACAGATATGCAAACTTTTCAAACTAACCTTTGTCGTCGAGTTCGTTTCTAAATTTTGACTGCAAAGAAAACGGAAAACGTAACATTAGGGAAACAACAAATATTTAGCAGTTACTTTGCGGACATTGACCTTGTCATTATATACAATATTGAATATGTATTATATTACTGAGTCTGATAGGCACTAAAAGAAACGAGAAAAGTTACCAAAAGCATTGAACTATTAAAACTGCCAATATCTTTCTGGCTAACATTTATCTAAACATTTAGACAAGTTTGCAATAGCATTTATTACATGTAACATTATCTATATTTATAAGATATTACACCTATTCATTATTTAATGCAATGCCATATGTTTTACTTGGTTACTATAAGGCATACAGTATGTATTTACTACATACAACCGGTACTGTAGAAAAAAAAGCATAACATAATTGTTGAAATAATATCGTTAACTTATTAATTAAACATCAGGGGCGGATCCACAAATTTGAAAGTGGTGTCCAACATGAAAAAACTGACGATAGAGTGAAGTCATCAATAATAATGGGGGTTGTCCAAAATGAAATAAGTGACGATATAGTGATGTCATAAACAATCCTAATTTAACTTATTCTGTACTTATATTTATTTGGGGGGTTTCTGGTACACCCTTGGATCCGCCCCTGAACATTATCTCCGTTAGTCATGTTTGGTTATTAAATATAGCTTACGTGTTTTAACTTATCAAGCACGGCATTAAATCATTATAATAGAAATTTGAATAGATATTCCTTCAAATTGTTGGTTATACTACATTAAGGTATATTTTAATGTATAATGTTGGATCAATAAATATATGCACACAAAAACAAATGCGCAAACAGCTAATGTACATGTATGTCAATGAAAGAGTTTCAAGTTACTTACACTATGCCATCTTGGTGGTTTACACCTTCTGAAATAAAAAAAGTCAAATGTATTAAATTTTATGGAATTAAGAAAATGGTAGATCATAAGATACTGATTTCACCAATGAAAGCTAACATATAACTTGCATTTATTTCTCTCCGGAGAGCCGGAAAACTGGACAACAAGGAGAAAAATCTTTGAAGCACAGGAGAGGACCAACAAACAACTCTACTCACATACGATACCGAGCCCAGCCACACTCGAACCCAGGGCACATTGGTGAGTGGCAAGCGCTCTCATCACTATGACCCCCATGCTTCTCTACTTAGGTTTATGTGGGAGTGTACAAAAGCACATGAAAAGTAAAAGGTTACAAAGTGAGGCAGTATTGCTGTTTGTGATACCACTGAAATGGAATAACACATACCTTTGGCCCTCCTTCTTTTCCACCATAAATATATCAAAAAAGCTATTATTACAAGAACCAGAATAAATATGATTGGCAGACAAACTGCTAGCGCTATCGTACCTATAGTGGACAGCAAGGAGAAAAACAATATACTTATTAATGCATTGATTTATTTAAAAATAAGACACGTATAAATGCAATTCTAAGTCGATGTATTACATTCTGGTGGCGATAATATCAAGACATAATGTGGGAAAAGCAAAATCGCTTACTTTTTGCAGATGGTAAACTTGAACCTATAATACAGAAAATTAAAAAAAATTATCATCATAAAGCAGACCCAGAATAATAATATAAAATGGGGGAGATATCAACCCATCTGGCCCCACCCATACCCCTGGTGCCACTGTTGAAATTCCACCTTTGATTCAAAATAACACAATTTTAAGTTTTAGTCTTAATTAAGTACTTTTAAGTATATCGAAAAAACATGGAACTGAGTCGTGCATAGTAAAGTATCAGAAGTTAAAATTCAAACAATGCGTTCTAGTTCCTTTGAATGAGAGATCTATATTTAGGTAAGGGTTTGTTGTTGTTTTTTTGCCAAAGAGATACAGTACTGTCACAAGTTTCACTGGATAGGATTGCAAGTAGAGGCTGATATGGTAAAGTGGCCGAGTACAGATCGAGATCCAGTGTTTGGAATTTCATAAAAAGCACTTTGTTTCCCAAGGATTTTTAAAACTTTAAAAAAAGAAACAACACCTATAAGAAGTTAGCTTACTCAATGCCTCACAGAGTTTTGTATAAAGGTGACTAAATTACTTATCAGCAACAACAGCCTCTAGTTAACAGCATGGAATTGCAATTATTCAAATCAATAGCACTAGTAAGGAGCATATTATGTACTTGCTACATGACAACAGCACGAACAGGGTAGGGGCAAGCACTAACACATGGCTCTCCTTATACCAAATGAATGCTATTTATATAAAATCCCATTTACATAAATCAAGCATCTTTTTAAGAGTATTGCGAAATATCTTTTTACCTTTCTTAGTTTTTTTGATGATACTTGTCACATTTCCATAACCAACAAGATTCCTAGCAGAAATATTTACCAAGTAGCTGGTATCTTCTTTCAAGGCACCAATAACAATAAAATCATCCTTAACTGAAACCTCTCGTACAGGATTAGTGTTAATAGATATTTTATAGTCTATAATGGGACTCCCACCATCGTTGGGGGGCCTTCTCCATTTTATTGAAATCAAAGATGATTCACTTGTAATTGTTCGTATTACTGGCGGGTCAGGAACAGCTAAATCAAAAAATAAAACAAATCATGGTTAAAAGATTAAATTATGGCCGTAGTGAAAACTGGATATCTTATAGTCTACTCTAGTCTACTTTACTGTACATTACTTTACTGTACATTACTCTATATTACTCTACTCTACTCGACCATACCCTACTCTATATTACTCTACTCTTCTCTGCTCTGCTCTACTCTACTTGACTTCATCCACCTCCTCTCCTCCTTAAAGTTTCCATTTCTTCTTCGCTTCTTTTCACTCCTTTTCTGGAGCAGATCTAGGATTTTCAGTAGGGGGTCACAAAATCAAGAAAATGTACCGTTATCTATTTAATACCCAACTAATTCTAAGCTAGAAATGAAATGGGGGGGGGGGGGGGGGGGCACAAAATCATGCACCTTTTGTGAGCAACCCATAAATCCACAACTACAGCTTTCCATTTATTTTTGCTTTACAAACTTAAGATTCAAATATCCCAAGATAACAACCTACCAATCTTATAAACTTTGTAAATCAACTCATTATAGCCCAGGCTGTTGGTTGGACGACATTTGTATTCCCCATAATCATCCTCTTCCTTAGTGGTCAATGTTAGTAGACTTCCAGCTTTAGTACTGCTAACACCATACTTAATAGACTGTCCACTTGGATTCTTCCATGATATCACAGGTAAAGGGTTACCAGTAGCCAGACAGTGTAGAATCACTATATGGTTATTCCAGGAAGGGGCATTTAGTAACGTCGATGGTGCTACATCAACTGAGGGTCGATCTGGTGATTTCAATAAGAAATTGAAATATATAGATCAGTATAAGCAGCTTCAGAATGTCTTTGTTGGTTTGGTTGATATATTTTTGTTATGAATTAAAAAAAAATTAAATTATTTTTAATTGTTAGACCAACTTCTTGGGAGTGAGGGGTGGGTCATTTTGTAAATGTTCAATCACCTTCTGTTCTGAATTATTGGAGTATGGGAAAAAGCTGTTATTTCTTAAATATATTGATCTTATTTTATCCATCTTTTATCTAGCTATTATGCTACAGACTGTGGTGGCCTGTGGTGCTATGTGGGCTGGTATTTCTGATTGGTAAGTGCTAGCTGTTATCATTTTTTTTCTTTCCTTCTTTTATCAAAATTAATGCTTTCAATTTATTGATGGTTACTAAAAAAAAACCATATGTGGGACAATCACACCACGCCTGGAAGGACTCAAACCTGGGTCGCATTGGTGAGAGGCCCATGTGCTTACTATAATCTGACAATTGGGAACAACACTGCACGCGTATATAAAGTTGATAGTACAATATAATATTTTATAGACAAAGCAATGGCCCTTTAGTACTCACAATATATTATTACTGAAGTCCATTTTGTGATTGGTTGTGGAAGTTTATTATTAGCTTGGCAAGCATAAGTTCCACTTGAAAATCTTCTAATATTTTGGATTTTCAAACTAGCACTTCCTCTTCCACTGCTTATGATATTTGAACTTCCTTTAGGACCATACCATTTAACTATTGGCACAGGGTCACCCCTAGCAGTACATTTGACATCCAAATCCTTGCCTTCTGATATCTCAATCTTATCAGAAGGAGCATTAATGAACACAGGAGGATCTAAATAATACAATTAAGACAAAACATTTACGATCACTTAATTGACACATAGGGAAATTAAAAATAAAATACATTCAGTTTTAAAAGTTGGGTATACTTATTCAGCTACTGCCACTTACCTATACCCTTACCCCCAGAAACAAGGGGAGGGGTGAGAAGGAAAAGGAATCATTATGAGAAAAGATGCTCAAAGAGATTGTAAGTGCTGCAATGAAATGTTCTCATTTAATGCAGGTTTCACCTCTGCCAACAAGCATAGGTGAGCACACAGTTGTTGTTCTAAAAAAAGGAAAACTTTGGCCAGGGTGTTTTTCTTTTCTTTTTTCACACCAGCTAAATTAGCAGGCAAGAAGATTGCACCACTCCTTTGCAATTGGTCAAACCTGAATATATTGTATGATTCTATGGGTTACACACCAGAGATTTACAGTGGCACCCTAATCAAGATGAATGGTATTTTTTTTATATGAAATATTTCAATGTGGCCAACTTTTGTGCCATATTTGATTGACAAGTCATCTTAGTAAAGTAAAGTAAAATAAGTAAAGTAAAATAAATGGACAAAAATACATATACTGTAACTTAATACTATTATTTACCAAAGACAATAAGCTGTGATGTGTTTGTTAGAAGTTCTCCAGTATTTAATACCAAGCTGCATCCATATATACCACTATCAGCTGATGTTACTTGCGAAATAACTAGTGTTGCAGGGGGCTCAATCTTTATACGACCTCGCAAGTTTAAAGGACAGGAATCTGATATCCTCCAAGATCTATTATTGGTGTTTTCATAGGCAAGTTGCGTAGAACTTCCATTTGGCAGGTATAAATCCCATGTTGGTGAGTGATCCTTGAGTTCATTAACACTATTAACTGTATAATCCCATTTGAGCTTGGCTGTTCCATTAACTGGTATATATAATAACTTTGGAGGGACAACCGTAAATTTGACTTTTGCATCTGTAGGAGAAATGTGAAAATTGTATAGATCTGTAAAAGATTCATTTTATGGTTATTCAACCAATACAGATGTCAACTTTTTGGCTTCTATCAATGTAACAATATTTCCAGTCTTAATTTTTTCAACTCTCTTTTTTGATTTAATCATCTTGCTTAGGGAAATTATAAATGGAACCAAACAATCATTGTATACACTAAAGAATTAAGAGAAAAATATCAAATGCCCTTGGCAGGACTCGAACCCACGGTTTCGGTATACTAGTCCGACGTGTTAACCACTACACTACAAGGACCAACCATGCTGGTTACGCAGCCAGGCAATGTTGTATATGTGGCAACTGTGGAGTCCTGCCAAGGGCATCTGATATTTTTCGGACTAGTATACCGAAACCGTGGGTTCGAGTCCTGCCAAGAGGAATTGGATATTTTTCTCTTAATTCTTTATTCTATTATTCACACCGAATGCATTTCATTTCATTGTATACACTGTCATGAGGGTCAAATTTTCAAGACTTCATAGAAATTTAGAATGGCACCATGCAATTTAGCACAACCCCAGTCTCATATCCATCCCTTCCTGGTTTGGATTTCTGGCCTTGGCAATTGCCTACATGACATATATAACTGGATTGGGGAAAGGGACCAAGGTAATGCCTGTAGATAATTGAGTAATGTAGAGCTACACAACACAACTGCACTGAAGATCACCAATCTTGATTAACTTCCACCCCTACCCCCCCCCCCCCTTCACATTACAAAACATCATAACTGAAGGCCAATATAACAAACTAGTGTACTAGAAAAAAAATCAAGAACATTGAATTAGATGAAATGATGAAATATCTCGAGGTGCCTTTGCATTGGTGATGTTTACATTGGCAAAATATAACATACACAGTCAGGATTTAGTAGCTTCCTCGTCTATTTACCGAGTTCATTTCAAAACAAAAATCGTAATATTCTTTCCTTCCCCAATACTTCCGTTCATAATGCATCCCATTAAAATGTTACAATTCACGTTACATAAGAGGACCTGCTTTTATTCCGCAATAAATTCACTCTTAGATAATTGTGCGGGTCATTCTTAGTCTTATATCGCTGACTTTAAACATACTCACTTCCAACGAAAAAAATAATTTAAATCAGTTTACAAACTGTTCATTCAACATTTACTAGCCATTCCTCTCGAGCTTTTACTGTTACTGTTTTGAATTATAATAAACCAGCATACTTATAATATTCTATATATAAATGATTTCGAAGTTCACTCACCTACATAAGACATAAATAACGTTAACTCTATTAGATGCAGGGATATACTCAACCAATTCGAACGAAGCCGCCACTCCATGAACTCTTACAACCAATAATAAATATCCTAAAGCAGAGCAAAGGGTGCTAGCGTCGGCTTCCATACTTCGCCATCCATGATTCAAACACTACGCTCATAGTTGTATAAGTAAATATAAAGCACATCTTAAAATGTACTCATTTTTTCCTTGCCGGGTGCTTTTATGAATCACATAGAAAGCTGTAAGAAACGAATGTACTACAACAGGAGCTTCTTAATCGACGGAATCCCCGAGATCGGGCACAAATATACAATCCAAACAATGCTATAATGCTGTCATAAATGCACTACAGGGCGCCTTCCGTTGGCGCATTCGGATTCGGTTCGGTGACTACAGTCTGGATTTTCCGGAGACTTCGGCAGCCGGCACTTAGTTTTAAAATTCTACGTCGTTTATTTTCTGTGGAACGCAAAAACTTTCATACCACCATTTGTGACAGTGGTATGTGTTTATTCACTGCGTGTAAAAAATGCATAATTGTATAAGTATAGGTTTTGAATCACTTCGAGTGAGTCTTTGCGGAAAAAGACGAAGGGATAGAAGGCGGAAAAATACGAGTTGCATTTTTCTCCTAATTACTGGTTTGTAATTTTATGTTATTTCATCTTTTTCTTTAATTTATTTTCGTTTTACGTTTTTTTATTCGTATCTTAAAAGGAGAATGACTTCATATCTTTCCCACACATCTTGATTACTCACATATGCAAATCTCTGGAAATGACGCACAATAAAAAGAATTTCAACAATGATTTCCCATTGTTCTAAAGCAGTTGAACTGCGGTTACTAAGCAACGAATAGGGTTTCAAGCCTTTAACGTTTGGCTGCGCTGGACTGGTGATAAGTGCCGTTGGAATGTTTGATGGCAGATATAAACGATACTGAAGTCAAGCGAAGCGAAGGCGATTCGATTGCACAGAAAGCGAATTCTCAAGGAATACAGATTTCCTTTTTGTTTCACATACAGGCTATAAACCTCGATCATCGATAATGGCTGTTAAGTCGACGTCATTACTGCTGATTTTAGTGGTAATTTTGGCAGAACTTCCACATTCATGTAAGTTTCAAATGTTGTTTATATGCGAAGAAGACGCTTTGGATGAATAATGATACCTTATTTCAAAGAAGATGAGAGCTTAAAACTTATATTCGCTATTTCGTTTTATTAACGTGAGTTGTTTTATCTCAGTTTCTTTTAGTTTCAAAAAGACTCCCGATAAACCATTGATCGTGTATTATAAAAACAGGACGAATGTTGAACTAAAATGGGAGTGGACATTGTCAACAGGAGAAGTAATGAGTCCTTTAAAAATCAAGAGATATCGCAAGGATAACAGAGACACAGAAGTCCTACTCGCTTCGTACTATTCAAGTGGGGCTTTGCAGACAGATGTAACCAAATACAACCTCTTCGTTGTAAACAACAAGAATGGATATGCAAGTTTTGTTATCAAGGACATGACAAATCAAGGCAATAATGAAGGCAATCAAGGCAATGTAGACGTTATGAAAGAGAATCATATTTACGTTTATGCAATCGAACTGGATGTACAAACTGGATCATCAGGAAGAGAGATTATAGACAAAGTCCAACTAAAAATGCTCAGTAAGTATTCATTACGAACTACTTGTAAGTAGGTATCTTTTATAACGAGAGAAGCCGTCCACGCTTGATTCACTTCTATTTCTAGAATATAAAACAGAATCTAATAACATTTCGAATTTTTTGACATACTATAGAGCCAGTCTCATAGAGCCATGCACACATTTATTTCGCTTTTAAAAGAATACGTTTCAAGTTTAGGCAAAGAAAACGCAGAATCTCGAACTTCACGAAAATGAAGCGACAGAATGTTTAGAAAATATTGATAGGAAGCTTTCCATTTCATTGGCCTTTACGAAGCTTGTTCACTTTCGAAATAGTTAAGAAAATAGTGCTAAGGTCTTCGTTGATTTCATTGTGGATGTTGATTTGCCTGATCTACTCACCGTTTGTTACACGTACGGAATTCATTCTGTGTGAAACACGTCACGGGTGACAATCTAAAACTCCGAATAATTAAATTATGCACACCGAAGCTGCGAGTTTGCATTTTAATATTTCGTTATGTAATAGGGGCCATACAGTAGTTGTACACATCATACTGAAACTGTGATTTACATCACAAACATACTTTTTATACAAGGATATTTGGTTCATCACTCGTGGGATTCCTGTGTTTCATTATAATATACATGGACTACCATAAACCAACACGTTTTAAGCCTCTACATGAAATGAATGGGGGGGGGGGGGGGAGGGGGATTGATACTCTAAGCCTTTATCAGAATACAAAGCGGCATCCATATTAGATGCCCCATAATTTGATGAATTTAAACCTTTACTGGCCTTTATAAAGCATTCTCATGAGATCTAATGAATGAGCTTCCATTAATTAATTAATGTTTCCACTTAATCAAGCAAATCTTACCAAATGTTCCTTTGACTTTCACACTCCAAATATGTTGAAAGTGGTCGCTCCTTGGACATAGATCTTAGGAGGGCCATCGACTGAGGAGACCTAACATACTTTCCCGAATGCTATCAGACAATTGCAACAAAGTTTAGAGTGTCTCAAAGCACAATCAGAATCACAGTTTGATCAAACTAATTGATAAATGTCTCGAAAACCACGAAATCAGTGTGTGGGATGCTGACAACTGCAAACTCCTGTATAGGTTTAATTAGCACTTGAATAACATCTGAATAGAACAGATAGCTATAATATGTATCGCAATAGAGAAAACAAGTAGATGCAATAAATGAAGCCATAAATGACAACAATATAATAAATAAAGAAAAAGAAAATAAGAAATTATGCAAAATAACAATATCAAAGATTATATGGCAGAATTATTTTGTACTTTAAAGAAAGCATTCTCTCTCTCTCTCTCTCCTTTATCTTTTTACTCTTCCTGTCTAATTTACAGGGACCCCATACATTACAACATACCCCAAAAACCAAACAGCATCAGGAGGAACTGTCACATTTAAATGTGCTGCAGATGGGAAACCAAAGCCAGATATAAAGTGGGAAAAAGTTGGAAGCTCTCAACGTTTCACTGAAAGAAGCCCACTGACTATAACAAATTTTGACGCCTCTAAGGTTGGGGTCTACAGATGTACAGCCAAAAGTATTGACATAGCTGAGAATGCTACAGCAACTGGTTACGTGCAGTTTTCAACATGTAAGTGGTCATTCCTATCAGTTGAATTTAATATCAAACATCAATGATAATGAATGAGTCATAAACTTGGCATTCTTATTAACTTTACACATGGACCTGTGTAACTGTAGTTAGCTTTACCTTACCTTTTCGCAGGGTCCTTATTGATAACCGTACTGCTGTGGTGACTTAAGGTTACCCTGGGTAAACAACATTGTATTATTATCATCGTTGTTGTTGTTATTATTATTGTTATTATCATTGTTGTTGTTGTTGTTATTGTTATTATCATTTTTATAAACTGTGTTGCTCTCATTTTTAGGGACTTAGCAGAAATTAGCAGGGGGTGGGGGGGAGGGGGGATGGAGATATGAGATTGAGCCCTGAAAATGATGTGACCCTTCCTAGCAATGGGAATGAAATTTCCTGACCCTCCTCTTGGGCTTGGTCCAAAATATCATGACCCTCCCCCTGCACTTATAATAGGGACCTTAGCAACTCAAAATCTAGAAGGGGAATGTCAGTTTCTGAATGGGAAAAGACGATATTGTTCTCACCAGAATGCGATATTCAGTAATAAATTGCATGTCATTCGCATCTTGAGATCAAGAATTAACACCTATTTCCAGATCTTCTTCCTCATTAAATTACAGTTCTGTAACCTCGCGTCTTACATCCCCATTCTATATTTTGAGTTGCTTAAGGTCTTTAATACCTCACAAATAAAACTGAAATAAGACCTGTCCTTGAACATATATATATATATATATATATAGATTATAGATTGTAGATAGATCAAAGACAAGACATAACTTTTGCTGTTACTCGGAGTTTCACGCTTACGTAAGCGTGCAACTCCGAGTAACAGCAAAAGTTATGTCTTGTCTTTGATCTATCTACAATCTATAATCTATAACGCTCTACATGTCAATGTATTGAGCACTTTACCGTCAAAATAGACACATCCAGATATATATATATATGATATATATATATAGATTATAGATTGTAGATAGATCAAAGACAAGACATAACTTTTGCTGTTACTCGGAGTTTCACGCTTACACGATCTTCAGACAGTCTTTAATTAAATTCAGATTAAAGACTGTCTGAAGATCGCGTAAGCGTGAAACTCCGAGTAACAGCAAAAGTTATGTCTTGTCTTTGATCTATCTACAATCTATAATCTATAACGCTCTACATGTCAATGTATTGAGCACTTTACCGTCAAAATAGACACATCCAGATATATATATATATATATATATATATCCAGAACCCCTAAATATTTATAAACCTAGGAAATGATAAGTGTAAAATTTATGTAAAAGCATCTTTCTTTGATATCAAGCAACATCTGCCTTTAACCATGAATGAAAATGGTGGCAATGATGATGATGTCAAATAGCAGTGTAACGGTGATGCTGAGCATTATGTGTTCTTGCTAAAGACAACTTTTCATTTATTCATTTAATAGCTTTTTTGTTTTTTGCTAAGTAAATCAATTTTGTTTAGTTAAGATATGGTTCTTCAGGGCATTTTTTTGGGAGGGGGAATAAGGGTAATTTGTGCTGAAGGTGGGAGTTCAAAATTTTGAAATTGAGAGGTTTGAAAATGCCATTTCCAGTGTTTTGAGGGGCATCTGCGAGAGTATAAATTTATGTGACCCTCCCTTTTTCACTACATATTTTTTCATGACCCTCCCTTTTCAGGGGCTCATCTACCATTCCAGATCTCCCGATATCAACGTTAATTCAAATAGGTGTATATACACTCAACATGCCATATGCTCTGTAACACATAAATGGAATGAAAAACTCTTGAACCTGGGGAACATAGCTCTTTCATTACTAAACTGAACATAACTACCAGCTGATCTGAGAAAAAAATATTTGCCAAACAGAAATGAGAAAATTTGCAAAACTGAGGTGTCATCCTTTGTAGCCCAGTGACTCGGGGAAACGGTTATTTCTTTATTTTGTTTTCCCACTCAATAATGAATATTATGGTAAATGTATACAAAATATCAAAAACCTCTCCTGAAAATCTAGATTTGCTAGGATTTATTTCAGATATAAACTTTCATAAGTCAATTTTAGCAGGCTTCATGACACCTCAGTTTTGCAGTGACGTCATTTCTACGTCACTATTTCAGATCAGCTCAAAGTAGTTATTAGCTGGAACTGCATTAGTGTGTTGAATACAACAAGTGAATAAGAAGGGAACTTAAACACAGTGTGCACATTCTTTTTGTAAAGATACTTGTTGCTAGCATCTTTTTACTTCACAAACACATATTTTATGTAGATGTGTTATTAATAGGAAATATCATGACCTTAGTAATCAAAGAATTAATTAATTTGATGAAAATAGCTTAATAGCGCTCACTATGCATTCATGGGATTAAATCACTTTCATCAAATACGTGTGGTATTTTACACTAATTCTTTGAGAACTTAGGTACTCGCTATTTCTATACTTATTCTAACTTGTTTTTTGTTCATATCACTAGCATTTCAATGATATATCAATGATCATTGTAATTTTAAAACCAAAAAGTCACCCTCCTTTTTTTGCTGGTTACTAGATTACGTACAAACTGTGCTTTATTTGCCACTAACTGTATTATTTTGTTAAGTCTTGCATTTAGTGGCTTTTTTCTGATTATTCTTTTCTATATTAGGTGAATCTTCATGTGATAAAGAAGAGCTTGGCATTGAGTTCACTGAAATGACATACAGTTATGAATATGAAAACCCCAGCAATAAAGAATACGAGAAATTAAAAAGCAAAATTGAAACTGAGGTAAACTTTTTTGTACATGACTGATTGCTGCAAGTGTATAGTGAGCATAATCTCTAATGTTCAAGTATGCTATAAAATCCATGATTAACTGTGCTTATTAAAGATCTGAGGATTTGGAGATTTTGTCATTTCGAGATGATTTGTAGTGCTTGTGGTCTGCAGTGGCTTCATACCATTATTACATAATTTCATGCTCACACCATTGGCAGCCGTCTTTGGCAGCATTGTGAAGTATTGAGGTGGCAGATGCAAAAACGATGGCGTGGCCACTCACACGTTTTCAAAAGTGTTTTTCTTGTAGTTTTTTTAATAATTAATTGGCCTATCATCTTAAATTACAAATTAAGCCTAATAATCTGCACTAAAAGGATACCACAGAGACAATGTGATATGTCAAGAACAACACTTTAGTTCTAATGAGAACTTACATTACTTTAAACTGTTCATGGACCTTGATCACATTGCAAGGCACCATGTTTATTCCCATGAGAATAAAAAACCTATGCTTAAACCCACATAGCCTCATTCTGAAGAGCTTGAATGTGAGACTGCATGTGTGGAGAAAAATCTAATGTTCAGCCAACATGGCTGCCGCTTGAGAAAGGTCAATCAATCCAATCAAACGCCCCTTTGGCAAACTCGTGGATACGACCAGGATTGACAAAAATAAGCTTGACAGGCCTCTTGCCTTGTGATATTTTCTGCTTAGTAATAGAATACAGACTCCAATTTATTGGAGAGTTGAAAGTAAATGATGATCATTTGTCTAAAGCAATGTGACAGCATTGCATTATGCATATTACGTTACTATAATTGTCACCTTAATAATAATAATAATATTGTGCTGAATATGTCTCGTCTGACTTTAACTTTCTCTGATATGAATTGATTTACTTCAAACTATATATTTACACTGTGAAATCAGCAGATATTCTTTACAAATTCGTTTAGAAATGTTATTCAACTTGTCTTCATTCAGGTCTGTAATTTAATGATTGTTTTTGGAGCAAATCCTCGAAAGTTAGGTAGCATATTTTTTCAGGATGCTCGAATAATAACAAGACATGCCAATTTCTTTTCAATACTGCATCTTAATTCAGTGTTATTTATCTTGTTGTTCGATAATTTTTCTAAGTTGTTTCTTCATCATTGATTATTTTCTTCAAGAAACTTATTTTGTATTCAAATCTGACTCTAGTGCCATTTCGACAGTCAGTGACCTATCTATCTACTTGAAGCCTGTTCAACACTAACCGATATTATTTTTGGTTTGTTCTAATCAAATAAAAATTTAAACATACCTCTTTTTGCTTCTTATACTTATTTATAGTATTCTTAATCTGTAAACTGATGTAAACTGAAATGAGACTCAGCAAAGGCCTATGTACTCTTGTGCACATGATCTTTCTTACACATTATGTTCTGCTAACAATGGCAATGAATATTTTTGTATTCCAAGAGATCTGTCAAAGCTTAAACAATTTTAAAATATATATCCTTGACTTAACAAAAATCATTGTTTACTTTTTAGTGCCTTATGGTTTATGCTAAATCAGGCAAAACCATTCGCAAATGTGAAGTTAAAAAATTCAGGTAAGTCAAATGACACTGCATTAAATGATATTGGTTTTATTAGATGATATCAAGTTTGTTTTGAATAGCTCTTTTTCATTATGTTTGGAAGCATCCTACTGGGACTGAATATTATACACAAAACAAGGTTTGGATTGTCACAGGCAGCCTAAGCAAAGTTTCATATTTGAGGCCATTTAGTGTTGTTTTTTTTTTTATCCTCCCTTCCCCTCCCCCCCCCCCCCCCCTCCCCCTGGATTAAAATAAGTTTTATAGTTAATTACATATAGGAAATTCAATTTCAGAATAAATCGCCAGAACTCCACAGTTATTTCATTGTTAACCGCAGACTGCCTTTAATTTTTCTATAAAAAAATAAAACTCCAAAACATTCCGAAAGCCCTGTATGCATTCTTTAATTTGCTAGTTATTATTATAATTATATTTTCTCTTTTTAGGCTGTCATAATATATACTTATTATGCTATATCATTTGTTCTCTACTTCACAGGAGAGGCAGTGTAGTAGCTGTGGTAGAGTTAGGATGGCCTACAAATACTCAGGGTCCCAAGGATCCTCTTTTGCAAGCAATAAGAGATGGCAATTTTGCAGGGTACAAAGTGAAAACAGATTTTGTCAGTCCAACAAGTCGTAAGTTATAATTCAATGAAAAATATTATTCATCATGGAAATGTAATAAAGAAATGATACTTGTTCGTTTGTCTCACATCGGATTGAGGGTCATTTGTAGAAGACCGCTACGTTTCAACTGCAAGCTGCTAGTCTTCATCAGGCAATGGTGTAGACTGGATGGTTAACTACATTAACATCCAATCAGAGCACAAACCGACCACCCAACCACAGTGTAGATGATCTGAAGAGCGGTATATAACAGATGCACCTTCCAGTCATCACCATCACCTGATGAAGACAAGCAGCTTGCAGTCAAAACGTAGTGGTCTTCTACAAATGACCCTCAATCCTGAGACAAATGAATAAGTATCATTTCTTTAAGTTATAATTAATTTGGCTAGTATTTCTATTTTTTCTATTTTTATTTTTTTTTTCCTGTGACTTCTTGTGAACTTGTAAACTACATTATTATACATTTTATCACAATTCTGATTGATTGATAGCCCTCAGCCAATCCCTGATATGGTTTCCCTGATATCACGTGAACTTTTCACTTAAGGTCACAATGGAATCATACAAAAAAGTGCTGGTACTCTTGCTTTTTTTCGAAAAGAGAATTAAATCTTCATTCTTAGTTTACAAAATGTATAATAAAACAATTATTGAATTTGGTTTTTGCATTTAATGCAATATAATATCGTAAATTATCAAGACCATGGCCAAGTTAAGTTATCTGCCAAAGCCATAATTATTTGTACTTCTTGAAATACATGAAAAATTGTTTGCTCAGGAGCAGTTTTGCTGCAGGACTTGAAAGTGATTGAATATCTAAACAATATTGATAAATATTAATTCTAATTGCTTTATAAATTAGCCTTTTATAGTGGTTTTCATTAACCCGTGAAACATAGTGTACTTATTAGTAAGAGTGTAATTGCCAGATAAACACAATAGAAAACAAAAGAATCAGAGTGAAGTAGTGCGTAACACTTTAAGTGTATTTTACGGGTTTAGGAGAATCACTCTAAGGAGAAGGGGGTTTAACACTTTACCTAAGATTAACAGTGCTATACTTACCTCAGAAATGTTCTTGAACCATTTGTGTATCTTATGTATCTTTTGTTTTAGCTCCAACTGTAAAGCCTCCAAGTACTAAAGAAACAACGCCAGCATCACCTTCTGGTGGTGGTGGTGGTGGTCCTGATAGTGATAAAAGAACCAATGACAAAGGTGGATTATCTACTGGAGCAGTCATAGCCCTTGTGGTTGTATTCTCAATCATCTTTATTGTCATCATTGTGGTTATTATTGTTTGCATGCTGAAGAGGAAGAAGCCAAGTGGTAAGAAAACATGTTTAACCATAACATTACAAATTTGCACTGATTTTGTTTTCTTTTTGTTTGTTTCTATTTATTTTTGTTGTTGCAAAAAAGCATGTCACAAAAATAGAGGATATTACATGGGTGCGCGGAGATATGAATCTTATCCTCAAGTGTTGAAAAGATCTCTCACAAGTGAGTGCAGAGATTTTCAACACGAGAAGATAAAATTTGTATCTCGAAGTGCCCATGTAATATTCTATTTATTATATAATTATCAATGAAAAAGAAAAGAAAGCTTTTTCGAGCTTTTTTTTCTGTATAAGAAGTATGTTACCATAGTGATGATATTTTCACATGTGAAAATAACATGTTATTTTCACACGTGAAAATATCAAATTTTTGAAATAGAGAAATATAGGTATTTCATTGATAAACATATAATAATAACTTATATTACTGATGATAATAATATTCATTATATTTCAAAGAATGTATAATGATTATATATTTAGTATTATTTGTAGACTTGAATAAAGAGTTTGGTGATATATTCACTTGACCTTTGTGGAATAAATTGTTAAATGTAGCTCCAGAGAGGAGAGAATTAAATTTAAGTTGCAAAACTATAGAAAGAAAATTAATTGAAAAGTTTCTTGTAAAAATGAGATATTTAAAAACCGTAAATGCGCACTTATCGAAAATAATTACTTATTATTATTGATTATTATTATTTATTCTGTTCAAAGATACCCGTAAACCTCATAAAGAGGATGCTCGAACCTATGATAAGCCAACAGCAACAGTTCCTCTGAAGTCACAACCATTTGACCCAATGTATGATGACCCTAATGAGGTAAACTTATGTTTTATGATGTTTTATATGCTGTAGTAAACTTATATATACTGCACCTAATTGCAAGAAAGTTGTCATATAAAAATAACAAATAGGAATTAATTATTTTTCAAAACAGACATAATTATTTCGCTGTTTTGAAGGTATATACTGATATTTTTTAGATAATCTTGTTGGCATTTGACTAAACAGTTATTCTCATCAATCAAGGGCCGGCTTTAGATTCAAAATAAAGAAAAATATTTCGAATAAATTCCTATTTGTTATTTGTTATTTTTTATTTTACGTTCTTGTAATTACTGCAGGTGTATGTATAAAATAAGAAAGTGGAAAATTAGGAGACTGAAAGAATAAGAGAAAAAGAATGAATGGATGAAAAAATGGAGAAAGGAAATGGGAAATTAAAAATTAAAAAAAAAGAACAAGAAAAAAGAGAAAGAAAAATCTGCACAGGTCTTTATTTTTTTCTTTGTCTCTGTCTCTCTTCTCACTATCTCTCAATCTTTCTGTCGTTAGTTCATGGTGACCTTTGCTTCTTGTAATTAATTATTCGTTTCCGTCTAAGACTAAGAATCAATTTGTGAAGTTACTTTGAAAAAAAGCTCCTATAGTCTTCGGTTTAACAAGAAATGCTCTCCATATTCCAAGAAAAGCTGTGACCTTTCGTCTTCAAAACAACTTGACGGCCGTTTATAAATCTTCGCTTTATCCGATAATAATGAGCCTTATTATTTTTGTGTACATAATTTGTGTACTTACTTTGAAAAAGCTCATTTAATCTTCTGTTTGACAAGAAATGCTAGATTCACATTCCAAGTAAAGCTGTACTGACCTTTCGTTTTCAAAACAACTTGAAGGCCGTTTATGAAGCTTCATTTTATCCGATAATGCGTTTGCTGTAATCCTTTATCTTTCGATAGCTTGATACATATGAATAAAATAGCTTAATTCTGCTATTTTGTAAGCAAATTCCCTTCTAAATTGGAAGACTTTTTCTTTCTTCTACAAACTGAGCTCGTGACAGCACATTGCTTCCACGTGATCAGAAAAGGCGCCAAAAAATAGTGCAGGAAGCCCAACTTTATTTTGTGGAGAATACACTCCTGATCCAACACTAAAGAAAAAAGCACCAACATTACTAAATTTTACCGTTGAGATAAACAGTAGGAAGCAGAAGTTTGCACCATATATAAAAAGAAAAAAGAAAAGAAATTGAATACCAGCTATCATTTAGTGTTTTGATTTAGGTATGAATGTATAGACGGTATTGAATGAAGCTTACTAGTATTTTTATTCAGTTTATTCATTCCATTTATTCCTGACATTTTTATCGAATTTATATTTGACATTTCGAAATATGGTGCTTGTAGTTTTCATTAGCATTTTAATGTTGTCCTCTTTGTTTGAACCTTTTAAGAATTATTCATTTCACTCAAGACTAGGTCTCTCTCTCATGACCTGTAACAGCTAGCCACCACATGATGTCACGCATGACCAGTGAACATTGAAACTGAAATGACTATTATTATCAAGAGAAAGTCATTTATTATATTTGCCGTCCCGACGTTGCGGAAAAATCTGGGTCGAGTTGCGGCATTTCTTTGCTTTGTGGGACTGTTTTAGGGGACGAAAAAGACGCTATCTTGTAGATATGTCCTAAAACAGTCCCATAATGCCATGCAATCTCAACTCGACCGAGTTTTTTTTCCCTTAAACCACGAGATGGCTACGAGCGTCTTGCAAATGTTCGAAGTATTTTTTTTCTGTTTGGTTGGACGGCGAGTTTTTTAGTCAAGCGAAGCGAGCGTTATCAAACTTGATTTTGTATTTTCAATCTACCTGGTCATACGTGGCAACAGCGATGTTGTTGGGTTGTGTGTTTTGTTTTGTTGAACATAGTTAAATTTTTGTGTGTGTTTTTTTTTTATATATATGTTTCTTTATATTTTGATCGTTACGCGCGATTTTTTTATTTTTTTATTTTTTTATTCTTAAAGCGAATTAGCATTCATTTTTCACTTTTCATGTCTTTATTTTTATTACTTTTTGTTCAAATTCACTTTTTTTTCTTGCTCGCGCATGTTAAAACACTCATTCATAGAATCATAAAGAAGTGGTTTATGCTGACCTGAATTTCCAGGATCGATATCCCAACGGAGGAGGACCACCCCCACAGTATACGCCATCATCCAACTATGCCGAAGTCAGGCCAAACGAACAGGACGAAAGCCAAGTGGAATGGGACAAATCAGTCAAGGATGAAATGTGGATCTAGATGGTAATCACAGCTGTAATGGTAGATTAAGATGGCTAATGTTCTAGCCTTAGTGAGTGAGTATTGGTAGAAGTGCTCAGTAGAATTGATTTTTATTGCACTAAGTTTGAATTCGGTCATTTCGTCTGCTGATATACCTGTACATGTAAATGTACATCGTTTTCTATAAAGGAACGAGTTTAACTAGCATAATTAAGGAGTGAGATACTGACAGCACACAAGCGTTCGTGCTGAAATTAATCAGAAAAGAATTTAGCCGATTATTAAGGCTATTTAGTGACAAGCCATATTAATTGTGATCCAGTACTCTGCTGATTCGCATTTCCGAAGTCTAAAGTGTGATTGATTAAGGGCTGTTGATGCATAGATGATTGACCTAAATCTGAATTTCGAAACGAGTTTCTAAAAATCCGCCCCACAATTCTTTGCATCCCCAGTCGTCACCAGTTTTCCTTTAATCTTCGAAAGGATCATTTTTAGGATCACATTCTTCATTGGCATTGAAATCGCCACACCTTTTTAAGTTATTATTATAATTATAATTCTTCAAGGTCAGATAAGTTAGGCTCATGTAGTTCAAACGTCGATCTTCACATGAGCCGAAAGCATAGAAAACAATGGATAATAAGGCGGTCTTGTGATGTCAATAAATTCGGCTCATGGAAGGTCGACGTTTGAAATGGGCTTTACAAGCTGTAGTTTAGTTATCATATGCTTATTTGAATGAATTAAGTAATGGGTTTCTACTTTATCCATAACCGCATAACTGCGATTTATATTGTACAGCGCTCCCCATGCAATCACACGAGCAAAATTGACAATTTGTCGTCGCGACGAAGTTGGTTTTCATGAATGTCAGTCAAGGCGTTTTCATGACATTCCATAGGAACATACCTTTAAAATCTTTGTATTTTCCGATAATGTCATAGGAATACTTTGATGGACGTCGAACAAAACCTTAATTTGTCGCGATGTACGATTTCGCGCATGTGATTGGGAAACGCTCTAATAATAACATAATTATATTCATTGTAGTCATCGAAATATAGATTCGATTTAGTTTTTTTTTAGGGAATAGCTCTTTTGAGCGCCCTGTTTGAATCAACCATGCACCCAAGAAACGTAATCAATAGTATGAATTATCATGTTAAGATTGGAACCAGCACAACATGCATTCTTAACGCTCGTGAGAATTTATAAAAAAAAAAAAATTAATAGAAAAGAAAGAAATTCGAAAAAGCACAGCATAATACTCAATGCAAAAATAATAAGAACTGTAAAATTTCAAATTTCGTCTAGACTGATTTTTTATCATTTGCTGACTTGAATCTCTTGATTTGATTGCGGTTATGAACGACCTCTCAAAATATTGTAGTGTAATCCAAAGATTCTAGTTGCGTAAAGTAAATAATTAAGTAAGAAATAATTTTGTAAAATCTGCACTGCATTCCATGTTTGTTTTTTGTTGTTGTTTTTTTTGCAGGAAAAAAAAGGAAATAATTAAGGTCTCTGACCATGCCAATATAATATCTAGAAGTATATTTTACATAACGTTAAAAAGTTAAAATAGTAATCTTTAAGAACGACTAAGTGGAAAGCTTTTTTCCTAAATCCGTGGATATATTTTCGTAGGCTATATTTAAATTCAGCAACACATTTTATACATATATTACTCAACTAATCAAAAATCTTTGAAAACTTTGCACTATTTGAGTGATTTTCGTGTTTTTGCGACCTTACATCGACCATTATTATATGTACATGTAAATTTGATGCTCCAAATGTGAAGCTGAATTTCGAGTGAGGAAGTTCGTTGAATCATGCAGTGTATTGAAGAAAACCTAAATAGTAACGTTTTCTTATGTTTTGCGATAGGAACTATACAATATCATTAGTTTTCCTTCCACTCCTAACACACTCAATTGCAAAGAGGTTTTTGGATCCGAAATCATAAAACATAGAAGCTGAGACCAAAAGCTATTCTGGGAAATAACAAACTTATTCCTTGATGTATTCATTTGAGATATATGCACATGAGAAACATGGTTATACCACGAGTGTTATATATCACCTATAGATACAACCTCCCATTTACCATTTCGGTTCTGCTTCTATGTTTTATGATTTCGGACCCGGCAACCTTTTTGCATTTGAGTGTATACGATACTTTTGCAACGTACCTTCCCAGTCACACAAAAAAATATCAAGATGTATACGTAACGTGGTATACCTCCACCATATATATGTATATACTTTAGAATATTCATTACGTTACTACCGCGCACTAGAGTGGATAATGTCTGCATGTGAAATATATCGTGGACCTCATGATCAGTTTTGAAATGGGAGTTATTGGAAAGCAGTTATAAATGCATTGAATGCCTTTCTATCTTAAAAATATTAGTTGTTATAAAGTTTGTCACATGCAGAAAAACGCTCTGAATTTAAATATTAATTGTAGGAATTATAATTGTTTTTACTAAAACTGTATAGTCTTTTGATGCACAATTTTAGGTTGTAAATGCGTTATGTTTTTAAAGTATTGTGTAGCTTACTTATATTGGTTTTGACTTTTAATTAAAATTCACTATAAGTTTAAAATATTTCAATTTATTTATTTATTGTGTGTGTGTTGTCTCCACAAATATACCCATTCTATCTTCCAAGGGTGTACTTTTTTCTCGTCCCAATTAATGCGTGCAAGCGTCGTTCTCTTCAAAATATTTTGAGATTGCTGTGGGAATAAAGCGTGGCATACCGGGTGTGTGATCGCCTCAGTCAGCTCTGTGGTCTGGGGTTCGATTCCCAGGCCGTTGGTATCACATGTAAGTTTATTTTGTTAGTTCTTACCCTTGATTCAAGGGATTTTTTCTACAGCTGTATACTCCGCAAAGCCTAACACGCTCAATTCCATAATATTCCCTAAATTCTATGATCAAAATCAAAACTTTGAGTTCCTCATGCAAATTTACGCATATGGATGGGGGAATAGATAAAAATTTTTCATAAAAGTCCAACATTCTTTTTGCCGGAAAACGGTGAAAAGGCAAGGTTACCAAGTCATGTTTGAAGTTAAAATCTAGATATTTTCCCACTCGCTAACAGTAAGGACACTCGAACCGTGAACACTTTGAGGTTTTTACATACTTTTTTCTCCTTTATCCCTTGTGTGAATCGATTGGAAATATGATTTATTTTGAACAGTAAGATTATTTGAGTTCAGTGCTTCATTTTCAGAAGGTATGAAGCAGTAGAAAGTCATAAAATAAAAAAATAAAAAAATATCAATTGTTCATGGTGCGAGTGTCCTCACTGTAATAAACGTGCTTTGTTATTTTCCCAATTCATGTCAGGTATAATTTCGCTTATTTTCAGGTCAAACTGACCACTATTCATTCCCGTCGATCCCGTTACAACGATCCCTCGAATTTTCATTCATTCATTCATCGATCCATCCAGCTGTCCCCCTAACCATCCGTTAACCCATCCATCTTTTCCACCTCCTTTCTCCATCGATTGGTTTTGATTGGCGCGCGTGTTTTTGTGCGCTTCATGCACTTGTGCGCAATCATTTTATTTTTTCTATCTAAATGTTTTGAACATGCACCATCCAACTCTATTTTTGTTGAAATTTGAGTGTGCAAAGCAGGCCATCCGACGGCCTACCTACCATCCATCCATCCTCCATCCATTTAATTATCTATCCGTTCAGACACCCATTTAACCATTCCTTCGATCACCATCTGCCGTCCACCACCCACGGTCAAGTTATCCATGTATTCAAATTACCCATTCCTTTAAAACAACATTAAATTTTGTTTAATTGTTATTTTTCTTTCTATTCATTTATCCTTCATCAATTCATTTATTCATCCATTCGATTTTATATTCTTATTATTTTTGCTTTTTTCATAATTTCTTTCCTCTTTTTATTTAACTGTATTTTCACTTTTGTTTCGAATGGACATAAAGAAATAATGAACAGAAATATTCAAAATTTAATTTAAACGCTCCAGCTTAAAGCAAAGCCGCTTACCGCCTTGATTATATAGTAACCTCGCCATGATATTTCTCCGAAGCTAGACTTTGTCCGACATTCCCTAAAATTAACACTTATGTAAACAATATTGACATTGAAAGTATCCCATATTTTCTTTATCCCTCTGTGAACTTCATTTAAAACAGGAAAGAAAAGTAAATGAAATTTGTCTGAATTGCCGGAAAAGCTGTCCATTGCGTTGAAAGAAACTAAATTATCCTGACCAAATACCACAGCTAACGTCAAAAGTGCCACCAACGCTCATCCAATAGTGGGCCACTGTGTGTAAATATGTTACCGGGTAATAGTTGTTGTTCAGATCTTCCAATTCATAATTATCGACGCATTTCATAGATTGCGAGAGTATAGAAAAGAGATCGAACTTTAATACACGGTCAAGATGTTCTCCGATATCAAACTTGGGTCAGAGCGCTGTCTTCTTGGAAGAGAAGAAACCGTTACAATGATTTTTATAAACATTTTAATAGCCATTTTTGGGAGCGTAGGAAACATAGTAGTTTGCTTAACGATAGTTTTAACTCCAAGTCTCAAGACTCTTTCAAGCTACTGCATCTTTAATCTATCAGTTGCCGACCTTCTTGCTACAATGGTCGTGGAGCCTTGTCTGATTGTCATTTTGTTCTGGAAGCTCCATGGAGTTTGTCTTGTGAAAGTGGAGTACGTAGCTCGACTTGTTGGAAACCTTTCGTGTAGCATTTCCGTGTTAACACTTGCAATGATGAGCGTCGAAAGATGCCTCGTTATAGTAAAACCAATGACATATAAGAGATATATAACAACTACAAGGCTTAAAATCCTTCTGGTGAACTCATGGTTCTTCTGTATCATCACGCCATGTTTGGATGCGTTCGTAGACGAAGAAAAGAAGACAACTTACGTTTTATTCAGCATGACTTCGATGGCAATTCTATTTGTAATCATATTAACATCCTACACGTTTTTGTTCAGGGCAGTACGCAAGCAATCCTATGCAAGAAAACAGCTTCGCAACACAACTAGTGTCTCGCACGAGTCTGAAAAAAGACTTGCCCGAACTGTAGCACTTGTCATTGGCCTCTTCACTATCTTCTGGTCTCCGATAATAGTGAGGATGGCGTTCAAACCTGATAAAAATTACGGATCTGAATATGTATGGACTGTCATAGCCAGTCTAGCTAACTCCGCGGTGAATCCTTTCGTATATTTTTACCGAAGTAAAACTTTTCGGAACGCCGTGAAAAATATTTGCCACCGCGGCAGATGCTATAAAAATAACAAAGTTGCTCCAGTTACGAGCGGTAACTTGAATATCTGTTAGCCGACCGTAGTCGGGCGATTCAAGGTGTAAATAATTTAACTTTGCAGCCGTATTGCTTACTTAACTGTATGAACAATTTAATGAGTTGCTATATCATGATTACTGAGAGGAAAAACCTACTCTTGATTTTACAAAAAGAATCAGGAAAATGGCAGATGAACATCCGTTCAGTCTTCAAAGGATTAATACAAGAAACAGCAATTCATCTATCAAACGCATAAAGTTAATATTCTGCGTTGGAGTTTATTTGTTATATTTAGATTTGACAATCCTCAGTCCAATTTTTGAATTATTGGATAAAGACTTTTGATTATTTGAAGGAATTGTAGCACGGGTGATGTGCGCTACTGACGCGCCACCTCTCACTGATGTAGTCGTGACCATTCCCAGACCCGTCATCGTAAGCGAGTAGTTAGAGTTTGTTGTGGTTGTTGTTGGTTCTATCCCGTGCTACGGTTTCTTTTTCCCTCCGCAAAGATATTTCGTTGCGGTTTCTCTGCTTCTACAAAAATCAGCTTGTAATTTCCAGTTTTATTTGAAGACTGAGCAATCACTCTCTTATCTTCAACAAAAAAATTATTAATCACATTTATAAATAGATTGTAAATATCGCTACGGCCTCTTCGTTGCATATTCATTTCTTCCTTTCTTTCAATTTCTTTCTTTCTTTCTTTCTTCTATTCTTCGAAACATTCAACTTAAAGGTACATATATGGGTAACATTTTTGGATGCCAAAATCGAAAACAAAAACAAAATATTAAATTAGTTAAAAGTTAATAGTTTCTCTATGTTGTAAACAGTACGATTAAATATCATTCTCGTTGAAATAAAAATTTGTGATTTCATTTAGTCTCAACCTGCAAGGTGACCTAGTACAATTCCCATGCAATTATCTGCATCACCGCCATCTTAACTCTCAACCCCTGGTATTCAAAGACACCTATTTCAATCTCGTCCTCACGAAGATGGTGTTTTTTTTTGTCGGAAATTGAAACTTTGTTGCAATTGAATGAGCACAGACATGTTTAAATAGGATGGTTTTATCGAGCTAGATAGGTAAATATAGTGGTTAAAATTCAATAACTATTTGGGGTATTGTTTACTTTCATTATGAGCTGAATTTGGTTTTTGCTAACAAGATTGTCATTAACTCAATCATATCAACAAATCGTAATTAAATATCACCTTTTCTTTTATTTCTTGAATTGACTTAACGAGAACAATATTAATAACTCAACAATCGCGCGCAAATGCCCTGATTGTTATTATTCAATAATCCCAGTTCCAATACATGAAATCCCATTTTCCCAGCCAGCCCCCAAAAAGGCGAATCCAATGCAGCTCCAATTTTACTCCTTCAGGATCCTCTTCTTAGGGTTGTTTATACGAGTACAATTTTACTAAACTTGCCTTTTAGACTATGACGGGTTTCGGAACAATTCGTCTTAATTATCAGTGTGTCTACTCGTTACCAATTTAACATTTCCTTTAGTCACTATCAGATCTTCTCCTGGATTTGTCTGATCAGAGATGCCGAAGCGTCATGTTCAATAAAATTGCATAAATCTTAAAAAAGAAACGTCTTAATATGTGAACTTTACGCAAAAGCTTAAATGACGTACGATAGATAGATCTTATTGGTAACTGATATTATAAAGGCGCGACACACCGTGCAACATTGTGCACACGTGTGCAATATTACACGCAATGTTGCTGAAGTAAGCGGATCGTTTTCTACTTTAACACCTTTTCGATCGGAGTGCTCTACAAAAATGCAGTACTTATGTCATTGACTTATATGCACTGAACCATGCAGCTGCGAAAAGAAGTGGCCGAAAAATTGAGCTTAATCATGATATTCACAAGATGCACGCGAGTCTTCTCTTTATTGATATAAGTGTAGCGTTTGCTTTTCAGTTTCCCCCTAAGAAAGAGACATTTTGTACCTTGGATTTTGAACTACAAATTGCCAGAGATCACGCTGCACTTCACTGACCAGAATATTAACAGAGACACAAGCAACAAGTCAATTAGGGAATTTTACCGCATTTTACATTTTGTTCATAAATGAACGTTTCGTTTCATAGTTCAGCCAATTTAAAATATAAACCGTAGTAAACCATATATACATGGACCTGGTTGCTACTAGTGCTCCTTGGCACTTGGTCTGTCAACTTCTTTGCGTGATAGTTCCTTTTTTTCATAATATTTAGTTTACAATATCAAATAAACACTTGGTATAGTTCACTGGTTTTCTATTCTCGAGATCCAGTGGAGTAGTTTGTAGAAACACAAAAGAACACGAAAACAAGCATTTTGCTAGACTTGCTCCAAGTCGACTTCTCAGAGACTCGCAGTGTCATTAGCGAAGAAAATGAAAAAGAAAAGGAAAAGAAAAAAAGGCGAACATTGAAGTCGCAAGAGGTCGACTTGTTCATTTGCGTTTCGCGCTTGTGATCTTGATCCAGGTTGGGCTGCCTGTGCTTTATTCCGCGCGCGCGTTAGTAGTACAAACGGAAATGAAGGATTTTGTAAAAGTCTAGAATTTTGCAAATATTTTTATCGATTCTGCATTATTTTGTTCAGCCCATCAGATAGAGCGACTCGGAAATCGATTTGAAAAGTTTACGTTATCTAGAACTGTATGAGGTTATGAAGGTTTTCAGGAAAAACTATCAATGGAGATAGTTTACTCACCTACTAGTACTAGAACGAGGGCGGGTTTCCATAATATATCGTTTCTCATTCCAATTACTTTGAATATATTAATCATTGTTTTCACAGTTTTTACAAGAGAATGTTAATTGAGTATGAGTTAAAATATAACACCGATTTTTAATTGACAAATTCAGCTGAAATACATAACTGGATATACTTTTGTTGATTATAATTAGCCAGACTAAGTAAATAAATCTTACAAATGGGAGGTTCAAATTTGATGGATTAATGGTATTTGGCTTTTACATTTATCCACTTTTATTGTATAAGTTGGCCCTATATTTGTTCGTGGTTCTTATTTAACATTTATCACATGTTTTAGCACAGTTTGTTGAAAACTGTCCTTTCCAACAGTTATCTTCTGCTTTAGCCCTGTTGCAGGTAGAAGGAAAAAAGGCATCGTGGCATCCTGCAAATCAACAAAGAAAAGAAAGTAAGCGGATCATGTGAAGGTATGCGTGATGAAGGTGGAGAGGTAGCTAGGGTCAGTATTTGAATCGAATGGCACGTACAGGCAACGCTTTAGCGACTCTTCAATCACGCCTTCCAAAAATGTCAACATCACTTAATCTTCTCAAGCTAAACACTTGGCGATATTTGGCTGTATCTTTCCATGCGTGCAAATAGAAAGAAACATCTTGCTTTTTTACAATAAAATAAGCATATTCACTAACAGGGTACCTCGTTTGACGACATTTCTATGTTGATTTTGAGATGCTGCTTGAAGGACTTCTGGAAGAAGAATGAATATCCTTGCTTGGTTGAATGAATATATTGAGAATTTCTTGATCAATATTGGTACTAGTAATTATGTTGACTTTAAGCGCCATTTCCTATGGATACATTATATATGGAAGACGTAGAAAATGAAGGGAATTGAAAAAAACAACAACAAAACACACACCAAACTAGGAATAAAAATTGTTTCTAAAACTTATTCTATAGTTTCTCACCTTAAGTTTACCTTTGAGATCTTATCCCGTTAGATTATTTATTACTAATTAATCATATGTAAATTATGTTAATGCTAGTTCCTGACCTTGCATGCTTGTTATAGAAACTTTAGCGCCAAATAACTTGCGGTTCTATATAGTCTGGCCGACCGCATACCCGTTGGATTAATTTTTAATTGGTTATATTGATTATGTTAATGGCAGCTCTTAACCTGGATAGTGTTTGATAGTTGAAAATATAGCACCTAATAATTTGCAAACCTAAATAATCTGCACGTATTTTGTGTCGTTCGATTCAGGAATTGTATTTTCGACAAAGCTCGAAAACATACCTTATCAAAGAATACATTTCAATAGAACTATAGAGTGATGGATGTTGCGAATCGTTTGATTTGATGTATACTAGAGTATTTATGCAGTCATCACTACATTAAAAAAAATATATATATTCTTATGAGAAATACGATACAATATCCAGCTGCACCTTTAACAGAAGATTAGAAAGAGATATACGAGCAACGAGTAAAGGGGTGAGGGAATTTTACCCCATTTTGTTCCTATCAAAGTTTCATTTTATATTAATAATAATATTTATATTGCGCAAATTAACATGTACATAATATGATCAAATGCGCTAAAAAATCCAATATTTCAGTCTATCTTATACATTTCATGTCTTGTGAACTATTTACACGGAGATTTATCGGAATAAGGCTACATGTGCTACTAGGCACATGGTCTATATATAGACTACTTTCCGTGACAGTTTTCTATTTCATTAAAAATTCATAATACCAAGTAAACACTTCGTATAGTTCACTGATTTTATATCCTTGTAATTGCAAGGTACCTTTCATGAATACAATAGCCTTAGTTCTTTCACACGCACATAGGAATAATTGCCTCGAGGTCTGATCAGAAGCTGTGATTCAGGTCCACTAGAACATTTATTTACGAAATGCTCCGGTGGATACAAACAAAGCAGTCAATGTAGCGCGCGTGAACCTACCTAGAATCAACTAGCATATAGCTCAAATCCGGTAAACGACAAGCATCGAGAAAGTAATCTAGTAATTGAGGTTAGGGAAGTCACCAAGGTGCTAAATATTTTAAGCGAATAGAAAATGTGAGAGAATATCCTAGGTTTAAAAATAGGCACCTATATACAAACGGAGTGCTCTACAAACTGCAATTATCATTATGACAACCAGCAGGAATATCATCGAATCCTCACTAAGGACTTATGAGCTGCTTATCAGCCAACACCCTTCCACCTAACCCCTGATCAGAAGTATATGTGTCTTCAGCGTCTATTAGCAATCGACAAGATCATGATGACACAGCAATATAGCACCGTGCCTAAACAGAGGAACTGGACCCCTCCACTTACTCATACACTCTAACCACGGACACGGACTTAATACTAGATGACTTTGGTTGCATAATGATGAACAAAACACTGATGATAATGATCATTAACCCATGCGCATTGGAGCTGTTAATCTTTCTAGTATGATCTATGAATTTTCAAATGAACCCAGCAACTGTAAAGAGTAGTGTTGAGTGAGAGTGCCTGAAAACCGGGGAATGATATAACCAATTGACAATACGCGCAAATCCTCTGTTTATCAATAAAACTCGCGTTTTATTTAAGGCAAAAGTAAAGCAATAAAAAACCAGAAATAATGATAACAAAGAATACGAAAATGTGCAGGTGTCCAGTAAACGATTGCTCATAAACAAAGTACGACGTAATTTCCCCCTTCCAAAACGCCTTCCATAATATCCTCTCTTATCCCAATTACTTGGAATATATTTATTCATTGCAGTTTAAAACAGAGAAGTATTCAAAAGATAATATTAAGTATATAAGAATAGAAATAAACGTACATGGTAAAACTACTGTTTGTTATATCATTTATTAAAACGTTTTTCAGTCGATTCTTAATTACAATTTAGTTGGAATACATAGCTAGACATTAGCCTTTTGCTGATTATAATCAGCCAAATTAATCTTACAATAAAGGAGTTTCAAAGCCAATAAATTGATTATTGGCTTTATCTTTTATCCACTTTTATTGTATTAATTAATTGGTTCCATATCTGTTCGTGGTTCTTATTTAGCATTGACCACATGTCTTAGCACAGTGTTTTTTATATTTTTGTGAGCCACAGCTATGCTGTTTATATTTCACATTCTCGCAAGTATGAGTAGACAAGCTATCTTTGCACGCTGCAAATCAAAAAAGAAAACATAAGTTGGTCATACGAAGATGCATTATGGAGGAGGTGGAGACGCTTAGTGTTTATAAGGCACAGACCACGCTTTAGCGATGCTTTTACATCGCCCTTCAACTGAAGCAATAACATCACTTAATCTTCTCAACCTAAATGTAGCGATATTTGCCTCTCTAATTAGCAGGTTATTGATATAAATCGTCTTGTTTTAACAATAAAAAGCATATTTATTGATAGGATACCTCGTTTGCCATAAGGTTGGGGCTCTTCCTCGTAATCCTGATCTCTCTCAAAATCATCCCACGGACGTACACGCCTGGAGGTCACGGAGACCACAAGGATAGCACACAGAAGAAAGACAACGACAAGCTTGGAATTCATGATAGTCACACGCCTGCAATGAAAACCAATTTTTAGAAATTCGATATGGTGAAATAAGATAAATACGATATAAAATCTTTCATAAGAGTTTTTATCTTTCGGAGAAACGAATGCACAAAATTATTATGAATATAATTATCATATTATAATTATTATTTATAAAGATCAGAAAATTAAACACCGCAAGTGGAAGAAATGGATTAAGAGAAATGAAAAGCAAATCAAAAACAAGTACATGCATGGTCAAAAGTCTGCTAATGGCGCAAAACTTTGATTGACTTACCCTTAACTGTAAATGTTGATTTTGAGATGTTGCTTGAAGGACTTCTGGAAGAAGAATGAATATCCTTTCTTGGTTGAATGAATATATTGAGAATTTCTTGATCATTAATATTGGTACTAGTAATATTGCTAACTTTATGCTGACTTTAATTTTACCCGGTTTTGTTCTTATTAAAGTTTCATATCATATTAATAATAATTTTTATATTACGCAAAGTAAGAGTTACATAATATGATCAAATGCGCAAAAAATGGCTACTTTCCGTGACAGTTTTCTATTTCATTAAAAATCATTATATCAAGTTAACAATTCATGCGTAGTTCACTGATTTTATATCCTTGAGATTGCAAGGTACCTTGCATGAATACAATAGCCTTAGCTTTTCACACGCACATAGAAATAATTGCCTCGAGGTCTGATCAGAAGCTGAGTGTGATTCCAGTCCACTAGAACATTAGGAAATGCTCCGGATGATACAAACAAAGCAGTCAATGTAGCGCGCGTGAACCTACCTAGAATCAACTAGCATATAGCTCAAATCCGGTAAACGACAAGCATCGAGAAAGTAATCTAGTAATTGAGGTTAGGGAAGTCACCAAGGTGCTAAATATTTTAAGCGAATAGAAAATGTGAGAGAGTATCCTAGGTTTAAGAATAGGCACCTATACAAATGGAGTGCTCTACAAACTGCAATTATCATTATGACAACCAGCAGGAATATCATCGAATCCTCACTAAGGTTTGATGAGCTGCTTATCAGCCAACACCCTTCCACCTAGCCCCAGATCAGAAGTGTATCTGTCTTCAGCATGTATTAGCAATCGACAAGATCATGATGACACAATAATATTGCACCGTGCCTAAACAGAGGAACTGGACCCCTCCACTTACTCATACACTCTAACCACGGACACGGACTTAATACTAGACGAACTTGGTTGCATAATGATGCACAAAACACTGATGCTAATGATAATAATAATAATAATAATAATAATAATAATAATAATAATAATAATAATAATAATAATAATGATGATGATGATGATGATGATGATGATGATAATAAATCTTTATCTAATGTGGGTAACAAATACGTATACAGCAGAATATACTGAGCTGGTTTCCAATTTGGCCCACAATGATCATTAACCCATGCGCATTGGAGCTGTTAATCTTTCTAGTATGATCTATGAATTTTCAAATGAACCCAGCAACTGTAAAGAGTAGTTTTGAGTGAGAGTGCCTGAAAACCGGGGAATGATATAACCAATTGACAATACGCGCAAATCCTCTGTTTATCAATAAAACTCGCGTTTTATTTGAGGCAAAAGCTAAGAAACAATAAACCAGGAATAATGATAACAAAGAATACGGAAAAGTGCAGGTGTCCAGTAAACGATTGCTCATAAACAAAGTACGACGTAATTTGCCCCCTCCAAAACGCCTTCCATAATATCCTAAATCAAAGAATTATTCAAAAGCGAATGATTGATTGATTGATTGATTTTATTTTACTCATATAATTTTTTTTTTACATCTTTTAACAATTTTACATTATAATTAACACATTGAAGAAGAAAAATAAAATGTTATACTAATTTCTATCTATATTACATAGTACTAAGTGGAAAGGATAACTTATAATAGAAATTAGTATTTTTGTTTGAGCCTGGAGGTCAAATTAACAATATGTTTTCTAGTTGACCTCCAGCCTCTTTATATTAACAATTTTTGACGACAGAATTAAGGAAAATTACAAAAGGTATATTTATACTAAGTAGAAATATGGAAAAATATTGAGCAAAAATGTTAAGCCTGATGAGAAGCTTATATATAAGGTAGGGAAAATATATATTTGTAGTGAGAGAAAATATTATGTATATCTCCATAGGAAGAGAAGTGAAAATTATGGAAAAATATAAGTATATAGTATAATATAAATTATATGCTCAGCCTGCACCATTCTCAAGCAATAAAGTGAAAAATTATAAAGTCAATGTCTATATACGAAAATATTAGTACACAAATTTGCAATTAAACAAAGAGTTTAGCCCTGAGGGAGTCCGACTACACGTTCAAAGTGGGCCGTCTATCTTGTATCAACAACATCTCATACATAACGTCGCGTTATACTCTTTTTTATTTATAACTTTATGTTTTTCAAAATCGCTACTAATAAATTATATGATATAGTATAGTATAATATAAAGTATATTGAACAATTATAGGCTCTGATTGGAGAGAATATATTCTTTCAGTTTTTTCTTAAAGGAAAATGTAATTGAAGATTTAAGATGAGCTCGGAGCGTTTTCCAAAGATCAATCGCAGCAAATGAAATACTTTGCTTGCCTATATTTGTTCTTACTTTCGGTTTATATAGATTCTGTTTATAGGCATATCTAGTGTTATATGAATGCAGAATAAATGAATGTTTAGTATGAATAGAAAGAAACGTAAATGGTAAAACTACTCTTTGTTATATCATTTATTAAAACGTTTTCCAGTCGATTTTTAATTACAATTTAGTTGGAATACATAACTAGACATTAGCCTTTCGCTGATTATAATCAGCCAAATTAATGTTACAATAAACGAGTTTCAAACTTATTAAATTGATTATTGGCTTTTTCTTTTACCAATTTTTATTGTATTATATGGTTCCTTATTTGTTCGCGGTCTTTATTTAGCATTTACCACATGATTTAGCGCAGTTTATAGCATATTTTTGTGAGCCACAGTTATTGTTTTGTTTCACATGCTTGCAAGTAGCAGCAGAGAAGTTATCTTTGCATGCTGCAAATCAACAAAGAAAATATGGTTAGCTGATCATGTGAAGATACGTGATGGTTGGGTGGATGTGAAGAGGTAGCTAGGTGGCAAGGGTCAGCATTTGATTGGCACAGGCAACGCTTTAGCGATTCTTCAACCACGTCTTCCAAAAAGTAAACATCACTTTTAACGTTCCCAAGCTAAGCACTGGGCGATATTTGCCTGTATCTTTGTATGCATTCATATTACCAGTATGTTCATTTTTCTGCAATAAAATATGCATGTATAGACGGATAGTTTCATACCTCGTTTGAAATTAGGCCGCTCTTCCTCGTAATCCTGATCTCTCTCAAAATCATCTCTCGTTTGTTCATGCCTGGAGGTCACGGAGACGACAAGGATAGCACAAGAGAAGTAGAAAGACAACGACAAGCTTGGAATTCATGATGGTGACAGACCTACAACATTCAAAAATACGAAAAGCAATTTTTAGTGGTTCGTTGTTCTAAAATATGATGTCATATTTCGGAGAAACGAATGCGCCGGTACCTTAGGGATCCGAGAATTAAACACGACAAAAAGAAACAAAAACAAAAAAGCAAAGCAAAGCAAAGCAAAGCAAAGCAAAGCAAAGCAAAGCAAAGCAAAGCAAAGCAAAGCAAAGCAAAGCAAAGCAAAGCAAAGCAAAGCAAAGCAAAGCAAAGCAAAGCAAAGCAAAGCAAAGCAAAGCAAAGCAAAGCAAAGCAAAGCAAAGCAAAGCAAAGCAAAGCAAAGCAAAGCAAAGCAAAGCAAAGCAAAGCAAAGCAAAGCAAAGCAAAGCAAAGCAAAGCAAAGCAAAGCAAAGCAAAGCAAAGCAAAGCAAAGCAAAGCAAAGCAAAGCAAAGCAAAGCAAAGCAAAGCAAAGCAAAGCAAAGCAAAGCAAAGCAAAGCAAAGCAAAGCAAAGCAAAGCAAAGCAAAGCAAAGCAAAGCAAAGCAAAGCAAAGCAAAGCAAAGCAAAGCAAAGCAAAGCAAAGCAAAGCAAAGCAAAGCAAAGCAAAGCAAAGCAAAGCAAAGCAAAGCAAAGCAAAGCAAAGCAAAGCAAAGCAAAGCAAAGCAAAGCAAAGCAAAGCAAAGCAAAGCAAAGCAAAGCAAAGCAAAGCAAAGCAAAGCAAAGCAAAGCAAAGCAAAGCAAAGCAAAGCAAAGCAAAGCAAAGCAAAGCAAAGCAAAGCAAAGCAAAGCAAAGCAAAGCAAAGCAAAGCAAAGCAAAGCAAAGCAAAGCAAAGCAAAGCAAAGCAAAGCAAAGCAAAGCAAAGCAAAGCAAAGCAAAGCAAAGCAAAGCAAAGCAAAGCAAAGCAAAGCAAAGCAAAGCAAAGCAAAGCAAAGCAAAGCAAAGCAAAGCAAAGCAAAGCAAAGCAAAGCAAAGCAAAGCAAAGCAAAGCAAAGCAAAGCAAAGCAAAGCAAAGCAAAGCAAAGCAAAGCAAAGCAAAGCAAAGCAAAGCAAAGCAAAGCAAAGCAAAGCAAAGCAAAGCAAAGCAAAGCAAAGCAAAGCAAAGCAAAGCAAAGCAAAGCAAAGCAAAGCAAAGCAAAGCAAAGCAAAGCAAAGCAAAGCAAAGCAAAGCAAAGCAAAGCAAAGCAAAGCAAAGCAAAGCAAAGCAAAGCAAAGCAAAGCAAAGCAAAGCAAAGCAAAGCAAAGCAAAGCAAAGCAAAGCAAAGCAAAGCAAAGCAAAGCAAAGCAAAGCAAAGCAAAGCAAAGCAAAGCAAAGCAAAGCAAAGCAAAGCAAAGCAAAGCAAAGCAAAGCAAAGCAAAGCAAAGCAAAGCAAAGCAAAGCAAAGCAAAGCAAAGCAAAGCAAAGCAAAGCAAAGCAAAGCAAAGCAAAGCAAAGCAAAGCAAAGCAAAGCAAAGCAAAGCAAAGCAAAGCAAAGCAAAGCAAAGCAAAGCAAAGCAAAGCAAAGCAAAGCAAAGCAAAGCAAAGCAAAGCAAAGCAAAGCAAAGCAAAGCAAAGCAAAGCAAAGCAAAGCCCCGGGGGGGGGGGGGGGGGGACTCAGGGGGTAAAGTATCGGGTATGCTCGTCGGAAATTTCCAAAAATACCCCTAAAAGATACCGGAATTTTTTTCAAAAGGGCGTGGCTTGGCAAATTTTAACCCCTAAGAGATACCACCGAAATAATACTATTAAAAAATAAAGGCTTTTGAAATGTTTTTCCTTGAGTAATATTCCGAGTTTACGCAGGCATACGTATTGCATTATTATGCGATGGGCTAGTTCCTTTTTCAACACCCTAAAATATACCAGAAAGTGCTGATTTGCTAAACCTCAAATTTAAGACCCTAAAAGATACCAAATCGCTGATTTTTACCCAGCATACCCGATACCTTTTCCCCGGAGTCCCCCCCCCCCCCCCCCCCCCCCCCCCCCGGGAGCAAAGCAAAGCAAAGCAAAGCAAAGCAAAGCAAAGCAAAGCAAAGCAAAGCAAAGCAAAGCAAAGCAAAGCAAAGCAAAGCAAAGCAAAGCAAAGCAAATCAAAGCAAAGCAAAGCAAAGCAAAGCAAAGCAAAGCAAAGCAAAGCAAAGCAAAGCAAAGCAAAGCAAAGCAAAGCAAAGCAAAGCAAAGCAAAGCAAAGCAAAGCAAAGCAAAGCAAAGCAAAGCAAAGCAAAGCAAAGCAAAGCAAAGCAAAGCAATGGATAATGTATTGATAATGATTGCCTTACCCTTTATTTGTAAATGTTGATCTTGAGATCTTGCTCTTGCTGCTCGAATAACTTCTGAAGGAAGAATGAATTGCCTTGCTCTGTTGAAAGAATAAATGCCCTTTCCAGTTGCCATACATTGATTATTCAGAAAAAAGGGAAGAATTAATCCTCAAAGATAGAAACTCAAAGAACTAAGCTTAGCTTATATATTGATTTCATTTTAATTTTTTTAATGGTTTTACTGCTAGTGTGACTGCACTATAGTATTCCCCTCTTGACGCTCTAGAAACGATGTAGAATTCTTCACTCTTTGAGGTATAATTCCGTTATATAACTTTTTAATTGGTTATATTAATTACGTTAATGCAAGCTCTTGGCCTTAATTACGTTTGTTAGTTGAAACATATTAGCGCCTAATCATTTTCAGTTCTAAATACTCTGGGCTTATTTTGAGTCGATCGATTGAGGAATTGTACAGGAATTTTCCTCGACAGAGCTCGATAATTTGAACAAACCCTATTGAAGAATACATTTCTATATAGAACATTGGATTGATGGAAGTTGCAAATTGTCGGATGAAATGTATTCATTTATGCAGTCAGCACTGGATTTTCCAATACAATGAGAGATTCAGTGCATCTCACCAAGATCTTAATATATAAGGCAAAGGCATGCACTTTTCGTATCTTAATTATAAATGAATGTTTTGCCATCACATATAAATTTAAAATTTGCTCCTAATTCAATTACACTTATTTTCCCCTTTGCTCTTGAGAAACAACGAACTGAGAATTGTTCAAGGAACCTAGTGGGGAAAAGGGGAGAGCGCTCCACTCCTAGCTAATATAAACTAAATTTTGCAATCTAGTCCCCCCCCCCCCCCTCACACATACACACTTTTATCCTTTTGCATACTAGTCTCTCATATTTTACAATCTCAGTCCACAGTTTTTAGTTTGTCCGCAGTTCTTTTTTCTTCAATCATTATTTCATGCAAAATTTTGACCTTGCACGTTTGTTAGAAACCGTTTCGCACTTAAATTAACATGCTGTTAACATCCATTAGACGGGCGGTATTATTTGGCCGCTCAAAGTAATCAAGAATATAATTATTTGTTTTGAGTCTTAGCTAACATCTTCTCAAGCGTCAAGGCTACACTCACGATACTCCATCAGCCGGAATGGCTTCTCTTAATGGAAGATGAAAACATTATTACAAAACAAAAGGCCATGAGCCCATGTCTTTACTTTTTTATTTCAGTACTTTTCGGATAATGGCAATAGGCAATTTATGGCAGATAAGCATATATTTTGTGTATACTTTGGGAACCTTATTTGTCCATCAATTCACTTCTTAAGCATTTAAAGAAAACAAATAATTTGAAGATTAGGCAATATCGATAAAGGCCACCAATGTAAATCATTGCTTAAATAAACATGAGTTGCATGTTTTCGCACGCTAATGAAAACCAAGGAAAGTTTGGGAGAATTCAATAGGGGATCAGCCCAAATAGGAGACGTTTAAGTCCAATACGAAACAATGGTTTCAAGTCGAGGTTGGCCTTGAAAAATAAACGAATGAAGTTCAGTCTCGACTTGGAACCATTGTTTCGTGATCACCCAAGCGAAATTGCGAAAGGTCTATTCTTTATTGTCATCAAATTGTAATCCTCAATGCAATGCGCGCAAAAATCAGCGAATTGATCTTTTTGACTTTTATAGCTTAAATTGAGAATTTGATAACAAAACAAGAAAGTAGTAGTAGTAGTAGTAGTAATAGTAGTAGAAGTAGTAGTAGTAGTAGTAGTAGTAGTAGTAGTAGTAGTAGTAGTAGTAGTAGTAGTAGTAGAAGTAGAAGAAGAAGTAGAAGTAGAAGTAGTAGTAGTAGTAGTAGTAGTAGTAGTAGTAGTAGTAGTAGTAGTAGTAGTAGTAGTAGTAGTAGTAGTAGTAGTAGTAGTAGTAGTAGTAGTAGCAGTATTAGTATAGTAGCAGTAGTGGTAGCAGTCGTGCACGTCGGGTAGTAACTCATATAACTCATAACTCATAATCTCTTATTCTTTTCAATAACATTTAATAGGTCTTCACTCTTATCTTAGACACTTTATAACTAGCTGCTTAGTTAGCAATTTCCGCATGATTTCCTGCAATTCATTCTGTACTTAGATATACCACATTGATTGGCAGATGTCACTTTTGCACAATAGGTTGAATCCCTATAGTTAGAGCATCCTGAAATAAAAAAAAACAAACAATGAGAAGAAAATGGTTATCTACTGATATTAAGCCCTTTTCAATTTCAATAAGCTTTTGTTTTTCTACCTCGTTCCAAAATCCCTCGTATTTTTTTCTGCAATAAAATATGCATGTATAGACTGATAGTTTCATACCTCGTTTGCCATAAGGTTGGGGCTCTTCCTCGTAATCCTGATCTCTCTCAAAATCATCCCACGTACGTACACGTCTGGAGGTCACGGAGACGACAAGGATAGCACACAGAAAAAAGACAACTACAAGTTTGGAATTCATGATGGTCACAAACCTAAAATATTAAAAAAAGTGAAGTGTTTCGATGCGCTGAAATATGATAAACACGATGTCGAAACCTGAAAGTGCATCTTTTGGAGAAACGAATGCGCGAACATAAAATTTCCGAAAACTAATCGAATTAAAGAAGGAGATTTGGCCAGATTTAGAGAAATGAAAAGCAAAGCAATGCAAAGCAATGCAAAGCAAAGCAGAGCAAAGCAAAGCAACGCCTCCTATTGATGCAATATTTGCGGAGTGCCTTACCCTTTATCTTAATGTTGATCTTGAGATGCTGCTTAAACAACTTCTGAAGGAAGAATGAATACCTAGCTTGGTTGAATTAATGTATAACTTGATATAAGTGCTAGTTGCTTTGACGTAAGCTATTGTCAATACTATGCGAACCAGAGAACGATAAGCTGATGAAAACAAAGCAGCTTATAGTAATAACTATTGTGATAATGGTTGGCATATTAACATCACAGAGCTAATATCTATAAACACCAACTAGCGCCAATAATTAGTTATGTCTACGCGCCCTTTTTAATGCTCTTACATTTTATTAGATTGTGGGAGGAACTCTTCAAGATAGAAACTCGAAGAAACGAGAGTTGAAAAGCTGAAATTATTATGTCATGCAAAATTTTGACCCTGCATGTTTGTTAGAAACTTTTACATGTAAATTAACATGCTGTTAACATGCATTTGAAGGACGGTACTATTTGGCCGCTCAAAGCAATCAAGGATATCTGAAGGATATTAAGGCTTGGGTTGAGCATAATTTGCATGTAATTTATGTTTTGTAATAATTATATTTGTTTGAATCTTATCTAACATCTTCTCAAGAGCGTATGTCTGTAACGACCGAGAAACTCAAGACAGTTGCTTAAAATCAAAGTTGATTTTATTTCACCAAAAGAACCTTCCTAGCTAGGTATTTCAGAAACAAAATGATTAAAAAGTCCAAGTGCGATTTTATTTTTTTGAAAATTACGAAAGTTTGAAAAATCGATTAAAACATTGACTTTTCCTAATTTATATGCACAAATCGAGAGCCAACTTCAATAATTAATAGACGGCGTGGAAAGCAACCAATTCAAACCATATTTCGCATGAAACTAAGTTGACATTCTATCTTTAATATGTATTATTTGTATTTTACAAACTTTCTTCTTGACACTTATATTTAGCCTCATAAAACCTTCGTTATCTTGTTGTCAGTTGACCATCAAATTTTAGACGAAATTTAGACTCCAATATCTCTGCTGGTACCTAACGAATCGGAAAAAGAGCTACATCACCTTAAAGAACAACTATTCTAATGTCCTTAGAACAAATCTGAACTTCTACAAATAAAACACCAACCCGCGAGCGAATTTTATTGTGAAGTGTTCGTGCACGAAATGCGACTAACTAATTTGAAGCGCCGTCATCAATATGCAAATTACGAGAGAGAAAAAGGAACCCGTTCTGTTATATATTTGGTCACGAAACTGTTTTTGTATAGTAAAATATATTTTTCAAGCTTATAAATCGTAATTGAATACAAGAATGACTCAAAATGCTGTTTAGAGAGTAACAGGCTATTGAGCTTCATAGTTGGATCAGATCGAATCGTCTCAGACAAATAACGACACAAACCTGATGATGATCCAAATTTTTTATATCATTCTTTTTATTCTTTTTTTTTTTTTTCTTTTCTTATTCTCGTAGTTTTATTACAAATCAGTCAAATTCGAAAGGTTATGATATCTAAAAATAAGGAAATATGACAATATACAAAATGTTATCCTTCTCCCTCTCCTTGTTCTCCCTCTCCTTGTTCTCGTTCTCGTTCTCGTTCTCGTTCTCGTTCTCGTTCTCGTTCTCGTTCTCGTTCTCGTTCTCGTTCTCGTTCTCGTTCTCGTTCTCGTTCTCGTTCTCGTTCTCGTTTCGTGCAGAATATAATCTAAAACACCATTATAATAAAACTTCTATTGTTAAAACAAGCGTTAGACCTATCAATCGAAGGGAATATTTCGAAATAAATTCAATTGATGGACGTTAAGAATTCATATTGAAACAGCTTGAACAGGTTTGGATGTTGTTTTTCGTTATTTTACAAATGTAAATATAAAGCCTCCAACAATTGGTCGCTTTCCTACTAGCCTATAGTGCGTGGTAAATATATTTCAGTGAAATTTTATCTTTCCTTACTTCAGTATATAACAGTTCTTTGCTTTTGGAGAGTTACACAATCATTAATATTGGGCTAACGTTTATTTGTTGTGGACTTTTGAAGTTTATCACAAAAAGCAATTGAAATTCGATGTAAAATAAATGTAAGAAACACAGAAAGTCGTTTTCTAAAGGTGTCTAGGTCATATTAAACAGCAATGAGGAACCACAAAGACCTCTGGTATGAAACATTCTTCCTTCTAATGATGTCTTCTTTGACATTGTCAGGTATGTGTATACTGTATAGACCCCTTGTAGTTTATTCCAATTCATTAGTTAACTTTGAAGGAGAAAGTTATATCATTGAAAATAAATCTAATAACAATTTCTATTTGAATCAAACTTCTTCGGGAGCTGCTGAATGGATTTTATAGATTACTAAATGATACGAACTTATTGGGGTTAAAAATACCTAAAATGAAGGTTTAAACACTGATTAATCACATGCTTAGACCTTTACTGTCGTTCTGTTGTTGTGCTTACAATTTCTGTTAGTTGTTGGTGACATGAACAAAAAATAGAAATATATCATACTCATATATTCATATATCCATTGAAGTAAATTCAATTACTATTGGACACAAAAAAGTTAGAGCCAGTCATCAAAAAAATGAGATTTTTGTAAAAAATCAAATCAAGAAAAAGGCCAAACTTGCAGGGAATATATAAACTTTATTAGGTTCGAAATTTGTATTTTATAGTCCATATAGTGCTCAAGTCTGTAGAGACTGAGAGATGGTATATCAGTTAAATTTCCCCTATTTCATAGTTTTAATTTATACCAGCAAACTCAACGGTGTTTCAAAATATTTGCTTATATTTTCCTAAAAATTCGGAACAATGATTTTGAATTATTATATTTAGATGGATTATTCGAATGGACGCAAAAGCCTAAAATCAACATCGAGCTTATTAATGGACGTCATGCATCTCTACAGTGGAACTACACAATCCCTAATGGAGAAATCTTCAACTTCGTATTTATATCAAGATACCAAGATGCGAAGCGCAGCTTTGCTAGACAAACCATGGCGATCAAGATGGCTGATGGCCGTGTAAAGATATACGCAAATTTCAAAAATCATATTGATGTCAATGGGGCAGCAACGTTGAGAATATACAACGTGGAAATGGAAGATGAGGCGATATATTGTTGTGAAGTACATTATTCTGGCAAAAGTGCTATAAGTTGTGTGCAAGCGTTTGTGCTGGGTAAGAAAATATTTAAAAAAATAGCTTATAATTTTATAAAAATAACTTATAATTACATAATATTCCCAAAATATACAAATTGCAAGTTTATAAATAAAAGCAAGGTAGGCTTACACACGATACAAGAGGTATTATTTGAGAAACACTGTCAACATAGAAATTATATTAACAATGCCGGAAGAGAGTTTCTTGAAACTTGCGTATTTTAATGTGAAAAGTAGCATCAGTGATGATACCAACGTGCAAGAACACTTTAGAATTGTCAACATACATTTTCTTTTATTGTATTTAACTTTCAGTTCCACCCAAAATAACCCATTATCCAAAGAATAGAACGGTGTTTGAAGAAACAGTTGCTTCCTTGCATTGTAATGCTACTGGGATCCCAAAGCCAAGTATTGAGTGGTATCGAATGGACTCCCCATATCAACGCATCCACACTGGAAACACATTAAATCTTCCAGTGACAAGAAATGATAGCGGTGTATTTGTGTGCAAAGCATTCAACAGAATTGGTGTTGCAAATGGATCAGCATATGTTGATGTGCAGTGTAAGTTAATATTAAAGTCATTCCAGCTACAAGAAAGTGGACAATTTCAAACCAGAAATTGCGAGCTAAATATCCAACTTTCTTACTTCTTTGCCTTCACATTGTTTGCTATTTGCCATAGGTATTTATAACCAAAAACCAGTACCCTTTGCAGTACCCCTTATATAGTCAGACTCATTGCAGCAAAGAGGCGAGACAAAAAAACAAATGCTATATTGATGAACTGGTGCATGCACAGCTGAGTCCACGTATATAGACCCTTTTAGTTTGGGCGTATTGCTTTCCAGTTTAAGATTAAATGTCAATCCTAAGAGTGCCATTTCTTTGTTTAAAGGCTGCGAATGAGAAAACACATGAATATATGGATAAAACTCAAACAAATAATTGTATTCTCAAGGGAATGACAAGTGGTCTGCAATGGGTAAACATCACGCCCAAGACAAATTGGTCTATTGTAGATACTAGTGTTTATTGCTAAACGCAAACACAAAGTTATTTCTAAAATTTGTTGCTCGAAGTATAGGGGTAAAGGAGTGAATACAGGCGCTTATGTTTTTTCAAACTGTAGATCCACCAAAAGCAATCGTGAGTGTTAAAAGCATTATTGCAAATCAAAGTGACGTCATTAAAGTGAGGTGCCATGTGACCGGAAATCCCAAACCATCAATAAGCTGGACAAAGATGGATAAACACTCCCATGTATTATCTTTGGAAAGTACCTTGGCCATAAATATCACGGGCAAGATAGATGAAGGAAAATATCAATGTCAAGCCAAGAATGGTATTGGGAATTCGAGTCATGATGTAATGGCAGTGCTTGTTCAAAGTAAGTATGATTTGCTATGAATTAATAATGTCGAAGTAAAATGATTTTGGTTGTTATTAAACGATATGGCTGGAACGATCCGGGCTGTGGTTTAATCGCTGAACCGCGCTATGTCAAAAATAGTGAAAACACTGGATACCTTCTATATATATATGGTCTAGTAGACCTTTCCCGAATTCGCTTGACTGACCACAACACAATAGAATCAAGGCGAGGCTGAAGTAGACGAAATGTAGTAACTGTTAGAAATTCCAGCCTCGACTTGAAAGTTTTGTTCTGTGGTTTTTCAAGCGAATTCAGGAAAGTTTTTTTTCGTAATGTCTTTTAAGTTTATTTTCGGAAGGAAGGCTTGCATTTCCTCTTATCGCTTTCCCAAGATCTCCCTCTGAACTATGTTCTAAATTTCTTTTCAGATCACTCCCCTATTGATTCAAGCATCGAAACCTGTCCCATGAACAACCAAGTAACCGAAAACCAGACATTTGTAATGCAATGTTCAAGCATTGCAAGTCCTTCTCCGACATATCGTATTTACCACAATCAGAGATTAATCAAAGAAAACCGTTCTGGTTATCACAAGATATGTCGAGTCAAGAAGAGTCACTCAGGAAACTACACATGTATTTCTGTGAATAGCTATGGCGCTGGGAAAGGTGTGAGCACCCAGTTGGATGTGCAATGTAAGTCGTTTTCATAAATCTCTTATCTGTGCTGCATTTAGAGCCCTAATTTTAAGATCCCTTTAATTGATGAAGTTTTTTTTTCAAGATCCTCCAACTGTTGCCATCCATCCAAGGACCATTAATCTAAAAGAAGGTTCCATTGCTACTTTAACATGCGTTGCTACTGGAAACCCCTACCCTAATATTATATGGGAGAAAAAAGGTGTTGTTGGGATTTTGAGGACAAGCAATATTCTCGTAATCAATGGTACCCAACGCAGTGATACAGGAAACTACACGTGCAGGGCTTACAATGGCATCGGGACAACCGTTACAAGTTCAAGCCAGTTGGAAATATACTGTAAGTAAGAATATAAGAAGCTATAATTGCTTTTGCCTGTTGCCGTTCTCTTCTCTTTAATTCCACGTCTTTCTCTTTGTCTCGTCTCTTCTTCTTCTTCTATCTTAGTAGCGTCCAACATGATTATACCCTTACTTTTATAAGCCTATAGCTTGTTTCAGAATCTCGATAACATACCATTTTAGCTTGGGCGGTTTGTTTTCCAATTTCAAACCACGTGTAATTCGCTCGAGTACCATTATTTTATTTAATATTGCACATGAGAAGACACATGAATACCGATACTGACAACACAAACAAAGAATCATGAGAATAACGCCCAAGCTTTAATTTGATTAACATTCATGGGTAAACAGAGATATAATGGCCACAACTTCCACCCCTGTCATCGCATTTCAAGCGCGCTTCGTAAATGGATTATTGGCGTTTGAGACTTCATATCTCTTGATTTTATTCCAGATGCACCAGAAATATTAATACCACCCATCAATATAACAAGCCTGGAATCGTTGAATTCATCGCTTTACTGCGAAGCTGTTGGAAATCCAGAACCTAGAATTACTTGGATGAAACATGAAAACGGGATCTTAAGGAATCTTAATGCATCAGAAGAACGACTAAAGTTTATCAAGGTCTCTAAACATGATGCTGGAGTTTACGTTTGTTTCGCGTCAAATGTTATTGGGAATTCTAGTGTAGCTGCAACAATTGATGTTCAATGTAAGTGTGCAAATGAATAGGAAGAACGTAATGACGAAATACACTGTAAGAGAAAAAAACAAAGTAAAGAAGACTGACCCATAAGGTTTAACAATGTTTGACGTTTGCACCGCGGCTTAAGGACCTCGAACATATATATCCCTATCTTATCTCTTCATTTTCTTTCTTTTCATTGATTATTAGTCTGTTAATTTTTTTCCAGATAAACCTTCAAACACAAGATTGTTTTCAAGTGCTACTCATGATACTGTAGAGATCAAAGACTCAGTGACTATGTACTGTCAAACAGATGCGAATCCCCCAGCAGATGTACACCAGTTCTTTTATGGTGACGATCTCATCGCGATAACAAATAATGGTGCCCATCATCTGATCACTGTAGAAAAGGGACATGAAGGGGTTTATCATTGTAAGGCAATAAATACGTTGGGACTGGGAGACACGGCGTACATGTTTCTTAGAGTTAAGGGTAAGTCAGTAAGCACAGACACATGAAAGATAGAAAGAAGGAAGAAAAGCATGAAGGAAAGTAGGAAAGAAAGAGTAACAACTCAAAAGCCTTCTAAATTTTGTTACTGAATTTGAGAAAGTCAATTCAATACAAACCAAGAATATTTTGAGAAACTTAACAACAGTTTCGAAGCAAGACATGTTTGGCAGGACCTACTGCCATCTTCAATTGCAAGAAAATTACAATCATAGACACTTTAAATATGATGTTTAACAAAGACTAGATAACTGTTGGAATGTGTGAAACCACGCATAATGCGGAGTATTTATTAAAATAAGTTGATCTTATTCTTTTATTCATATCCCCTAGTCCCTGCATCCATTGTAGTTTACCCAGAAAGCCAGACTGTAAATGAAGGCGAAACGTTGATACTGAGCTGTGTTGCCAATGGTGACCCACTTCCAAACATAACCTGGACGATTTGGAACAGCACTGAAGTGATCTCAAATGAGCCAGTTTTGATTTTAAAGAACACCGCCAGAATCAATGAAGGAGTATATGTGTGCTCAGGAAGTAATGCTGTTGGTGAAAATACAATTGCAGTAGCAAGAGTTATGGTTAATTGTAAGTAAAAAATAAACAGTCGAGAATAATTATATTCATTTAGCCATTTTTTTTTCATTTGCTATTGAAGTTGATTAGTGAAATAGAGATACAATTTGCAATTACTATGACTATTCAATATATCTAAAAACCTAAAATAAAAATATAATGATTAACTTTAAAAAATCTATCAGCAGTCAGCGAATATCATTTCAGATAACTTTTGCTTGTCTAATTATTGACCTTATTTTGTCTCATTTTTTTTTTCTTCCTTCAAAAAAAGATAAACCCAATATTACAGTTGCAAGGACGAGTTACCAGAGGGAAGATTCCACAAACAAAATAAAGTTATCTTGCATTGCGATAGGGTGTCCGTTACCAGTCGTTGTATGGTCACCGTTGCCAGAAAATTCAACAGTGCTATCCATGGCAATTTCAAAGACCACGAGAGTTAGCACTGTTATATTCGACATAGCGAAAAACCTGGATGATGCGGATGTGATTCAATGTTTTGCTTGGAATAGTATGGGAAATGTCTATGAAAACGTTACGCTTCGGCCAGATTCAGGTATGATCAGGTATATTCTAGAGATTAAAAGAAGATTGGTCCTTCAAAAGTACTTAAATTGTATCGATACCCTAATAACACTGGGCTCAGCTAACAGCGCAAATCGAATTAGCATTTAGCATGATAGGTTTTGCGGGGGGAGGAAAACCAGAGAACTTGGAGAAAAAACCTCAAAATCAAAGAACCTAACGAATTCTACTCAAACGCGTACGTGGCGAAGAGACTAGATATGAATCCGAAACCGGCGCCAGAGGTGAGCAGGCGAGAACTCATGATCAAGTTGTGGTGCATGTGTGTATTTTGGAATTGTACAAAAGCAGAGAACTCTGCAATCTTTCACTCCATATTCCGTTCCACAATGTTACGCGGTATCAAAACGTCGATACTTTTAAGAACATAGAAAAATCCAAGCCACTTTCTCGCTTTGGACACAAATACAATTAATATTATACCTTTTTTTCCTTCGCACAGAAAAAGCATACCGAAAACGACATCATAACACAAACACCTGGTTTGGTTTGTCACCCCTCGCTGTTTTAGGAATTATGACTGGATTCATGGTCGTGTTTATAGCAGCCTTTGTCATGGCATCGATATACAGAAAAAGGAGATGTGGAAAAGGTTAATTGACGTACATTTAATCTTGGGGTGGGGAGGGGGGGGGGGTGCGAGCTTCAAGCACATTTGATCATTTCTCAAATGTTAAAATGCGCAGTATAAGTATTAAACCTTTTTCTGCTGAATACATGTACAGCTATTTCAAAAAAGGTTGGTTGCATTTGGTTGGTCGGTCGGTCGTTTGGTTTGTTGATTGATTGACTGGTCCCATAGGTCAATTGGTTGGTTGATAACAAATTAATGCTCATTGTGTCTTTTCCCACTTTGATTTCAGTCGTGTTTTCAAAATAGATGAATCTGAGGAAATTACTTTCTTCAGCCGCAACGTTTGCGAAGAACTCTACCACTTCATGAATTTAATATCTTAATCTAATGTAAAGATTTCACAACAAAGAAATCATGCAAGCAGTCAACCGAGAAAGTAACCACTCATTCATTCTTTCAATCTAAACACTATTCCCACTTAAAATCTTAACAGAACTAGAAATAGCTAAACAAAATGAAAAGTATAGAACAATAAAGACTATGAAAACATACAAATGCACGATTCTAATTGGTAAGGGAATGGTGAATTAATGGTTAGCGTGCGTATATCCAGTTCTGGATGCACGAGGGAGGTTGCTTAAGCACTCAAGAAGCTAAAGTCGCACTCGGCTACGCCTTGTGCAACTATTACGCTTCTCCCTCGTGCATCCAGAACTGGATATACGCACAGCTAACCATTCACCATTGCTTTTTTATCATACGTAGCTGTTTGTTTCATGCTGATGGACTGAAGAGTCTTAATTTCTAACTTACGCGCAGAAAATTAGCTGAAAAAATTCAAAACTATTTCCTTCAACTATGTCACCAAAAAGTATTTTCCATCAGAAATTTATAAAAACCAAAAGAACCAAAACGATTTTAGAAATGCTTCGTGATTAATTTGAAAGACAGTTTTTAATGTTCGGAAAAAAGAAGTATCAAAAAAAGGTTGAAAACGATTTTTGACGCTCGAGCTTGTTCAATCCATTTATTTATTTTTCAAAGATATCCAGCCAATCAGAGTGTGCGTTATATCATGGCTATGACGTTAGCGCGCGAGTGTGCACAATCACCAGCGCGAGTGTGCAGATCCATTTCTTGTTCATATAGATATCCAACCAATCAGAGCGCGAGTTATATCGTGGCTATGTTATAAAAGTGCAATGTACCATGGGGAATGTGAAAGTGCTGGCCTGTAATATTATTTTAAGTAGATTACCCGGTCTATACAATCACTTTATATGAAGAACGCATTTTCTTTTACGAGAGAGCCCGACCAAATAGTATCGCGCGCGTTACATATCTATTAGAGAAAAAAAACAGTCGTATATGGTTTCAATTTTTATTGCACCTTATTCCCCTTTTCCTTTCCTTTTATTATTATTTAATGTTGTCTTAACTTATTCATTTCAGACTTTAGGGACCAATTTTGGTATGGCAAATGTAGTGTTTAATTGAGGTCTATCAGCATTTGCCGCATGTTCTCCTACATTTCATTTCAAGCAAAGAATACCGAGCGCAATCTCTTTTGAGCGAATTACATCTGCTGCTGGACCACGTGTCGCTACATCCTGCAATGGAATTTAATGAAACAAATAAATAAATGAATGGATGGATAAATGGAAAGATGGATAGATGAATGGATAGATAGATAGATGGATGGATGGATGGATGGATGGATGGATGGATGGATGGATGGATGGATGGATGGATGGATGGATGGATGGATGGATGGATGGATGGATGGATGGATGGATGGATGGATGGATGGATGGATGGATGGATGGATGGATGGATGGATGGATGGATGGATGGATGGATGGATGGATGGATGGATGGATGGATGGATGGATGGATGGATGGATGGATGGATGGATGGATGGATGGATGGATGGATGGATGGATGGATGGATGGATGGATGGATGGATGGATGGATGGATGGATGGATGGATGGATGGATGGATGGATGGATGGATGGATGGATGGATGGATGGATGGATGGATGGATGGATGGATGGATGGATGGATGGATGGATGGATGGATGGATGGATGGATGGATGGATGGATGGATGGATGGATGGATGGATGGATGGATGGATGGATGGATGGATGGATGGATGGATGGATGGATGGATGGATGGATGGATGGATGGATGGATGGATGGATGGATGGATGGATGGATGGATGGATGGATGGATGGATGGATGGATGGATGGATGGATGGATGGATGGATGGATGGATGGATGGATGGATGGATGGATGGAATGATAGAGAGAAATTAAAAAATAGTAAAATCTAGGAACTGTCTGTCCCGGTTCCATTTTTCAAGCAAGACTATAAATCGAGTGCTAAATGCGTGAAAAGTGTGCCCCGATGTTGAAACAGCGTGACCAACTCTCCTTGTGGTTTTTCAAGATAGAAAATTGAAAGGAAAATCAATATTTTAGGCCTTCAAAGCAATAATTTTTTTTCAGAACGAAGGAAAGTAGTTAAGAAAAATTTCCTGTGTATAAGTTAAAAAACTTTTTAAAGTTTGAAATACTGTGAACGGGTTTCATGAATGTTTTCCAGCAAAAGTTCTCAAAAAATAGGTATTTTTATCAGTTGAACTTCACATGCAAGAACTAGAGACAGATTTAGTGCAAAACAATAATTTGGTTTGTCAGTAAGCTTATATTCTGCGTGAATTATTTTTCAGCTTATGCAAGAATAAACCAATGAACAAACTACCCCAAAAAGCTTATAATCACAGCTTATAAGCTAAATAAATGGGGAAAATTTGGTGTAATTATGTATTTTCCATTTGATATTAAAGCGGAAAATATCTATAAAAATGCCAAAACTTTCAATTTGTGTGAGGTACCTTTCATGGAGTCTTGTTTTGACATCACAATCTCGCACTACTCGAGAGGCTCGCTGGCCGGCGAATTGTATTTTCAACTAAAACTATGCAAATTTAGCCTTTTTTCTTGAAATGAGATCAAAACACAAAAAAACAACGCTTCAAATATCGCTTTTCTGGTTCTAGTAATTAAGGCAAAGCTGATAAAAATGTTAGAAAATGCAATAAAAACAACAAACAACCATCCTAGCTTTTTCTGTCAATCTTTGCCGAAGCAAAGGCTTTGAGAGAGTCGAGAGTTTTACACACATTTTATCTACTTTTTTACCAAATCCATGATATAATGACTGTAACTTCTATGAAATCTTTTCTTCGAAATTGAAATACTATTAACCAAGGTTTTCTGCCCTTTAGGCCCCATTTTTTTGGATGTCTTATCGTAAATCTTAATTTGGTGAAAACGAAAAATTGATTTTCGTACAGTTTAAGATAGACATGAATTCTATGATATCAGTCATAGATTAAACGTGCTTTTCGCTTTTCAGAAATGAGAAAAAATATTTTCTTGACCCATATCTTTGGCTATATTATTGCGTTGTAAGCGATGTTTTCTGTGCTTTTGCGAGTTTTGCTTTGAAATAAGCGGGAACCCTGTGGTGGTGCACGCCGTACGTATGATATACGTATGTATGTATGTATGGACAAGGTGATGGCGCAATCAAGCCATGAAAAATCAACTCGATTTGTATTAAACGCGTAAGCATGGCTGAACTCTGACCAAGGATGTACTCAATAGGTAAAAGCATTGTTCTTGTCTTTTCGAAGTCCTTAAAAAACATCTTTGTATGCGAAAAAAATTCACATACTGATTACCTTCTTTTCAACATGGCCGATATGAAAAACAAGTGAATGATTTTTTTTCGCTCACGGAAATCATGCTTTGCGGTCATGTTACCTTGCATATGTTTCAGCCGTAAAAGGCGGATCGATCACTGTTTGTACAGGGATTTGTAGTTACAGATTCAGGGAAAGAGGGATTCAACCCAACCTTTACTGCGCGTGTGTTTGGTTCAATCTGTATTTCTAGGATTATTTGCGTAATGATTTATTTTGATTATAAAGAAGAATGGACTCTTTTCCTTTGAGAAAAAGAAGAATGGCAACACCAAAAAACGCTGAAAAAAAAGACAGAAGCGAAAAACAGAAACAAAATAAAAATAAAAATAATACTGATATTTACGTTTAGTTTCAATTTGCTCAGGAAAATCTGCCTCGAAGGGCATTTCTTCATCTCTACTCTCCGCCATGACCACAACAAGAATGGCACACAAAACAAGAACAGTAAGAACTTTGGGATTCATGATACGATGAAGCTGACAAAGATAAAAAAATAAAACAATATTTTAATAAGACATTTTTGCTGACTACCGTGAGCTGTTGTGTTAATGATTGATTAAAAACATAATCAAAAAAATAGGATGAGAAAAGAATTGTAAAGTGCATTGCCACTGCTTAGATAATAACACGTCATAGAAATGTGATATAGATAGGAAAATTTAAAGGAGGAGGGAGAAAAAAATGGAATAAAAATATTGAATGAGCATGTATAAATGTATGTCCTCTCTGAAAAAAATTTGATGTTGGATCTTGTGATGATGACTGTTCTTACCTGTGATGTCCAACAAGTGTTTCCAAATGCTCTTCCTCGATGTGTAAGAAGAATGACTCATCCACAAGCACCACTGGCAGTCATATGTCTTACTTGTCATGACGAAAGCCTTTGTTATTCCACTGCGATCGATTGGCTGATCGATGAAACAAAGCAGCTAGCGAAGTTAAGAGCTATTGTCAAAAGGTGTGGAATATTAACATAACAATAGCATTACTAGATCTACGTTTTAGGGATCCGGAGAAGCATTTTAGTAAAGAAATCAGAAACTTTTTACAATAAAAGCAATCGTAAGAATTGGTAAATAGATTGGAATGCATTTTCAGTGTATTTGATCAAAAATACTAGTAATTTCAAAAGGAATCCTAGAAGCATTTACTAAAATGTTCTTACTGGACAATGAAAGAAAATATGACTAAATAAATGTTATAACATTTATACATATATACAAGTACCTAATTAGATGCAAAAACACGAAAAAAATAATATCTCTGTATCCATTGATGATATCTCGCAAAATAATATTTTCCAAGATGTTTTCTCAATAAAGAACATGAAAAATATGATTTGAGCACTATTAGATATTATTAAATATATACTAGAGAGTTTTTAGGCCTTAAAAGTGAAAAAATATAAATAAGTATAATTTATTAATATCTGATGCTTCAAAACCTTATGTATTTGATGTGTCTTGTATCAAAGCAAGGCATAGAAGTGTTTTTGATAACTTTCAACATATACACGATCATATTTTAGGGCTTTTTCCGTTTTTGCATCTCATTAGGTATTTGTATATATGTATAAATGTATACTACAACGTTTCTGCAATCGAGTGTATATATATTATATTATATCATGTTCTAAGACCAGCTGCGCCATGGTATACTGATGTCTAGAAAGGAAATGGCAAAAAACAGGACTTGTGGCTGATCGCAATGAATCTGTCATTTTACTTCTGCTGGACCTGTCTACGTCGACCGTGCTCTATTATTATCTAGACCGCTTACTGGTCGTTTTGGAATTAAAGGACAAGTTTTTAGAATGGTTCAAGTCGTATCTTTCTTCAAGTATCCAATTTGTCCAAGTTTATGATTGTTGCTCTTCCAAACGACCACTAAATTGTGGTGTCCCTCAGTAATCGGTGCTTGGACCATTATTGTACATAATGTATACCTCACCAATTGCCGAAATTATTAAGCGTCACAATTTACGATACCATCTATATGCAGATGACACACAAATGTACATTTCCTTCAAGACTGGTTGTGCTACAGACATGGATCATGCAAGAGCCCTTTTTGAACGTTGTGTTTCTGAATTAGACACATGGATCGTTAAAAACTATCTGAAGTTAAACCAGGACAAAACTGATCTTGTTGTTATAAGTTCTAAGTATCGTCCCAGGCCTAGTATTGATCATGTTCTTGTTGGTAGTGAGAGGATTATACCTCAGAAAACTGTACGGAACCCAGGAGCAGTTATTGATGATTCATTGAATATGATAGATCATGCAATTCCTTGTTATATGGCATTCCTAATTATTTAGTTAGTCGTTTGCAATGTATTCAAAACTCTGCAGCACGTGTTGTAACACAATTAAAATGTTGAGCGTAATAAATTGTGAATTTAAGATAGATTAGAGAAAAGACAAAATTCGAAACATCTATATATATATATGTGTTTGAAATCGGAGGATAGCTACAACTGTATAAAGTACAAAGCCGCACTTTCAACAAATTTAGCATGAAGAAAGAAGATCAACACATCAATCCATAATAAACTCTAGCCCCGGGGCAAATGGCGCGCCACAGTGGCGCAAGGGTTGATTAAAGCATATGTTCGCTAATGGGAAAGATCGATTAAAGGATAGGGAAAGTGGTCTTTAGTGCTTCGAATTACAAAAAAAAAAAAAGACCAGAAAATACTATTCTTCATTTTCTAATCAACACAACTATCATTTGTTTTGATGGATTATTTCCCATATGCTTCCCAGGGTGCCAATAGAGATCTATGTTTGCTATCAATGCACAACTTACACGTTTGATCTGGAAAATCCCGATCTAGCTCCGGGCACTCGATCTGGTTGCATATACGTACAAAGCCAAACAGCTTTTTATGGCAAATTCTCAAATTCTCTGTATCAAGAAGACCTACTTATACACATGCAGCACTTGCATTCTTATACACTTGTTATAGCGAAAAAATGATTCCTTCGCAATAGGGTACAATAGAAAGCGTTGCTATGGCATTTTGTTTTTCACCATTTATTCTTCATGAATAACACAAATGATTAGCTCGTATTCTTGTCGTGTAAAAGATGTGAAGGAATTGGATTTTTGAACAAAGCAGTCTCAGTCTTCGCAATTTTTCATCTTTTTATGTCCTCATATCAGTAGATATGTAATTTGAAATTATTTTTTGCTTTGCTGTGCGGCGATAATTATTAGAGGCGTTGCTATGGCATTTTGTTCTCAAATGTTGCTATTTAGTCTTAACTAGAAACCTGAGTGTATTCTTGTCAGGGAAAGTAAAGGATTTGAATTTCGGAACAAATGGGCTTGATATTTGTAATATACCATTTCTTTATTTCTTCATATTTGCTGTGATATACGTTTCTTTTTTATTCGTGCCACACATACAAGTGCTGCTGGGCGTTAAAAAAAAATATCAATGATGACAGGGCACGTGGTCTAAATTGCAGTCAGCTCCAGAAGCAACCGAGTAAAATGATAAACACAACCGGGAAGCAATCATTGTTTTATGTTACAAACTCTATTTTTTCTTTTCCTTCAAATGCCATTACACCCATTTCTAATGTTTGCTGGATTTCAATGAAGATATGATGAAAGGCCGAGCACGTGGTCTGAAATGTGACCAAACTTATCAAGATGTTCAATAATATTTTAATTGGCATTAGTTAGATCTACCTGCCATTAAAGAAAATTTGACTAATAATAGAAAAAAAATACTGGCCTGGTGTATTTTTGTCGTGGAAAGTAAAGGATTTGAATTTCGAAACAAATGAGCTTAATATTTGTAATATATCATTTCTTTGTGTCCTCATATTTGCTGTGACATACGTTTCTTTTTTATTCGCTGCCACATATATTTTTCAAGTGTTGCTTGGCGATAAAACAGAATATCAATGGTGACAGGGCAAGTGGTCTAATTGCAGTCAGCTTCAGAAGCAACCAAGTAAAATGATAAACACAATGTGACCACAGTTACAGTCTGAAATATGACCAAACATTTCTAGATGTTCAATAATATTACTTATAAGTATTAACTAGACATCCAACTGGCCATGAGAGAAAATTTGACTTGTTAGAAAAAAATACTGGCGTACACGTGATTAAAAGAAAGAAGGATGCTTTACTGTATTGAACGTTTAGCCGCAGTTTTAATAAGAGCAAGGGTTCTAGTTTCTCAATTGCAAATTCAATTTCATTAAAAAATAAATTTCGATAATAAGAAAGATCACGAAAAAGAAAGAAAGATCACGTAGAAATTAGTTTGTCTTCTAAAATTTGATCCAGATTGGGCAAATTAAAATAAAATGGTGAAAGGAAAAAAAAAAATGTAGTTATATTGTGTACTATTTTGTACATGGTTAATTTAATCTTAGACTGATTGAAGCACAAATCAATATCTCTAATTCTGAATGAACTATTTATAAAAAAAACGTGTCATTTAGCTTAGAGTTGTATGGCCTTTATTTAATACCAACTTAGGTAACCTGTTACAATTTTTGTTCTTTTTAATTGAGCTGTTCAAGTTCTGATTTGTTTCTCTAAATCTTATTAATCCTGCATGCATTCCTTATTGGCCGGTAACAAACTTTCAAATTTGATTTAATTCACATACATACCCCATCTAGAGAAATAGCACATAATGTAAGTTGCACATAATATAATTGAAAATTTGGTCGACTTTGGAGAAATTGAAACGAAATTACGATATTTTTAAAATTTCTAAAATACAGAGAAGTGTGGCTGGACGTTTGGAAGCACACCATTTCGTTGTAATTTTGGCAGTGTTTGAATGCTCAAAACATTGTTTCTATAAGGTCAAACATCCTGGAAATTGGTTAGTAAGCTTGTTCAGTGTATATTGCTCTCTTATGCGATGGGGTAATATTTTCCGGAACCTTAATATAATTAAATTCGTTTTTTTTTTATTTGGGCCCATCCTTGCCCGTTTTGTTACTGGCTAATTGGTATTATCCTTAAATTCAGCAAAGACCACACGTCTTCCTACAGGTTTTGTTGTATGGACCCCACTTGCAAACACGATTTTTCTTGATTTTTTTGCAGTCTTTCGTTGGCAATCTATCAAAACATCTGTGGACTACAATAAAATAAAGTGGATGAATAAAAAAAATTAACTAAACAGCAATAACATCCATCTCAAGTTGAGAGTCAGAATGGATAATGAAATAAAAGAAGAAATGCACCAGCTGATCTGAGAAAAAATATTAGCCAATCAGAATCAAGAAAATTTGCAAAATTGAGGTGTCATCTTTAGCAGCCAGAAGACTCCGGAAATGGTCAATTCTTTATTTTATTTTCCCATGAATATCATATTCATTTCAGTTATACAAATTATCAATAATATATGACCTGGAAATCTAGATTTATCTCAGATATAAATTTTTGCAAGTCGATTTTTGCAGGCTTCATGACACCTCAGTTTTGCAGTGACGTCATTTGTACGTCACTATTTCAGATCAGCTGGCAGGAACGGAATTTACACTTTGTGTATTTTGAGAACATCATCATGATCCTCATCGATATCAATTGTCAACTGTCAACTGTTTTTGTTGACGGGTATAAAAATACTTTATTTTATAGATATCGATGAAATACCAGGATTTATCCGGTGTTTAAAACTTCGTACATTCTACACAGTGAAGATCAGTGAAGATATCATATCCTTCACATGTGAAGATATCAACGTTGCCATGACTACTTTGCTATCAACCAATCACATATTGAGGTCTTCGCGCGCCGTTTTCAGATCAAAATGGCAGCTCTCACATCGTCGACAAACGAGAAATTTGATGATATTTTTGATCTTTTTCCTGCCTTTATGTTAAGTTTTTATCATCAAAAGTAGTAGAAAAAGACAGGAAGGAAAGTGGAGAAGGTTTATCACACTCACTAATAGTGTAGGTGATGAGTTAAGCTTACTTGAAGGAGAAAATCACTGAAGAAAACACCAAAAACGAAAAACTTATTACGACCTAGAATTCCTCAAGAAATGACTAGAAATTAATTCAGGAAGAGCGTAAAGAAGACAAATAAATTGAAAACATTTCACCAAGTGAACTTACCCTTTATCTAAGCCAATTCATAGTGGCTGCAAGAACAAAGACGTGGAAAGACTACAACCGGTACTGTGTTTGAGTCGCTACGCAAGAAACGGCGATAAGTAAGCTTATATTATGGAAAGTGATATTACAGTGAGCCAAAAATCCACCTGATTTTGTTTACGTATGTTCAGATTATCAACAGTTTTCATATTTTTCTTGTTATTATTTAGCGAGGTTAATTCAATAATTGTGAATCTCTTCATCATTTATCCTTTTTCTATTCATCATTAACAAGATGCTGGCTATGTTTGATAAATAATAAAAAGTTGAAGTTTGTATCTATCTATCTTGGATATTTCATCGCTATCTATATAATAAACAGAACATTACTTAGGCGCTTGGAGATACGAATTTTATCTTCTCGTGTTGATGATCTCTCACTCGTTCGCTAGCGCTGCGTTCAGTCGTCAGAGATATCATCAACACTCGATGATAAAATTCGTATCTCCGCGCGCCCATGTAATATCCTCTATGTATCTCCGTGTCTATAGAGTAGCTAACTACTGTAGCTACTTTTAAAACCTCAAAATTATCATGACCATCGTAGTGGCTGTCCACAATCGACGAAACCTGTAATACAGGTTTCCTTTGCTTTTACTAATTTTTCTTTTTAATTTGAGATTTATATTTGAAGTTAGAATGGGAGAAACCCAGTACTTTAAGTATAATGAGAAACAATATGCTTTGCGTCTGTTCGTCAATTTCTGTTTTATTCTAGATTCTAAGAACCATCGTTACACTATTCAAGAAGAAAACAAGAGAGAAGACGAAGACGAAGACGAAGACGAACTGAGAAAAAGTAGAAGAAGAATAAAAATGAGTCCAAAATGTATAATATATAACATTATTTTTACTTCTCTTTTTGAGGTTCTGAAGATAAGCCTTCTTGTGGCCGCCCGTCTCTAGACCCTGTCTCTCCGCCATGACCATCACAAGATCCCCCCCAATAATTTTCTGAGAATTATTATTATTATTATTATTATTATTATTATTATTGTTTTTGTTTTTTTTTGGATTTCGTGAAGATAATGAGAAATAATGACTACAAACGCATATGAGAGCCAGAGATCAGTGCCAAGAGGAGTTCTTGGGCGAATAAATAGAGGGAGGGAGGGGTGGGTGGATAGGAAACTGCTTAGCCCCCCCCCCCCCCCCAATCAAAAAACCGCTCCGCCGTCCCTGATTCACTAGGGACCTTAAGCACCAGGACGGGAGGGCGAGGACGGCGTCAAGTCCGAGAAAGGACTAGGTCGAGAACGCCGTCGGTCCTCTCGTCACGTAACATTAGAAATCTTAAGATCCACGACGGGAGTGGACGGCGACGGCGGACGATGATGCCAGCACGTTTTCAAAACGGTTTTTCGTGTGCGCGCCGTCGTCCTTGCCGTTGCCGTCCTCTCCAGAACGTCACTTGGTGCTTTTTCATGTTCTAGCGAGGACTGCAGCAGCAAGGACGACGGCGCGCGCACGAAAAACCGTCTTAAAAACGTGCTGGCTTCACGTTAGCATTTTGATTTGGTGAACTTTTGCTTGTTTTCCCGTCCTGGTGCTTAAGTGTTACGTTGTGTGAAAACCGACGGCGATCTCGACCTAGTTCTTTCTCGGACTTTACGTCGCCGTCCTCGTCCTCCCGTCCTGGTGTTTAAGGTCCCTATTAGCTACACCGGTCCGAAGTCAAGGCATACAAATTAAATAACATATAAAATGTAATACTATATGGAAATAGCGATAAGAACATACCTCTTTCGTAAAAGACGTTGTCTTATAAATCAAAGCAGTCACAACAACAGTTCTAATAAAATTATGAATTGGGTTTTTTTAAATGTAGCTTTGATTTTGTGGTGCTTGATTTTTGTACTTTATGGTGATTGGTGATTGGTTATTGTACTCTAAAACAAATAGTAATGAACGGCATGTCATTTTTAAAAGACAGTATCGACTTAGATGAAAGAATGACCTAATGATACATCTATCTTACTGCAGGTAGTATATTTGATAAGACAAGTGCCATAACATTGTGTTTGAGTACTTATTATTAATCAGTAGAGCGGCACAGGGGTTATACGTAACGCGTGATTCGGCCGTTTCGGGACCGCGATTCGTGAAATTCAAAAAAATAGTCCATGATTCGTGAATTGCAATCCCTCCGTGATGCGTGATCTACTTCTTTGAAGACCGTGATTCGTGAAAATCCGTATTACACCCTAAATCATTTTATCAAGGTTATTCATTATTAATCGTATTTCGTGCCACCTTGAATCAGGTGATAACGTAATCTTTAACTTATTTTCAATGATGTCATTTTTCAAAGCCAGTATTGGCTTAGCGGACCAAAGTATGACCTCATGATATTCCTATATTTCTACAGGTGGTATATTTAGTAAGACAAGGGCCATAAAATTGTACTAGTAATTTGAGTACTGTTTACCGGTGATAATGTAATCTTTAACTGACATGAACAGGTCCAAATCAAATAGCAAAATTAGCAACTTTTAAGTTTTAAAACACACATTTTTCCGTAGAATGTAATCTGGACCTTTTTTAGAAATTGCAACAGTACTATATCATCATGTGACATTATTCTACGATGCTAGTGGTTCGAATGGTAACGTACCGTGATGCATTGCGGTTTTTTAATATTTTGAACAACGATAACAGAGTTATCGGAACGAAACAAGTGGAGAAATACTTTTCGTACTTTTATTACTTTTTTAAACTAAGCTGAAGTACAATAATATTGTTGTAAATCGTCAAAATAGATATCTGCTATGTTATTTACAGTCATCTTTCTTTAAGACTAATCAAGACTTAGATCTGAGGATGAACTGTTGTGTTCAGAACCTTCTGTGAGCACACCAGATGCTATTTTAGAAAAATATCGACTTCTGGAACCTCAGTAGATATTAATAAATCCACGCTTTGTAAAGTCCAACCGTCACTAGCCAAGTGTGTTGACATCGGTGAATATCGCCTCTCACTCGCAGCTCTACTACTGAAACTCTGTCAATTTGTTTACAAGATATAGGGAAGGACATTCTTGTGTTTTACTATCTCCGTCATTACTGGAACCCTATTCGCATTGAAAAAGGTGAATATCTGAGCAAGACTAGTAAGCCGCCTCAAGTCGCTGCTTTGAAAAACCTACTAAAGGCCAGTAAAACTCTTGAAAACAGACAAAAACAAGATGTAATAGCTTCAATATAAATTGGAAATATTTTAAAAATGAACTGCATGGCAAATTAAAATACGGCCGTGATAATCCGATGGAAAAGGATTACTTTCCATTATCATACTCCGTCATAGAATCCTTGAATTTCTTGGTCCACGAAATACTAGAACGCCCGCAATGCATCATGGTAAGTGACCATGGGTCTTTAAGTGGGACTATCCTATCTCTCCAGTAACCCGTAGCCCGTTACAAGAGGAGGAAGATTCAGTTATTCAAGGGCGGAAATATTCCGTGAAGGAAACAAGAAAGAATTCTTAGACCGGTAATATATGTGATATAACGGATTAAATCAAAAAGAGATAAGGCCAAGATACTCTCATTAACAGAAATATTCCATCAAAACAAAACAAAATAGGTTTTGCATTAGTTTTGTAACTGTCTTTATCCCACACCATAGCAAATACAGCCAATCAGAAAGCAGGAAAGCCGTTGTATATTCGTCGGTATTTCACTCTTCCTTCCCATCATACAATGCGCGTTGAATCTACGCATTCATATTTTGTATGGTGTGGGATAAAATGGTTATACAATGGTTATTCGTGGCACACCATGGATATCCCACTCGTCACTTGCATTTTCTTTGTATACAAACTCGCCTAAAGGCTCGTGTGTATACTAGAAACTACAAGTGACTCGTGGGATATTCCACGGTATGCCACTCCAAACCATCGTATAACTAGTATGTAATGACAGCAAACGGTTTTTTTCTCTTGACACTCTTTTCTCCTGAAGCAGAATACATGTATATGGAATTTAATTTGATATCATTGTATCCGTTTTCTCAATCCATCATCTTACATATCGATAAACAGCCATTTCAAAAAAACGTTGAATACTGAATACTGCATACTGAATAGTGCCTTCCAAGACCGAAATGCATTTTGGGTCATGTAATATTGTCAAAATTAAAATAAATAATAATAATTTATTTTATTTTTAGTGCATTCCATCCTAAACAATCGACGTTTTTTTTTGTTGAAATAGCTGTATATAAGTTTGCATTTCCTCCAATTCTTTTTTTTTAAATGTTGTTTTTCTCGCTGGCCATGGAATGTCAAACAAAATACCAAGTCACACTTAGTCTACAGTTTATCGAAATATTACTTCTAGAAAATTTATTATTAGCCCTTATTTGAGTGATTCTTTTTAAAAATACCCATAATGCATCCGATATATCGATATATTCATATATTTGATTTTTGCAGAATTTCCACACTATCACCAACGCAAATGCGAAAAAATAGAGAGACAAAAAGTCTGCAGCCAGACAGTATACGATTTCAGCTCAACTATGATCTCAGCATTCAGGAATGACCCTGATGACGTAACCATGACAAATCCTGTCCGAACAAACGACAGTTAATATTTTTTCCCTACCAGATGTCAAGACTCTTTCGTAACAATGGACAACGAATGTTGGATCTTCATTTTCTTTTTTCTTTCCTTGAGCAACCAAATTTCAGGTAACCATCGATACGATTCATCATGAAAGCTTTTTATCTTTGTTTCTTTTTACATATTAAATTGATTTTTCTTGTCCTTAGAATATCTTAGCTACAGCTAGGTTTATGCTAGACTTTTGACACAACTCTTTGCTTTCATTATTCATTATTCGTACAATTGATTAAGCTTTTACCGAGGGCTTTTATCCGGGGGAGGTAGTAGTATTCCCCACTTTTTTTAATCTAAAGCTTGGTTTAAGCAAGACTTCACACAACTGTTTAAATTGCACTCGGATTTTTTTTTATTTTTGCGTTAGCTTGGAATCCGGGGGAAGAAGTAGTGCTTTTACCAGTCTGTCATTAAGTTTACTAAGTACGAAAGCAGATACGATTACATAGTTGTGTCATAGGCATTTCATGGATCTGTGACACAAGAGACATGATATGACATCCAATATGTCAAACGCTCAAATCTTGAGTGCCGAGGTTTTTTAGGCTAATGTACGGTTAATATACGGGATACTTCTTTGTGTTTCTCCAATGTCTTATTTTGTAAGCGGAACAGCTCACTTTTGCTTGCTTGTTTTGCATCAGAGGGTTTCCGATGGACTCGGACTCAACAATCCAGTCATGCTATCAATGCCCAGCTCGGTTCAGACGTTTCTCTTCCTTGTGAATTTCTTCTCACAAGTGAAGAAGAATCTGCCATGCAGCAATTCAATCTCATCTACTGGAGCAGAGAAACACCTGCTGGAAGTAAAAGTTGGCAAGGAGTAGCATCAATGACAAACCTGATCAGCAACTCTGAACCGAAAATCATCTACCACGATAAAAGTCGTATCCTGATGAAGAACAACTCTCTGACGATCCTCAGTGTTAGGCCTGAAGATGATGCCCTCTACCAATGTGAGGTCAAAAGCAGTTTTTATACAACACCATCTGTCATCAAGCTCAAGGTTTTAAGTGAGTAACAGATATGACATCCTCAACTCAGAAATATTATTTGTATGAACAACTGTTTTCTGTTCTCGATCGTCTTCTGAGTTTCGTGAGTTCTACAATTTTATTATTGAAATAATATTAGTGTAATCGATAATCTGAAATAAAATAAATTTGCAAAACAATAAGAAAAATATATATAAAAAGTGAAAGAATTAAAGAAAAGAAAAACGCAAATGAAAGAAAAAATAGAAAGTAAGAAAGAAAGAAAGAATTAAAGAAAGAAAGTAAGAAAGAAAAAATAAATTAAATATACTTTCAAAAAGTTGCAGTATTGTCGTCTGTTGAGTTCCCTGTTTAAGACTCAATTTCCCTTTTTTGAAACACAGCTCAAACTATTAAAAAGAGAACAAGCGAACAGCATTCTTCAATCTCCAATAAAGCGTCTGCCGGTATTGGAGTTGGTGTAACCTTGCTTGTGGTGGCTGTCATAATACTGGGTGCTTTGTTCTTCAAAGCTAAAGTGACAAGTAAGTTATACAACTTGTGAATGCTCTAAGTATTCTTGTCATTATAATTATCATGCAGCTTAACATTACTGTGTTTTGTCCGCTATAACACTTATTTTACTGCTTATAGGAGGACGAAGAACAATATCGGAAAGATCTACAAATATGGAATACGTTCAAAGGTAAAATTGTATATAAAATATATTACTTTAACAGACTGCCTACTATCCTTATGATGATGTGTGCCATTTTAGCAGCGTATCAACTGATAAGTTGCCATTTTATTTTACATAGATATTGTTTTTTAACATTTTTTTACGCTCGTTTTTCTAAAAATCAAACATTTTTTATCGTAGGCATAATGGGAATAACATGGTGGAGGCATATGATGGACCTGCAGCCTTTCACAACAGTGATATGGTAGGTATAACTTATGAACTCAACTACTGTATGCATTCTGAGATAAAGGTATTTTAAACAAAACAAAAATGACTGGCTGAGTTACTGGATTAAGTATGTGAAGGAAGGAAGCAAGCAAAGGAAGAAGGAAGCAAGCAAAGGAGGAAGGAAGAAAAAAAAATATAGATAGATTCAAAAGAAAATGTACAACTCGCTTAATAATGGTGTCCAATCAACAACAAAACGTCGCACGGTACTCTTTAATTTGAATTTTCATTACAAAATCTACATTCATGTTGATAATATTAAAACAATATGATAGTCCAAACCTTAATTTTGCTCTACATTCTTTTTCTCCACAGAACATCAATAGAGCAGTGAATAATGAGTACAACACTTTTCCTCATGATAATAAACCTATTGTTGACACATCATTCTAATCTGGTTAGCTCATCACGTGGAACCATCAGTTTGTAGTACTAGAATATGGCAAATAAAAGCTCGCTATTGCTGTACCAATTGATATGTAGAGTAAAAAATCCAAAGTTACCAGTATATCTAACTAGGGTAGACATAATAGACCCCTAGCAAAATACTAAAAGGTAGTTCAATTTTAAGAGAATTGAAGAACAATATATTTTTAGTGGAGACTAGGTATTCGAATTATGTGCTGCTCAGGGTTCGCCTTGTATCATTGTATCATTATAGAAAATTCCTGTTCTCAAGGTCAATGGAATTAAAAAAAGTTTTTTTCGTATTGTTTAATTTGTGTATTCTTGGGGGTAAAGGTACTAAGGTATGCGGAACCGGATGAGAAATGTATCCAACAAAATGTGAGCTTTGGCGGTATGCTACTTAAGGTATTTCTTAGCCCCGGGGGGAATCCGGGGGTAAAGTATCGGGTATGCTCGTCGTATCTCTTAGGGGTAAAAATCAGCGATTTGGTATCTTTTAGGGTCTTAAATTTGAGGTTTATCAAATCAGCACTTTCTGGTATATTTTAGGGTGTTGAAAAGGAACTAGCCCATCGCATAATAACGCAATACGTATGCCTGCGTAAACTCGGAATATTACTCAAGGAAAAACATTTCAAAAGCCTTTATTTTTGAATAGCATTATTTTTGAATTGTGGTATCTCTTAGGGGTCAAAATTTGCCAAGCCACGCCCTTCGGGTATCTTTTAGGGGTATTTTTGGAAAATTCCAACGAGCATACCCGATACTTTACCCCCTGAGTCTCCCCCCGGGTTTTTAGCTGCGTAAGGCTTTATTCACGACCACTCGTGCAGTAATTAGTGGATGATTCAATTCACAGATGAGACCAGTTAAATCCAGTAAAATCCAATGAATTCTAATTCATTCCGAATCAATACAAACAAACTGATGTTTTTTTAGAGAATTTGCGCGTGACATCCTTTATTTTCAATTTACCGACCACGCTACTAAACCAGACGTTATTTGATCCTTGGATGACTAAGTTTTATCAACGTTCTCGCTCCGGGATCCTCTGCGCTCAGTAGTTAGTTAATCTGGTATTCGTATCTAAATGTGTCTGTTATAGGAAAGACATATTTCAGTGTCAAAACTGAAAGCACAGCGAAAAGTTATAATTACGAAAAACTTGACATTTTTATGAGGCCTCATGTTTTAATAACGATGCAGTAAACATTTGGCTAGATATACAGGTCAAAGGATTTTTTTCAACATTTACTGTATCTCAGTTCTTTCACGACATATGTACTTTACCGACTTAGAATTATAAACAAACTTAAATACACAAATGCACAGCAAAAGAAAGAAAAAATCAAATATTTGACGTGAAAAACCAAAAAAGCTAAACAAAAAGAGGGGAACCCCCAGTCAACAGGAAGTCATTCCTTGGCGCACTGAAAAGGGGTCGCCAAAATATGACCTAACTTCAAATGTAATGCATCATGGTTGCTTAGTAACGTCTTTGACGCGCTTGGACAGCGAATCTGGGCTCAACAATGGGACCTATTAAGGTGTGAAAGCTGCTTATGTTGCAATAACTAAAGCTGGCAACTACATTCTTCAGACGGAGAAGACTTGAGAAAATTGCCTCTTGTTTCAGTGGTTAAAAATCATCTACATTTGCTGCATAAACCAAGACTATCCGTATATGTACAGGATTTGGATACATCTGGATAACAAAATGTTGACGCATACAGTTAAGGATTTTCTTGGGTTAGTGATATTTGGTCTTGCATTGGCTAATATGGGTAAGTAAAATATACCATGATGAGTTAGGTTAAACCAAATCACAGCAACACGAGTAGACACAACTAAAGCGAAGCTTAGATTTTTGCATCACATTGTTCCCGACTAGCAAACTCGCAAAGTTTGCAATTGTAGGTTATATTCTGTACAGGAAGTAAACATTTGTTTCCGGGGGTGTTAGGCAACGTTCTTCTTTTCTTCTTGTGCAGCAACTAAGATGGTCGCAACATGACAATTTAGGAATTTTAGAGAAAAATTATTTAATTAGAACTAACTAAACATCACGTTCAGTAAATCTCAAAGTACATAAGGTTAAAAAAAAATGAATTAAGTTTAACAGAGCGATGAAAAATCCTGTGTTTTTGTGTATAAATTAACGAATTGGATGTCTAATTAACTCAAAAAAATATATTACTGAAATTCAATTTCCGGAAGACATTTGACGATAGTATGGTGGATTTTACAGTATATAGCAACGGAGGGAGGTTGTCGAGCATCCAGTAATTTGAATTCATATTAGTTGGATAAATTCAGTGAATTAAAGATGATAGTCTTACATCTTACATCTTACATCATCAAACGACATAATCTTCAATACCACCTTTATGCTGATGATACCCAGCTGTATGTCTCCTTTAATCTGGGCAAAAACGATGATCTTTGTCTAGCAAGGACTGATGTTGAATGTTGTGTCCTAGAAATTAACCAGTGGATGACCAATAATGGTTTGAAATTAAACCAAGACAAGACTGAGCTTCTCCTAATTAGCTCTCGTTATCGCCCAAGGCCTTCTTTGCACTCTGTCCAAGTTGGTGATGAGGAAATTCTACCATCCACTTCAGCACGGAACTTAGGGGTCATTTTTGACCAATGTTTAAGCCTCGAAGGACACATCAAAAAATTATGTTGTGCAATTCAATACCAGCTTAGTAACATTAGTAAAATAAGGAAATATTTGAGTGTTGAAACGACAGAAATTTTAATACATGCTTTTATTACTTCTAAATTAGATAACTGCAATGCTGTTTTATATGGTTTACCCAAATGTCTTTTAAACCGCCTGCAATTAGTACAGAATACTGCGGCTCGCATTGTGACATACACTAGGAAATATGATCATATAACACCTACCCTAATTAAGTTACACTGGTTACCCATTGAACATAGGATTATGTTTAAAGTACTTATAAGGGGTTAAATGGGTTAGTTCCTAGTTACTTATCCGATCTCCTACATTTTCGGACATACAAACGTTCCCTTCGTTCAAGCAATAAAGGATTGTTAGAAGTTCCCAAGTCTAGGCTTAAGACCTATGGAGATCGTCGGTTTTCTGTTGCTGCACCCAAATTATGGAATAGCATACCACTTTTCATAAGACAGGCGCCTAATGTCAATACTTTTAAGAAAGAGCTTAAAACTCATTTATTTCAAGATGCTTATAATTCTTAGTAGATAAATATTTTATATAGGTATATTCATATAATATTTTAACACATTTTTATAACATATATTTCAGTATTATTTATTAGAACTAGGATTGTTTCGTCTTTCTCCGTTCGTTTTCTTATAGTTTAAGTTAGTCTTATAATTTTCAAATATATTTTATACTTATTATATAATTATGTAAAGCGCTTTGGGCAACTAGTGGATTTAGCGCTATATAAATAAAGTTTATTTATTTATTTATTATTTATTTAAATCTTCCTACATATATAGTAAAACTTAATCTAGGTTTTACCTAAGGAATTCACATATATATGCCCTGCGGAGACACAAGTTAAGACAGATCAACCTTGGATGCTCTTTAGCTGTTTAGTTTGGACGTAATGTTTTGCCCATTTTAGACGATGCTTATTTATTTATTTTCATTTGTAATTGGTTACAAATAGTGATTAAAGATTAAAGATTATTCCTTTGATGATAGGATTATTTGTTTCATTTGCATCCAAACGAAGCTATAATACTCAAGGGAAATGCATGTGCGGGTTTGAAATGGCTAAAACATTAAGCCCAAACTAAATAGGTCTATTGAAATTGAACCCGCAAACGTTTTTAAATTAAAGCTTTGGATGCCAAGTTGATACAAAACTTTCTCATTTAAATAAATATAAATAATAAATCAATAAATATTGTATGTTTGGTATAGGGTAGCCCGCGTAACAGTAATTAAACTGACAAACCTGTGGCCCTCTTTCAACGTTTCTTAAGTTGAACTGGACAGGACCATTAACGTGATCATCCGAGCCACGTGATCATAAAGGTCTAACCATTTGCCGATAATATTACAAAGGCAGCACCTTCTCCTCAGTTATTTTATAACCCTGAGTGTTGGTCCGGCCGGGGCTTGAACCCACGACGTCCTCTCACGCGATATTCCAATGCTCAATAGTGATCAATGTCCAATGCCCAAGAGTTCAATGTCCAATGCTCTATGCCCCAATGCCGGCTCAACTAACTGAACCAAACGGTTGGCGGGTAATTCTTTTTACGCTTTTGACAAGACACATGGATATTACAAAGGACATATGCTTTCCTATGTGCTTTTCATTAATTATGTTTTATATTAGAAATATGTTGTAAATTATATTACCACCATAAATATATAATAATAATAATAATAATAATAATAATAATAATAATTTTATTTCAAAGCATCTAACTAGGTCTCGATGCTTTAACAATATAACAATAAAAATAATATAGACAAATAATAAAAAAATAAAACGATAAAAACATATATATATAAATATTAACGCGTATACACCGAATCGGAATACGGCGACCAATCCGTGCAACCACCACTCCGGACCGACCATAGGTAATATTAATATCTAATAAATTATTAATATTCAAATGCAATGTTAATATTCTTTGGTATCATCACCCAGATGAAAATAGCGCCACTCATTGCATTGTTTAATAACTTCGGAATGATCTCTCTTATCTCGTACAAATGAATATAGGGTTGCGTGCGCATCGCTTGTTGATACGAGTGTCGATCTCTCAAAATGCGAAAAAAATTGACATTTTAGAAATAAATCAATGTTTTCGAATAATCCCATGAGTAAAAAGGACGAGCGGTTCAGTAAATATTCAGTAATAATCACTTAGACTTTGGTGAATAATTGTTGGATATATTATTAATATTCAATAAAAATTAATTTTATAAATAATATCCTTTAATTTCAGTCATTATTTTTTTAATTTTTAATTTTTACTGTTTTTTTCTTCTTTTGTTAGGTCTGGCCTTTCAGTGGGAATCCAACTATAACCCAAAAGTTCTTCAGCCCGGCAGCAGCTTAACACTTCGTTGGAGTTACACACTTACTCACAGCGAACAACAACAAGCAAAAGAGTTCTCGTTGGTTATAATTGAAAAAGAACGCCTAATATTTAGTGACCAATGGCAGGGCTTAGCAGTAAAGATACCGTTTAGCAGCGTAAACAGAAAGATCGCTCAGTCATCGAATATACACCTGCTACAAGGAGATGGTGCTGGATTAATACTTTACAATGCTACCGACCAAGGAATCACTAGATATAGGTGCACGTTCCTTAGTGGTTTTTCTGCACCTAAACAAGTGATAATGCCTAACGTAAGAGGTAAAAGAAATAAAAATAGTATTTTTAATATTGCTGATGGACTGATGGACTGATGGACTGATGGACTGATGGACTGATGGACTGATGGACTGATGGACTGATGGACTGATGGACTGATGGACTGATGGACTGATGGACTGATGGACTGATGGACTGATGGACTGATGGACTGATGGACTGATGGACTGATGGACTGATGGACTGATGGACTGATGGACTGATGGACTGATGGACTGAATATAAACAAAACGAGTAAATTTATATTTATTATAAAATTATATTTATTTCAGTCACCACTGTTCGCCTAGTGGGTGGATTCAGGCCATCAACTGGAAGAGTAGAGATATTTCATGAAGGTCAATGGGGATTAATCTGTTATGACGGTTGGGATATAAGAGACGCTCACGTCGTTTGTCGAATGTTGGGCTATCCAGAAGCCCGATCGGATTTCCCTTTCAGATGCTATGGAGATTGCAAGATATGGTTAAAGAATGTACAATGCCGTGGAGATGAAATGTCAATTATTCAGTGTAGTCATGGTTCATGGGGAGTGTCAAACTGTACTAGCCGAAGCAGATATGCAGGAGTGATCTGTCAACCTCACCCTGGTATTTGTAATATTACAATAATTTTATACACATACTGTGAGGTCGCATTTTATAATCATTAATATTTTTTCGTATTAGATCGAGATTTATAAACTAGTAGTTTTATAAGCCAACTTCTTTCACAACGTCTAGCCCTTTCGATCGTTCCTCGGTTGTTTTTGTATATGTACTGCTTTTCTATAAACAGTTTTTTTAAATATTTTGATATGATCGATTTTAATGCTTGCTATACTTTTGTAACTTGCTATCAGGAAAATTTGTTTTTAAATTGATATTAATATATATATATATATATATTTTTCCCATTAAAAAGTGTCAACACCTTCACCCTATTATACTACCCGGCGACCATATACAAACTGGCCTACCTGGCGGCCTTACACAACCGGTTATCCTAACACTGCAAACCCATCTCCAGGTATATGTCTATCTTCTTTTTCTTCTTTTTGCACTTATTCCTTCCATTTCAACTGTGAGCATCAAGTCGGGTTTCTAGCTTCTCTGATCTGCTTTCAGATCGAGGTTCTGCTTCCATAAAAATATCAACGATATTCATTGTCCACTCACTTTCAGGTTATAATCCAGTACGATTAGTTGGCGGGAATTCACATTCTATGGGAAGAGTAGAGATACTACATAATGGAGTATGGGGAACAGTCTGTGATGACGGATGGGGCATCGATGACGCACGAGTTGTTTGCCGTATGCTTGGTTATCCATCGGTATATCGAGCGTTACGGTCAGCTTATTTTGGTAGAGGCAGTGGCACAATATGGCTGGACGATGTTGACTGCAGGGGAACTGAACCAACCATTTCTCACTGTAGACACCCATCGTGGGGAAGACATAACTGTGGCCATCATGAAGATGCAGGAGTCATGTGTAAGAGTTATTTCTTTTTTTGATTTAATGATTCATAGTTAAATATATTTTTCATTTTTCCATTTCAACCTCTCATGTCGCTGTATGCTCTGTAGACGCTCATTGCCCTCAAATGCTTTCATTTGCGCCAATTGAATATGTAATCCCTAACTTATTTTTGTACTTTCTTTTTATATTGACTTAACATCACTAAAATCATTATTTTTTGCACAACCGTATATTGTAGTGTTGTGTGTTAACAGCAGATAATAATAATTTACTTATGGAGAAGCATTTTTCAAACCAAGACATGCAAACTAAAGGGTCTTGTTAATACCTAAAATAAGATATAATAGTATCGCTAGCTTCAATCCATCCTGAAATTTGACAGCAATTTTGAACTGTAATTTAAAGTGTAAACCAGGTGAGGTGGTCGGACCAAACTATTTTTTTATTCTTCACCAATTGAATCCAGGATAGTTTTATCGAGCTAACGCTAATATAGTCTAAGTATACTATTGACGCAGTCTAAGCAAGCAAATTCCTAAATAAGGTTATTTATAATTGTATTTTACACACATCTTTAAATGTTGCTCATTGATTTCCAATTCCAGGCACAATGTCCACTTGGAGACCTACATCAGGTATGTGTGGCACAGCAGTGACTCTATTCATCTTGGGAGTAAAACGGGAAAAAAAATAACTGAATACATGAAGATAAGCAGCCGTGATGGCAGCCATGACAGGAGGCAGGAACAATTGAATCTGGTCTTATCTGATTTACATGGGATAGAATTCAGTTTGCCTCCTGTCATGGCTGACATCACTTGATGGTGCAAAACCTCTATTCTCCGGTCATATCCCTGGTCTAGGTTGAGTGGGCTAATGGAAGCCTATCTATCGCATAGTAGAGAATGCACGTACACAGTTAATTTCATTTTACTGAATTTATCCAGCTGTAAATCGATGCACGATGCAATTTGTGTTATGAAAAAAAAAGAAACGTAAAAAGTGTAAATAAGCCAGCCCATCAGTCTCCAAAACATTTCTTTAAATCATGATTCTCAATCAGTAGAAAAATAAAGGGGGTTCTTACCAGTCTTTGATGGCATGAGCAAGAAGTTTATTTATTATATTTATTAGCTGCGCAGACACACTAACCGCGATCACTTGAATAATATTTGACCAATCAGATAACAGCAAAGTAGACAGATATTGAACGGATAACAGTGTTAACCAATCAGATTATCACATTCTCACGCTCTTTTTACATCGATGTGCTATATGATTGGCTGGTTAAACATATTGAACTAAATATTGCAATGTGATTGGTTAATGACACTAGTTTATCAAAGTGGTCCCAGTTGGAGTATCCGCACAGTAAACAATATTTATACAGGGACATCTCATTTAGCAAGCTAGGTTAAAGAGAGCCCTGTTAAAAACAAAAAAAGAACAAAAGAAATACATTTATAAGCATTATTTAAAAATTACTACAAATAATGAAATACATTATATAAGAAATTAACATGGCGCTGGTTGATAAGCCGAGCGCTGGTAGTTAAACTGTTAAAATGACAGTTCTAATGACAAAGCAAAACAGTTATTTTCAACAAAATATGGTTAAGTTAATTGTAATGTAATGTCTGAAATCTCTGTATGATTTCTTTTCTAACAGTGTCAACAACGTCATCCGGCAATAGCACATGGGGGCCCTATACCACGTATGGTCCGTACTATACTGCAAATCCTTCACCAGGTATGTAGGCTAGGGGGGATCAGTTTTCTTGCTGCGATTTTTACCAATAAGGAATCTTAATGAAATATTTTGGTTATAATTGACATTTGTCAAAGAAAACCAAATATATACACTTTTTATTCTTTTGCCTGTACATGTCAAACTGTGAGCAGATCGAGGTTCTGCTTCCATAGAAATATCAACCATATTCATTGTCCACTCACTTCCAGGTTATAATCCAGTGCGATTAGTTGGTGGGAATTCACCTTCCATGGGAAGAGTAGAGATACTATATAATGGAACATGGGGAACAGTCTGTGATGACGGATGGGGCATCGATGACGCACGAGTTGTTTGCCGTATGCTTGGTTATCCATCGGTATATCGAGCGTTACGGTCAGCTTATTTTGGTAGAGGCAGTGGCACAATATGGCTGGACGATGTTGACTGCAGGGGAACTGAACCAACCATTTCTCACTGTAGACACCCATCGTGGGGAAGACATAACTGTGGCCATCATGAAGATGCAGGAGTCATGTGTAAGAGTTATTTCTTTTTTTGATTTAATGATTCATAGTTAAATATATTTTTCATTTTTCCATTTCAACCTCTCATGTCGCTGTATGCTCTGTAGACGCTCATTGCCCTCAAATGCTTTCATTTGCGCCAATTGAATATGTAATCCCTAACTTATTTTTGTACTTTCTTTTTATATTGACTTAACATCACTAAAATCATTATTTTTTGCACAACCGTATATTGTAGTGTTGTGTGTTAACAGCAGATAATAATAATTTACTTATGGAGAAGCATTTTTCAAACCAAGACATGCAAACTAAAGGGTCTTGTTAATACCTAAAATAAGATATAATAGTATCGCTAGCTTCAATCCATCCTGAAATTTGACAGCAATTTTGAACTGTAATTTAAAGTGTAAACCAGGTGAGGTGGTCGGACCAAACTATTTTTTTATTCTTCACCAATTGAATCCAGGATAGTTTTATCGAGCTAACGCTAATATAGTCTAAGTATACTATTGACGCAGTCTAAGCAAGCAAATTCCTAAATAAGGTTATTTATAATTGTATTTTACACACATCTTTAAATGTTGCTCATTGATTTCCAATTCCAGGCACAATGTCCACTTGGAGACCTACATCAGGTATGTGTGGCACAGCAGTGACTCTATTCATCTTGGGAGTAAAACGGGAAAAAAAATAACTGAATACATGAAGATAAGCAGCCGTGATGGCAGCCATGACAGGAGGCAGGAACAATTGAATCTGGTCTTATCTGATTTACATGGGATAGAATTCAGTTTGCCTCCTGTCATGGCTGACATCACTTGATGGTGCAAAACCTCTATTCTCCGGTCATATCCCTGGTCTAGGTTGAGTGGGCTAATGGAAGCCTATCTATCGCATAGTAGAGAATGCACGTACACAGTTAATTTCATTTTACTGAATTTATCCAGCTGTAAATCGATGCACGATGCAATTTGTGTTATGAAAAAAAAAGAAACGTAAAAAGTGTAAATAAGCCAGCCCATCAGTCTCCAAAACATTTCTTTAAATCATGATTCTCAATCAGTAGAAAAATAAAGGGGGTTCTTACCAGTCTTTGATGGCATGAGCAAGAAGTTTATTTATTATATTTATTAGCTGCGCAGACACACTAACCGCGATCACTTGAATAATATTTGACCAATCAGATAACAGCAAAGTAGACAGATATTGAACGGATAACAGTGTTAACCAATCAGATTATCACATTCTCACGCTCTTTTTACATCGATGTGCTATATGATTGGCTGGTTAAACATATTGAACTAAATATTGCAATGTGATTGGTTAATGACACTAGTTTATCAAAGTGGTCCCAGTTGGAGTATCCGCACAGTAAACAATATTTATACAGGGACATCTCATTTAGCAAGCTAGGTTAAAGAGAGCCCTGTTAAAAACAAAAAAAGAACAAAAGAAATACATTTATAAGCATTATTTAAAAATTACTACAAATAATGAAATACATTATATAAGAAATTAACATGGCGCTGGTTGATAAGCCGAGCGCTGGTAGTTAAACTGTTAAAATGACAGTTCTAATGACAAAGCAAAACAGTTATTTTCAACAAAATATGGTTAAGTTAATTGTAATGTAATGTCTGAAATCTCTGTATGATTTCTTTTCTAACAGTGTCAACAACGTCATCCGGCAATAGCACATGGGGGCCCTATACCACGTATGGTCCGTACTATACTGCAAATCCTTCACCAGGTATGTAGGCTAGGGGGGATCAGTTTTCTTGCTGCGATTTTTACCAATAAGGAATCTTAATGAAATATTTTGGTTATAATTGACATTTGTCAAAGAAAACCAAATATATACACTTTTTATTCTTTTGCCTGTACATGTCAAACTGTGAGCAGATCGAGGTTCTGCTTCCATAGAAATATCAACCATATTCATTGTCCACTCACTTCCAGGTTATAATCCAGTGCGATTAGTTGGTGGGAATTCACCTTCCATGGGAAGAGTAGAGATACTATATAATGGAACATGGGGAACAGTCTGTGATGACGGATGGGGCATCGATGACGCACGAGTTGTTTGCCGTATGCTTGGTTATCCATCGGTATATCGAGCGTTACGGTCAGCTTATTTTGGCAGAGGGAATGGCACAATATGGCTGGACGATGTATACTGCAGAGGAACTGAGCCAACTATTTCTCACTGTAGACACCCACCGTGGGGAAGACATAACTGTGGCCATGATGAAGATGCAGGAGTCATGTGTAAGACTTGCGACACCATAGATTCACAATGCAAATAATGTAGCAATATTTTTGTTTATGCCTCCATTTTTTTTCAGGCACGTTGTCTACATGGAGTCCCACTCCACCTGTTTATCCTACATCAGGTAAGAGCACTAGACCTCAAAAACAAACCTTCACGCTTCACTCTGAATAAAAACTTCTCTCGCATTCCGATATTTAAGTTATAAAGGCGGTTTTCCTTTCTTTGTATAGCTGGTAATACTACTATTCGACTAGCTGGGATTGGAAGCTCATCTCTCATGGGAAGAGTAGAGGTATACTACAATGGTCAGTGGGGTACGATCTGTGATGATTTATGGGATATCAGAGACGCTCATGTTGTTTGTCGCATGTTCGGGAATTTCACGGCCGTTAGAGCTGTTTCTGGTGCACATTTTGGTAGTGGAAGTGGAAGAATATGGCTTGATGATGTTAATTGCGTTGGAAATGAGTTATCCATTACACAGTGTGGTCATAGGGGATGGGGTGTTAATGACTGTTCCCACGGTGAAGATGCTGGAGTCATTTGCAGTAGACCAGGTAAGACATAGGTAGAAGAAAAACAAGAAAGAAAGAAAGAAAGAATGAAATAAATAAATGAATAAATATTTTATTATAATCTATATAATATAATACCATAATCTCTTTCAGTATCAAGTAAAATCCAAACCATAACTCCTACAACCTTTACAAGAAGAGGAAATTACTTGTTTTTATACTGCTCGGCAACTGGCATTCCGTTCCCTACTGTGAAGTGGATCCGAAACAATAAGACACTGTCATCTCGAATTTCCAATTCTAGATATTACATAAATGAAATCCAGTTCAAGCATGCTGGCATCTATCAGTGTGTGGCATCAAACATTCTTGGGTCTGTGTCGAATACAACCTTGGTCTATGTTCTTCGTAAGTGGAAGTGCTAATGAATACATAGATACGTTGCTTTGGGCATTTTTCTTGGTGCCTTTTTTTCTATTAGTTATTAGTATTATTATTATTATTATTATTATAACTATAACTATTATTATAACTATTATGTACGTGGGTCACGAGTTCCTTTTTATAAGAACAATGACTTTTTATTTGATTTTAAACTTAATGTAAATACAACAGAAATCAATTGATTTATTTTTAAATATTTTTCTTCTTAATAATTTTTTACATATTTTATATTTTTTTGTTTTTTAGATCCTTTAATATTGCTCGTCTTAACATTATAATTAATTATTGCTATTATTGTCTTCTTTATTATTGTTATTATAATTATTGTTAAATAAAGTCATTATTATTATTATTATAACTATTATTATTATTATTATTATTATTATTATTATTATTATCATTATATAGTTATATAGTTATATTATTATTATTATTATCATTATTATTATATATATATATATATATTTTCCATATTGAGATCTGCATTATTATGCTTAAGAGGCTCAAGAACACTTAAGAGAACATTTTGCAATATTAAAAACATAGATTTAGATGTAGAAACCGCAGTTGGAGCCATCTCTTAAACAACGTAATACAAAATAGATACATATTTATTATTAGCTTTCTGTATATATATATTTTTTCGAGTAGATTTTTATGGTTATATATTTATATTCTCACATATTTTAATATATATATTATTAATAATATATTATTATTAAGGCATATTTTCCCCCTGATTTTAGTAAAATGAGTGATTAGTGATTAGATTGAAATCTATTAATGCCATATACTATATACCATATTTTGTAAAGTTTAACAAAGATTAATATCATTTTTAATAATAATATATAATAATAATATTATTATTATTATTGTTAAATGGAAGAATCGTTACTATGGTATATATATAAGATATTATAGAATAAATAAAACGTACATGTACACTGCTTATTATATGTATAGGCTGCAGTCTTACAATGGAAAGCTTATAATTTTACCAAAAAAATAATAATAATAATTTTTATTATTATTACTTGTTATTATTATTATGATTATTATTGTTATTATTACTCAAATGATATATATTTGATAATAATATTCTTCCTCCTTCCCTCTTCCTCCTTCCTTATTTTTTTCTTTCGTTTTTCCCTTTTTCTCTTTTTCTGTCTTTCATTTTTCTCTTTTTCTTTGTTTCTTAATGTTTCGTCAGTTAATTTTTCAACTGTTATTCTTTCTATGTTTTATCCTTGTATGTATTTTTTATTTTCCTTTGTTCTTTTGTTCTTGTAGAGAGTCCAATGAACACAATTGTCCACTTCAATGTTTCACAAGGAGCAGCTATAATCGGAGAGACTGTCATGATTACATGTAGAACTGAAGCCTACCCTACGCCAACTTGTGAAGTGTATCAAAATGGAAACAGATTAGGCAACTCTGGCTACATCATACCTTTTGTAACCTTATCTGATTTTGGAACATATAATTGTAGTTGTATCAACAGTTTTGGTCTTGGAAATGGAACAGGGACACTGATTCTTTATGGTATTTAGAAAATCCATTAATATTTTTTGTACATTTATATATATTTATTTAGATTTCTCTAACTGTAATAGTCTAACGCATCATACTATTATAAAACATGATTATGAAATCGAACTCGCATCGAACCAAAGAGCCAAAAGGCTATTTCTTAATTCGTTTATAGACTCTTTTACACAGGGTTAGTTTCATATCGAAACTACAAAGAATGGATTGCAAAACATCGACAATACGAACACTTTGAATTTTCACGCACCAGAATACATGAAATTTCTACACAAAATCGAGACTATAACGCTTAGCAACAGAGAATGAGAAATTTTCGAAAGCCGTTTTAAACCGAACTTCATTTCATGCAAACTCGATTTTGTACATGTGAATTAAACGAAACGGCAGTTTAGCCGAAGACCCCAGACATGCACCAGACATGCAATGTGAGTGCCCTACCTCTAGTACATTCTTATGACGTATATTATGTTGGCGCAATTCAAGCTTAAAAAAAGGTAAAAATACTGTTCTTCCACTTTATGTTTTTCAGAATATCCTACAATACAAACCATCTCCCCGACAACACAAAATCTCAGTGAGACTGGTTCTTTTGAGATCTTCTGCAACGCAACAGGCAATCCCCTTCCTACGATCTCTTGGTTTAAGTCTAGTAAGAGTGAAAAACCAGTGGGATTTGGAAACACGCTCTCCATACTGAATAGCTCATTGGATGATGAAGGGACTTACATCTGTACAGCGGATAATGGAAGAAGCCAAGCTAAAGAAATTGCAACTGTTTACTTGATATATCGTGAGTAGCATAGCAAATTCATCTCATATCTTCTTCATCTCTTTAGCTGCAAGGGCATTTGCTAATTTGTACCAGGAGCCCTATTACGTCAAAATTGAAGAGGGTGGGAGCTGTTGAAATCTCCGTTGCTAGGAAGACAAAAATACAGCTACTTTAAGATGCGTTCGGATGAGTCAGTTATATTTTACATCGCCTTAACACTTAGCGCTACATTAGCGCGTACTTATTAGTTTTCTTATTTTTTGAATTGATGTTTGTGAATACATCTCCTTATTCATTCCCTGATGATGGACCGATTTGGTCCGAAAGCTTGGATTAAAATAAGTCAAATTAATGTGGAAGAAGCCTTGTTAAATTCAAATATGATTCCCACGTACAAAGAAATTTTACATTTAAAAATATTAACATTTTTTGACAACTTTATTTTTTTCCCGGATATCACAGGTGTCCCTCGAATCATTAACCCACCTATAAACACTACAGTAGCAGAAGACAACAGCAGACGCCATTACTTGTATTGCAACGTATCTGGTAACCCAAAGCCCAATGTTACATGGTTTAAAGTTGGCACGAAAAAGCCAATTCCAGTTGGTGAAGGAAAAATATTAACCTTATCGGCAAGATGGAATTACTCAGGCACATACGAATGCGTAGCGGAAAATGGGATTGGAGGTGCAGCAAAAGCAAGGGCATTTTATCAAATATTACGTAAGTGAATTGAAGTATATGGAAAACACTAAATTGCAAAAGCAAGACCCGATCTTGTTTAAACTGGTGATAAGGGGGCTTTCGGTCAATCTAATATCGAGGCATAAATGGACTTATTGCATTGTATTGTCAGTATTGCAATATAGTCAAATCCCTATAATTTTAATACCACAAAAAATGACTGGAAAAATATTTTATGTTTTTCTTATTTCTTTATTTCCTTTTTAATTGTTAAATAGATAAGCCATACTCAACAAAGCTCAAGACAAACCGTGATAATAACGTTGTCATCGGCAATGCTCCTGTCAACATAATCTGTACCACCATTGCCAACCCACCTGCTGACCACTATTATATATATCGTGATAACGAACACGTAGCAACTATTTCTAGTGGACTGTATGTCATATCGAAGGCGAAAGCTGAAGACCAGGGCACTTACGGCTGTTTTCCTAGAAATAGTATTGGCAGCGGGGCAAACGCTACCATGGAGTTGTACGTTTTTGGTGAGTAGAATAAAACAAGGACATTTACATTTGCATAAGACTACTTTTTTTACAATGTTTAATTCCTAATCACGAGCGCGAAAGCGTACAATTTTTCGTCGCGACAAATTAAGATTTAGTTGGCTGTCATTCAAAGTGTTTTCGCGAAATTGTCGGGAAACACAAAGATTTCAAGGGCAAGTGCATGGAATGTTATGGAAACGCCTTGATTGACGCCCACCCAATTAAACCTACTTCGTCGTGACGGCAAAATGTATGATTTGGATCGTGTAATTTAAAAGCACTATAACAGATTTGTCTCGATATTATTTAAAAATACATTTCTTTTGACTCTGAGTAAGTAAATTCATTCTTCAGCATCGTAGGGTAAGTGGGTGGTGGTGGTAAGGGGGGAGGTTATGGCATACATGTTTAGGGGTCATGTATGTTTCTATGAG